>LR753530.1:145613-279593 GCA_902729485.2 Mus minutoides | reverse complement strand
GGAGGAGAGCCACGGAGGGAATTTCTGCAGACACTAGCACCACAGGGACTTCTCAAAGACTTTCTTGGCTTAATGTCTGTTGGGAGACCTTTGGGGAATCGGTCCTATTAATCAGCTGTCTCTGTGTGCTGAGAGGGAGGGCTGGCAGAGACACTAACTCATTTACCAGAGCCTGGCTTCCCAATCTCAGAAATGAGTTTAGCAGAGCCAGCCACTCTGGGAGTACGCAAGAAGACGGGAAGAGTCCATGTCCTCCTCGGACACCCCGGGTCCTGTGTGTACTGGGCTCTCTCTCAGCATCAGGGAGTCTCAATAGTCACGTGTCTCAGAATCTTCCAGAAGACTGTGGAAGCAGAGGTTGCTGCCTGAGACCTGCCTCTTCCCAGTCTTCAGAGCCTCTGACTCAACTCCCTGTTGGAGGTAAGAAATAAGGGTGGGGTCTGGTGGTGTAGGGAGTGGGGTCTGGAGGGGGTGGAGTCTGGTGGAGTAAAGGGTGGGGTCTGGAGGGTAAGGGGTGGGATCTGAAGGGGTGGGGTCTGGGGTAGGGTGGGGTCTGGTGGGTGGGGTTTGATGGGGTGGGGTGGGGTCTGGTGGGGGTAGGGTGGAGTCTGAGACGCTTCATTCTTCACAGGCTCCCAGAAGATGTTGAAAGGTTGCTTGTCCGTGGCCCACTCCTCGAAGTTCATCAGCACTGGTCCTAAATGCTACACAGATGGTTCAGACAGAACAGTAAATCGGCAACATTCTTCACCTGGGACGGAAGGGTGCATCGCTCTCGGAAGCAAAGTCAAGCAGGCACTGGGGAGGGGTTTCGGCGCCTTCCATGAAAGTAGGGGGGACCTGAGTTCAGATACCCAGCACCCATGTTTAAAGTCAGGCATATCAGCGCACACCTGAAACTCCAGCCTTGCGGAAGTGGGGACAGGAAGATCCTTTGGGGTTCATCAGCAGGCCATAATCTAGCCTAATTAATGATCCCCAGGTTCATAAGGGGAGACCCAAAAATAGGATGAAGAGTGGTTGAGGAGGACACCAGACATCAACCTCTGGCCGCCACACATGTGCACTGCACCCTGCATAGTATCATAAACACATACGCATGCGCATGCGCAGGGTCATACAGATCCAGTGGTCCTGGAGCCCTGCAGTCTCGGAGTTCCAGCCCCAGTGGCCATTCTGCAGCAATGATGCATCTGCGGTGCCTCTGCTTTGTTGTCTACGTTGGAGAGAGGGGTAGACTCCTGAGAGGAACGGAATAGAGGGAGGGCGTAAGGTCTCCAGTGAGGTGGGGATATCTCTGGTGACATACTTCATTTATTTCTCCACTTTATGTTGGGTGGGGACAGTTGCATGCTGGGAACGAAGGCAGTCTCTCCATCAGAATGGTTTTCACTCGCCTGGGTTGGATTTGCTTTGTTTTACTAGTTTGCAGTGCTGGGCTTAGGATGAAGAAGAGGAGAAAGAGGAAGAGGAGGAGCAGGGGATGGGACGGAGGTGTGTGCACTAGGGACCCACTGACCCACTTCTCCGGCACAACGGAGGTGCTGTTAGTGCTTAGGAGCTGTGAGAACGACGTGAGCTAATCCACATACCGACGGTCGCCAGGACGGGGAGCAGAAGAAACACACACAGTTGCACATCTTCCTGCGGGTCTGCGCAATGATTCCAGAACATTCCAGGAGATGGTTGTTTCCTGCTGTCTCTGTAGGAATCCTATCATTACGAGTTTGGGTCCCATCCTGCGTCCCCATTGTGGGAATGTTGGGATGTTCTTATGTCTCAGCACACATGCGTGACAAACCCCAGACACACGAACGATACGCCAAGGATGGCGCTAAACACCGCTACAGCTTTTCAGACTTTCCAAACTGTGCCTCAGCAAGCTGGTATCAATTTACTAAAAGTTTCCACGGATTCAGCCCCAATAGCATCATCTCCTCATGGCTGCCACTTTGATGAGTGAGCATGGCATCTTGTTGCTCTCATTTCTTTTTTCTTGGATATTTGGTGAGACTGACGATTTTTCACACACTTGATGTCCCTAGGTAGGTCTTTCATAAACTGCCAGTCTGTATCCTTGTCCCAGAACTTATTTATCATTGTTATTGATTTGCAAAAGCTCTTTATATAGCAAAGACATCAGCCCTCTAAAGCAGAGACCCTAATGGTATCTTCTCTGGCTTGTTGCTTCTTTTTTTGTGTGTGGTATTTTATTTCATTTGGTGTGTGTGTGACATGCATGTAAGCATGCACCCATATACATCTATGAACAGGTCAGAAGAGGGTACCAGTGACTTCCTTCAGTGTTTCCTGCCTTATTGCCTTGACCTATGGATCTGTTTGTCTCCATTCTTCAATTCTGAGATTACAAACACACACTGACAATTTTTTCCACGGGTGCTAGGGATTCAAACTCAAGACCTCAAGGTTGCCTGGCAAGCACTCCTCCTCCTGAGATAGCTCTCTGGATTCCCACTTTCTCTGCTTTATTTCTGCTGGGCTTTCTCCTTCAGGACTTACTCTGTCCATCTGAGATTCACTTGGTCACCAGGCAGGGGGCCCCCTTGTCACCAGTCCTGCCCACCCCACCAGCCCTGGCCCTCTCCAGCTTACAGCCTGGAGCGCTTTCTTTGATTTGCTACCTAATGAAAAGCCCTGGTTGGAAGTGGCTCATCAGGTTCTTCCAGAATTCCAAAATGACCCCAACCCAATAGGCTCCTACCCCTGCTGGCTGGGGTCACAGGTCACAGGTCATCATGCCCCAGTGATCTCCAAATAGGGATGACTCCAGCCCCCTGGTGATAACAGTTGATGCCATCATCGGACTGGTTTGGCTGCTGGTGGGAGCGTGGGTTACCACATAGGACTGGAAGACAGTGAACTCAGCCTAGTGTGAGTGGAGCCCGGCTGACACAGAGCTGCCCTGCTCTGCCTGGCTTGAGGCTCCCATATTCTGAGGCTGCTGTGTTTTTTTTCCTTCAGAGATGAGCGCTGCGTGACTTTAGGGACATGAAACCAAGATTGCATTTAGCTCGTAAAGCTGTGAAGCCTGCTCCACTCACGGAGCCGTTCTCTGTGCTGAGCTTGTTTGATGACATCAGAAAACCACTCTGTGACCTCAGCAGCCTCCGTGCACCTGGGGCGTGAGTCCAGCAGCACAGGATGGATGTGAGAGCTGTTAAGAGAGAGCAGGAAGGGGGCTGGAGAGGGAATCTGGGTGCACTCTGTGAAAAGCACTGGCTGCTCTTTCAAAAGACCTAAGTTTGGTTCCCAGAGCCCCCAAAAACAGTTTACAGGCATCTGTTACATGGGCTCCAAAAATGGAATGTCCTCTTCTAGCCTCTGAGGGCAACACACACACACACACACACACACACAAATATACATACACACACAAAGACACACACACACACACACACAGAGATATACACACAGACACACACAGATACACACATAGACACACAGACACAGATACACACACAGACACACACACAGACACACACACACACTCACACACTTTTTAAAAGGAGAGAAGATAAACATAAAAACTCAATAAAACGTGATGAGTTTAGTTAACATTGACACCTACTTAGGTGAACTCCAGCTACAAATCATTCTAACCACACGCAACCAGGCTACACACACACACACACACACACACACACACACACATCATTTTTTCTTTTGTGTGTTTGAATGCTTGTCTTCGAATCTATAACATGGGTGCAATACCGACAAAAGCCAGAAGAGGGCGTCATATCCCTGGAGCAATAGTTTCAGCCAGGTCTGAGCCTCCTGAGATGGGTGCTGGAAACCAGACCCAGGCCCTTTGCAAGAGAGCACATACTCTTAACTGCTGAGCCATCTCTAGCCCAGCAAGCCATTAAAGATAAAAAATAATCAAGCCCCGGTGCCTCCAACATCCAAGCTCTGTGACCTCGTGGAACCCACTTTGCATCTCTGGGCCTTTGTCTCTTCATCTCCAGGGTGAGGTTACCTTTGCCCACTGCCGTGGGGACCAAATGGTGTAGGACCACTTTCTCCTACATACAGGGCTGTGGTCTCTCCTGCTCCACCCCCCCCACTCTACCCCTTCCAGCCAACCAGCAAGGTCTTGATGGAGAGAGGAGAAGTCTATTTCAGGCTTTTGGCCTTGGTTTCCGAACCTCAGCCTTAGTGGGGGCGGGGTGCAGGGAGCCGACAGCCACCCAGCCACCGTGGTGGAAGGAGCCTCTGCCCGGGCACTTTTTGATCTCCTCTAACTGCCGCTATAGAAAATTAGATAGAATTCATTTCTGTGATGAAGGAATTAATGGGTATGGAGAGAATCGAGTTCGGGAGGAAGGCTTGAATCCAAGGAAGGGAATAAAGGCTTGAAATTCAAATGAAAAATTATGATATAAGCATAAAGGAACCCTATTTTACACCTGTAAGACCAAATGTATAAATATGAACCAACGGCTCCCTCTGGGAGACGGGGATTGTGCTTCTAATTCACCTAGACAAATAAGGCATGCATCCCTTCCACCCACACATTCCAATGAAGGCTAGGCAGGCAGCCCCAGAGGCCCAGGCTGGCTGCCTCCTTCCTCTGCTGGGCACCTGACAGTCAGGTCGGAGCCTCCAGAAACTGCAAAGGCCCTGGGCCAGGTCATCCTTCCCCAGCTTTCCCAGGTCTTCAAGCCCCCCACTCCTCCAGGCCTCCAGGGTATACAATCCTCTGCAATCATGATGCTTCAGCTAACTGCCTTCCTGCCTTCCTTCCTGCTTTCCTGCCTTCCTTTCTTCCTTCACTCATTAGAGTGTCCACTCCAGGCCCAATATTGAGTATCAGTAAAGGGGAAACCATTTCTTTTTTGGAATCAAAGAAATCCAAGTTAAAATCCTTTCCTACCGTAACCTTGAGTCAGAACTTAACCTACTCCTCACTGGAGAATGCCCAGGGCAGGAACGAACGGTATATCCAAAGGTCTGGGACAACTCCTAATCTTTCTGCTTGGCTCTCGATTTGAGCATCCTTTGTTCTGTAGGTCACATAGTCCAAGCATGGAGGTAGAGATGGGCCCAAATACCCAACTGCCAGGCTGGGAGGGGAAGGCAGGCGGGGTGGGGGAAGCAGGAAGGAGGAGGCAGCATGTATTGAGTGTCAGCTATAGACAGGGCACCAGGCTCCAGACCCAACCACCAAACTCAGGACCGACTAGTCGGCAAGCTGTGTCCCTGCTTCACCACGCACAGATGGCCTCATACCTTCCTGCTGCTCCACCTTGGATCCTGGCCTCAGAGAGTGTGGGAAGGCTCAGAGTGAATCACTGACCCCTCCACTGTCTCTTGAACCCAGGTAGCCTGCCTGTGTGAGCATCATTCCCTGAGAATGCACTAAGCATCTATGACCACAGTTGGAAGGCGGCAATCCACAGAACAATGCCCTCCCTCTTGATAGAGCTTCCAGGAGCTTCCAAGGCCTTTGCTCCAGCTGACAGGAGTGGAGAGACACCTCCCTCTCCAGTGAACCAATTCGGAAACAGGAGGAAGCAGGAACTCCAGAGGCCAAAGGAGCCCAATTCCATAGGCTCCCCCTTGGCAACTGGCCAATCTGTGGTGGAGAACAGGAAGCGTTTGATCTTTTCGTTCTTCCATTCTTGATCTTCCTGGTGCCCCCTAAAAAGCCTGCGGGGCTGAGGGAAAGTTTTCCTGGGCTTGAGGCCTTCCCTGGCACCAGCTCACACCCCTCAGGCTGCAGGTCAGACTACACGGGGCGGGGCTCACAGCCCCCTTTGGTTTGTTTAATGAAAACGCTTTGTGAGTGCCATAGATGCTCGGCCCTGATAAGGTGATTGTCCAAGGGCAAGGTCTACAACCCATTAACACCCAGACTTGGCGCAAATTGAACTTGGGGGAAGGACCTAAAGGGGTCAGAGCCAGCAGCCTAGTGCCATCTGACACTTGCTCTTTTGTCCGGGCTACTGGGAGCCCAGAGAAGTCACTTGTGCACCAAGGCAGGCTGTGCTCACAGGCTCTTGTACATATGTGCACACACAGGCTCCCAGCCACACACAGTGAGCATGCATAAACAGTCACCCAACCCCACTCAGCTGGGGGGAGGGGGACTCCCACTCCTGGCTCTTTCCCTCTCCAGGAGTCAAAGGGAAAGAGAGAAGACATGACCAAAGAAAAGATATTCCAGACCCTAGTGACAGCCTTGGCTGTATCCCTAACGACCAAGGGGAAAGCAGAGGGCAGGCAGTGGTGGAGGTTCATCTGGACAAGGAGGAGGAAGCCAGGGCCAGCCATCTTCAATGTCAAGGACAACTGGTGCCATCCTGGCACCTCCTGGCTCCCTCTCCTGGCTTCATCCGCCCTGTTCTTCATTTCTAGAATCTTAGGAGGAGCAGGCTCAGAGAACCGGCCTGAGGGAAAGGCAGAAGAGGAAGAAACAGAGAAGGAAGGAGAGGCAGTGGGGAGGGGGGAGAGAAAGAGGAGGGGGGAAGAGCTCTGGGAGCAGGAGAGGGAACCTGTGTAGAGTAAGTGAGCAGGCAGGATGGAAGAGGAGGAGAAGAGGGAGGAAAAAGGGGGGGAGGGAAATTAGGAAAGGGGAAAAGAAGTGGCTAGGAAGCCCGCAGAGGAGTCCTCAGACCCTACCCTGAAGCACCTGGGTGCGTGGTTCTCAGCCTGGAGAACAGCAATCTCTATGCAAATTAATTGTATTGGGGGGTATTAAAATGTAAGATACAAGAGCAATTGGGCTTCCTGGTCCTCCTTGGGCAGGCTCTTCACTTCACCATATCGCCCCACAAAGGGCCTAGTCCCTAAAAGAGAGGTCATGGCTGAGTCTCCAGGGAATCCTTTCCAGTCCTGCTCCAGACTCTCACCTGGCAGCCTCAGGAACTTCAGGGACTTTGTTCCAGGCTACTCTCTGCCTGTCCCCTTCCCACACCCAAGCTCTGGTCTCCTCCAACAGAAGCATTCCTGGTGGTGGCTCTGTCCCAGTAGAGGCATCGGGAGGCTCAGAAAATAATCAAAAGCCCTGTTTTTTTTTTCAGGGTGTCTTTAGCACCCTGTAAAGAAAGGTGCCACAGTGGGTAATCACTTTCTGAAAATGCTCACTGTATCTGAGCTGAAGTAAACAGTATCTACTTCTGAGAGAAAGACAGAGAGAGAGAGAGAGAGAGAGAGAGGCGCAGAGGCATAGGCAGAGACAGAGAGTGGGGCAGAGGCAGAAGCAGAGACAGAGACAGAGACAGAGAGAGCACTGGGGCACCAGCAGTGGACACTGGCTGGGGGTCCAGGCCTCAGTTGGCTGAACTCTCACGTTTTCTATCTGTCCTGTGCAGATCTGAGCAGCCAGAGCCACGGTCCCCCAGTTGTACCCCATCCCTTCAAACAGTCCAGAGTGCCCCCTCCCCATTTCTTTCTTCCCTGCTTAATGCACTGTGGAGGGCTCTGCTAGAAACTTGAAAGGAAGACGGTTGCTGTTGCTGTAGCTATTTAAAAGAGGGAGAGTTTGTGTGCAGAGATTCCAGACGAGGCTGGGAGAGGTAGACTTAGGAGATGGCTGCCCAAGAGGGACAGCGCTGGAACACAAGTGGTGGAGGGAGTGGGAGCAAGGGGGAGGGGATGCCTTATACTATGAGACCAAAGAAAATGGGGAAGAGAAAAGGTGATGGAGGGGAGCGGAAGGAGAGACAAGGAGAAGGGAGAGAGAGAATAGGGGGAAGGAGAATGGGGGAGGGAAAAGGAGGGAGAATGGGGGAAGAGAAAAAGAGGGAGGAGATGGGGGAGGGAAGAAGGAAGGTAGGAAGAAGGAGAAAGAGGAGTAAGAAAAGAGAACAAGAGAATGGGGGAGAGGAAAGGGGGAGGGGAGGAGGGGGAGAAGAGTCTCTTCCCCAAGGTCCAGCCCCATCTGGACCAAAAAGGATTCTGGTCTGAGTTCCAGCCCACAGAGCAGTGGAGGCCGGTCATACTTCTGGAAACCATGGAGATGGGGAGGTGGGAGGACCAGACCACAGAGTCGGGCAGAGGAAACCCGCTGGGGAGGAGTCAGAAAAGCAAGGAGGAAGAGAGAGGGACCCTAAGCACAAAGCAACCAGGAGGAGAGAGGAGACAGATGGTGGGGTACAGATGAGGGGAGGTAGGGACAGAAAAAGTGTTAGGAGAACTGAGGCGGAGGGAAGAGGGGGAGAGGGAGAAGGAGAGTGAGGGTAGATGGGGGTGGGGGAGGGAGGGAGAGAGAGAGAGAGAGAGGGAGAGAGAGAGAGAGAGAGAGAGAGAGAGAGAGAGAGAGAGAGAGAGCGCTAGCTGGGTAGGGCAAACACTGGCTGGAGCTCACAGCTGGAGCTGGAGCCCTGAGAACCTCTGAGGCACTGGAGGCCTTGGGAGTTGATTGATGACTTGGGAGGGGGTACCCTGGGACAAGGGGGCTAGCCAGGGGGACCGGCCAAGCAGGAAAGTTTCTCCCCTACTCCAGCTGCAGCCACCCATCCCCAGGTGAACCCCCCTTTCCCCTGCTGGATGTGAAATCGCCATTTCACCCCTCCACACTTCTTAATTGTTGCAAAAATCATTTGTGAAATTGCTCTCCAACAGGCGAGAATGGCCACGCTCATTCTGACAGACAAGCCCGCTTCCTCCCCTCTGGTGTCTGCCCTGCCTGGACTCCAGGGATCCCCAGCAGCCATGTGTCCTGGGTAGTGAGCCACCGGCCTCTGTGTCTTCCTTCCTGGAGGACAGAGCCTACAGACAATCACCTCAAAGACGCTGTGGCCACCAAGGATGCTAAGGGGCCCCCAGCAACATCCTTTCTGTTACCAAGGTTACTAGCAGGGTGTCTGCCCACCTACAACTTCGCTCTAGTTACAGGGTTGATATGAAGAAACTAGGCCTGACAGCCCAGGTGCCAGGCACTTCCAGAAGGGGAGCCAATCAAAATATGCATGGCACCCCTTCACAAACTTTGCTTCCAGCTATGCTAAGACAGACAGCATTACACCCCCATTAAGGAACCCACATTTAATTTACCCAAGATTGACCCAAGACAGGCCTACACAGACCTCACACTGCACATAAAAACCCAAAGATGTTGGTGAAAAGCTACTAAGACCACACCACCACACAAAGGGGGCCCCTAAAAGTCTGCCATACCAGGAGGGTGTTGGTGGGGGTAGAGAGATGGACAGATGGAAGACTGAAGGAGAACACATTAAATGTGTGTATCATATGTTTACAGAAAGACATGGATATATACATGCTTGTATATAAAAAACAAAAACAAACAAACAAACAAAAAACCTGGATATCTACCTCAGGAGTCAAAGCAGACCAAGGTCCCCAGAAACTTAGCATTTCTTGACCCCCCTGAACAACCTACAGGGCAAAAACTCTGTCTCCCTACAAGGCTAGTAAGTGTGACTCAGGCCACTTGGCCTCTCTCCTCTCCCCATTCAATCCTGCAAGCATATATTTAACAAGCTTTTCCACAGGGCTCCCATCCCCGGAAGCCCCTGCCCCCCCCCAAAAAAGATCTGATGAACCCCTCAGCTAGGAGAAAAGGTCAGTATCATGCTGAGAGGGGCAAAGGTCACAGGTGAGGAGGAGGGGAAGGAAGAGGACTCACTGAGGCCAGCCAGCAGAGAGCACCCCCAGGCCAAGACCATACTGACCCCCTCCGCCACCAGGAGAAGGCTGGGCAGGGCATGAGCTGGAGGATTGGATTTATTTTATTGTATTTTACCTCCAGGGCTGGGCCAGAGAGGCCTTTTCCTGGAGTGTTGGAGATGTATGGGGGGGGCGGGGGGGGGGACACACAAAAGATCTGTAATGGTGGCGTCCTATGCTGGGAGGACTTTTCAACCCTAGGAATCTATGTCCTGAGGCAGAGACCACTGGTTACTCTGGCTTCAGAGAACGGAGAATTGTGGGAACTCTAACCAAACACATATAGACACACACACACAGACACACAGACACACAGACACACACACACACACACGCACACACACACGGGGGGGGGGGGAAGAAGACCATCTAGTTGGGCCACCACCACCTCAGCCCTCCAGTGGAGGAGTAGAGTTGGTACCCAGCTTTATCTGTCTGTCTCCCACTCATCTCCCATCTGACTCCCAGATCCCCAGCCTTGCTGATGTCGTCTCCAGGACATACTGAGTCCACTAGAAAAGGGCTCCTAGGAGGTGGCCTAGGAGCTGGAGGAGCTGGAGAGAAAGCGAGGTTATTCCCGGGGGAGAGGGGTGGGAGGTGGGGGGTGGCAGACTCAGGTTTGCCAGCATCTCTGGGGATGTATATATTGCTGCGTTTCTCTGAGCTGCAGGAGGCCAGGCCGGGCGCAAGCAGTAAAGCCCTGACAGGTATAAACGAAGTCAAAATTCTTCCGGGGATGTCACCCTACTCAATTCCGCCCAGGGAGGGAGTCGTTGTCAAGGAATGTTCAGAGCTAGTGAACTAAAAAGAGAAGGGACACGTGCGGTGGACCCTAGTCCAGGAGGCCGGAGATAGCCGAAGAGGACAGAGAAGATCCCAGCCCAAGGCCGGCTTTCCTACAGAGCGGGCAGACAGCTGAGAGCCGTCCTGGGGACCCTGGCTGGAGAGCACAGACCTGCCGGCTCATCTCCGGACAACACTTAAAAGAAGTTACCCCCTCCCTCCGAGCACCCCTGGCCCACGCTATCCTTGGACTCAGAGTTTTAAATGATCTCCCTCCCCTGCCACCCCCTGGGGAAAAAAAGAAAGAAAAAGGAAAAACAAAACAAAACAAAACAAAAAACAAGAAACGAGGTCGTGTTGGAGATTAAAAAGGAAGGGGGAAAAATATTCGTTGGCGACTTCTTTTCGTTTATCGGTCCCCTCTCCCTCCCGAACTGGCCCCCTTTCCTGCTCATGAATAAAAGAAAAGTCCGAACCTATCAGATCTCTCTGACTGCAGCCTGCTCCCTCCCCTTCCCTGCCGTTGAGCACTTTTGCACAACTTACCCAGCTGATCGCTCGCGCCCCCTCGCTTTTCCTCTTGTGTTCCCCAACTCTGTCGCTCGGGTCGCCTCCCCTCCAGTCCGAAACCCGAGCAGGAGCGCGTCCCCGCTCCAGTCCTCCGGGGGACAGGGTGTGAGGGCGAGCTGAAAGAGGCGTGGAGAGGAGGGATCGAGGGGAGAAGGGAGTCCGAGCCAGAGAATAAATATATAAATAAAGACCCAAAGAAATCCACTCCTCAACCTCTGAGCTCAGGAACTTCGGCCGGGAGCGCGGGAGCGGGTGGCCCCGCAAGGCGCAGCTGGAGACAGGGAGCCCGGCCTGCTTGGCCCACGGCAGCCGGTGTCATTCGGCTTAACTTCTGGCCAAGCCTGGCGGGTGGAGGCGGACTTGGGGTTGGAGTGTTTGTTTGTTTGAACTTCCTTGTCGCCACCTTCCACTCCTCCCGCCCCCACCTCACCCCCCCACCCGCCCAGCTTCTGGAAGGGGCGCGTCTGCAGCCGGGTGGGGGGGGGGTGTGCAGAAGGGAGGGGGAAGACGCTAGGGGGGGGGGAGGGAAGAAGAGGAGAGGAGGATCGCAGCAGGGGTGAAAGGAAGAGTCGCCAAGAGGTTTATCCAGCCGACTCTGGATTCGTCTCCGGCGTTCGCAGGAATGGCGGCGCTGCCCGGCGCGGTCCCCAGGATGATGAGACCCGGCCCGGGGCAGAACTACCCGCGCACCGGCTTCCCCCTGGAAGGTAAGAGAGCGCGCAGGAGGCCTTTACAGGGTTCCCCCACCCAGGACCTTGGAGGTGGCACCCACCAGGGGAGCGAGCAGCTGGGCTTCCTGGGCTCTGCTGGGTCTCAGTCTCCGCGTGGGACCCGGGAAGTTTCTAGAGCGGACACTTGTCAGTTTCTGCGTAGACTCCGCTGACCCTCGGCCCGCACTCCGTGGGTCACCAGCTGCCGGCCTTTCGCCGCAGGATGCGACTCCCCGGGGAATTCGCATCTGGTCCGTTTTGCGCTTCCGTAAATTCCAGGGTTTCCCACTCTTCTCTGTGACACAGCAGAGTTCCCGGGTCTCTGCGCAGCGCCGCCGGCTTTCTTCCCTAGTTTTGAATAGGCCCCTCAAAGTCCGGATGGGGTCCCTCCAACCCCTTTTATTTCGAAATACCAATAAGCGATTCTCTATTTCCACTCCACCAGACCGTCCGCTTCCTCCAAAGCAACTTACTAACTGGCTTGGTTTTGTTTTTTTGTTTCCCGGCCCCGACACAAACTAATTGAAAACAATGAGTAGTGCCATATTTCCCGCAAAAACAAAGACAAAAAAATTAAAAACATAACTTTTCACCCCGTCTTTCTAAAGTCTGCAAATGTCCCGGGAGAGAAACTCAAGACCAAGAGAGGATCCAGGGGACTGTTTTGAGTGTTGAAACGTATTCAGCCAAATTCTCTAGCCACTCGGGGATGCAGAGGGGACCGGCCAGCAGCGATCGGCCGGAGAGGAGAAAGGGCCCCTTTGCGCGCCCCCTCCCTTTTCTATTTAAACCTATGGAAGGCTTTCAGCCAGTCACCGAAGGGTGTTCTGCCTTCCTCCGCCCGGACAGCCCATGGTGTCTCAGGAGCAGTTAGAAACGGCGTGCCAATTTTATTTTTGAGCCTCTTGTCATTGTGTGGGTCCCACTTGTGGGTGCGGGAGGATGGGGAGAGAAGGCGAGGAGGGGCGGTCTGGCAGCCGGCAATCTGGGGAGGGAGCCCCCTCCCTCGGGCAGCGAGAAGCCGCCGGGTCCCCGAATTAGACAGAGGAGAAGAGAGCGGGCTGCGTGATCAAGTGCGCGCGAGCGGCCACGCAGGCGGGAGAGCGCGGCAGCCGGGGATTTGCCGGAGTCCTCTCCTGGAACGAATGCAAGCAAAACAGGCGGCTGAGGACGCGCAAAGGATTAGGACAATATTTGCCCAACATGACGCAGAATACTGAGGAGAGCCGAGTGCCGGTCGCTAAAGAGGCTCTTGAATATAAAGTTGGGCGTTCGAGAGCTCTCCAGCGCTAATGGCGTATCCCGCCACGGAGACCGAGGGACTCTGGCTCGGCGACGCACGATTTCTGATTAAATCTGAGAGTGGTTTCAGATACCTACTTTTACAAAGAAAAATTGGTGAAGGGGGGAGCGGGAAAGTAAGGAGGGGGCGGTAGGAACAGCTCAGCAGACCGAGCCTCTTCTAACCTCCCCCTTTCCAATTATTCCGTCTGCTTCCTCCGCTCGGGCCGCTGTGAAATCGTTGTAATCTTCTAGATCTCTGTAGCCGCGAGTCCCCAAATTGGGGGGATCGAGGCTGGATTAGTGCACCGGGTGTCCCCCCAACCTTCTGTAAGAAAATTGTGTAGACTTTGCATTAAGGCCTGCCTAAGTTCTCCCTTCCCCAGAACACATCAGGTATGCCTATCTTCCTGATGCGCGAGCGTGTGTGTGTGCGCGCGCGCGCACACACACACACACACACACACACAAAGTGGTCCATTTAGTTGCAGCAAAGACTGCTGGGACAATTACTGCATTTCAGAGACCAAGTTGGGGTATTTTGGAACTTGTGATCTTTGTGGAGTGTGCCCTCGATTTCCCCCCAAACGAAATGAGAACTTTAAGGGTGTTTAAAAGAGCCGGGGGATCTGCTAAGGGACGGTTTGTATTCCCAGTGCTACACAGACATCTTTATATCCCCAGTCCTTAAGCTGTGCAGTCTCCCGCTGCCACAATCCTGGGTGCTCAAGCCAGAGCTAGAAATATTGGGAGTCAAGTAGCCTCTTAACCTAACTTATCCAATAGTTCAGTCCTAACGGCCAGAGGTGTAGGACTGACCTGGTGGGTCACATCCCCCCTGGCTGTCAGCCTCTTCCAGAGGCAACAGGCCTGTGACCCCCAAGTTAGAGGTCCAGAACCATTTGCAGCTGCTCTTAGGATCTTTATTCTCCACTAGGCTCCACTCTGTCCTTCCTGGCATTTACATCACCCAAAGGTATAGCCTCATTTCCTGCAGTGTAGAGGGACTTTGGGTGTGGGGGACAAACAATCCAAGTCCCTGAAGCCAGGACTCTTTCTCTGTGTAGGAGCCTCCCAGGGCTTCATGTAGACCTTGGAGATCAGCTGTTAGGAGTCTTGGGTCCCCCTCCCCATTCTGTATTCTGTCCTGTACTCACTATATTCCCTCCCTCCCCACAGTGTCCACCCCTCTTGGCCAAGGCCGGGTCAATCAGCTTGGTGGGGTCTTCATCAACGGTCGACCCCTGCCGAACCACATCCGTCACAAGATAGTGGAAATGGCCCACCACGGCATCCGGCCCTGCGTCATCTCCCGTCAGCTCCGTGTTTCCCATGGCTGTGTCTCCAAGATTCTGTGCCGATATCAGGAGACTGGGTCCATCCGGCCTGGGGCTATCGGAGGCAGCAAGCCCAGAGTGAGTGTCTTTGCCTCTAAGGCTGGCAGCAGGCCTTCTCTAGTACACAGACCTTGGTTGTCACCTCTCTGTATCCTAGCAGCCCTGCTTCCCACGGAAAAGCTCGTAGGAGCTTTTCCTTAGCTCTCGGATACTGTCCCCATTATTTGAAATCTTCAAGGATGGGTTAGCTGAGCTCTAGATTGTCTAAGACTTTGAAGCCTCACTGAAATGTCCCTACATCTGCCCTGAACCCTTCATCTCCACCCTACCCAAAGGAAATCTCCCTTTGGCGTTGCCTGAGGTGATAGGGAAACCACAGGGCTAAGAATTTTATTTTATTTTATTTTATTTTATTTTATTTTATTTCTTATCTCAGCCCCCACTGATGTCATTCTGGAACCTTGAAAACCCAAAACCCATCTTAGGAGGAAGGGAGTGGCCTCCAGAGGGGCCAGTCTGGCTGGAAGCTTTTGGGAGGTTGATACTAAAACTGTTTCCCTTCTCCCATCCCATCTCTCTGTCCCTGCTCTCCCACCTCCACCTCTGAAGCAGGTGGCGACTCCGGATGTGGAGAAAAAGATTGAAGAGTATAAGAGAGAGAACCCCGGAATGTTCAGCTGGGAAATCAGGGACCGGCTGCTGAAGGACGGCCACTGCGACCGAAGCACGGTGCCCTCAGGTGAGAAGGTAGCTGAGCCAGTTGGTGGAGCTGGCCAGGAATCTCGCTGGAGATTCAGAGGGTAGACCTGGGAGTGGACAGAGGAAAGGGATGAGCGGGTGACAAGCATGGAGGGGGGGGGAGATACAGGCTTAGCAGTGAAGCAAAAGCCAGAAGAATGGAAGGGAAAGGAGAAGAGAAAGTCGGAAAGGGAGAGGTTCGGAAGAAGGAACGGAGGTAGGAAGGAAAGGAGAGAGAAGGGAGGCGGGGGATGTTAAAGAAGTTAACCTTGAAGGTGAGGTTCTCTTGAGCTTTGGGGAAAGCAATCTCGAGAAAGAAAGACCTGCCCCAGGAGAGCTGGTGTACCTGGGCTCCCATCCCCTTTATTCTGAATTGCGGTCTTCAGACCACACTGTGGTGAGGGAGGGAAGCTGCCGGATATGTGTCTGACTGTACCGTTGTGTGCAGCAGGCACGCAGGGCCAGGACACACCTGCCTGGCTGGAGCAACACCAGGGCAGTAGGGGTGTGCTGAGTGCGTGTAGGCACAAGGTAGGGTCAGGCACCTGGTGAAGGTCCAAGGATTCGAACCAAGAAGCACTTGGGGGCTGGCTGCCTCTGCCATACATGTTGCTGGACATACATGCTCCAGGAGTGAGCCAGGTTTCTTAAGCTGGAGGAAATGCAAGCCTGAAGGGCTTGGGAGCTAAGAACGGGGGTTGTCTGATTTCCGCCTCCCCCAGCCTTCGGCCCCAACAACTTATACTCTCTCTTTTGCCTTTCATTTCTGAGGTTTAGTGAGTTCGATTAGCCGAGTGCTCAGAATCAAGTTCGGGAAGAAAGAGGACGACGAGGAAGGAGACAAGAAAGAAGAAGATGGCGAGAAGAAAGCCAAACACAGCATCGATGGCATCCTGGGCGACAAAGGTAAGAACCTACCGTGGCCCGAGACGCCGGAGACCATGTTTTTTCCCTACACCTCTGGTGAGAACTTGTGCAGATTAACCCCTGTCACAGCTGGGAAAAAGTCGCAGATTGCCGGGCGGCCCGGGTTTTGAAAGCTTTAGGAGGTACGGGTCTTTCCTCCCCACCACCGCAAGTCCTGGGAGCCGGGTAGCTCAATTCTGTGCCTCAGCTGTCACCCCCTCTCCCCCACCCCAGCGCGCGCGCACACACGAACGGGTCCACAGCCTATGCGGCGTCTGGAGCTGGTATTTTGACGTCGATCAATTATTTATAGAAAACATTGGGCAAGCGTGCGGGAGGCAGGGAGGAGGGCGAGGAAGGAGGAGCCCGCCCGGGGCTCCCTAAATGAATTTGTTAACCAGCCCCCGCACACGCTTTCTAAACGGTCCCTTGAAACCCCGCCTGACAGCTGACCGATCGCTGCAATCAATAAAAATTAGCCCGAGCCGCTCGGGCTGTCTCTCAGTCCCGCATGGCCAGGGAGGAGTGGGAGACACACGGGTGCTTTCCTCTTGGCAAGCACTGTGTGTCAGAGGCTGGAGGCCAAGTTCCCAGATGCCAAGGGTCGGGGGGATTCACCCAACACCTCTGTCCAACCTTAACTAGGCTTCTCTGTGAGGACTACAGCGCTCAGCTTTCTCTTTCAAGCGCCTGCACCCGGGCTTGGAGAACCGGGATGTGTTTGTTTCTGGATGGGGAAGTCTTCCTTCGTCACCCTTCCCACGGAATTTTTCTTGTCTATATGAAAATGGGGCCCTAAGGGGTGGTGGGAATGGGTATGAAGATTTCAGAGTCCCAAAGACTGACCCCTGAAAAGAGGGAGCATGGAACACACATGCCGGGGAGGCAAATGAGTCAGAAAGACAAGTAACTTAGCAGAAGGAGTAGGAAGGATACTAAAAACCCCTTATAGTCCCAGACTACTTCCAGAGGTTTCCGCAGAGTCCCTTCTCAGCATCCCCAGTCTAGGTCTCCCTCTGGTTCTCTGGAGTGCCTCCAAACCTTGAAGATGAACTTCACAGACAAAACTCCCACTTCTAAAGACAACACCCAGAGATGGAGGCCCAACCCCACCAGCCCAGTTCAACAGAAAGGATTGGGGATTAAGCAAGTAGCAAGTTGTTGATATTCTCATTCTCGGGACCCCTTCTGGAAGGATCCTGCTGTCCCTCCAGGGACAAAAGCACACACACACACACACACACACACACACACACACACAGAGGGAGAGAGAGAGAGAGAGAGAGAGAGAGAGAGAGAGAGAGAGAGAGAACAGGAGCTGGTATCCTGCTGTGCCAGGCCTGTCAGAGAGGCCTAGACTCTTCCGCAGGAGATAGCCTCTGGCCTCTGCCTTGACCATTATGCCCAGAGCCCTGGGACTCCTTCCTGGAAACCCAGGGTTTATCTCAGTTTATCAGAAAGACAAATTGGCCTCCAAAAAAAAAAAAAAAATCAGAGTACTACTGGTAGATCCTAAATTTGAATAATCTTTCTAAGGTACGTGCTACACACCAAACGCCTCTAAGAGTTACCCCCAGGAAGCAGTTGGGATATTTGAATTTGTTTAGAGATTGCTTGCTTGCCCCTGTGTGTACGAAGGGGGATGTGTCAAATTCAGTGTGTGATGAAAGGGAAAAGGTCAGTGGCTTCTGAGAAAAAGTAGGAGCCAGGAAAAGGGATAGAAAGAGGATTGTGTTTTGGGGGAATCCCTCTGCCTTGGAGAACTCAGGAAACCAGTGAACCAGAGGCTTCGCAGGAGAGAGGTTTTCCCTGCCAGAAACCCAGTACGCTCCCAGTCTCCGGGGCTTTAGAGACCAGGTCTGGCCTCTCCAGATGAGACCGGCTGGGAACACAGGTGTGGAATGTACAAACCTGTTAGAAGGAAATGATTTGCAGGGAGCTGGTGTCCTGACTGATCCCCAGGCGTCCGGTTACTGTTGGGGTTTTAGTGGCACTCTGGGACATTGGATGGCCTTGTAAGTTCCTGCATCTTTCAGGTGGCTGTGGGCCTATCCAGGAGCCTTTGGATCCCAGAGTTTGCAGCTTGACCATAGGCAATTGTGTAGGGGCAGTGGCAATTCAAATAAGGGAAGGGTTTGATTGTGGGCAGGTTTGGTGTCCAGCATGAACCCTGGCCTGTGGGTTGGCAGACATGTGGAGATCTCTCTCTCTCTCTCTCTCTCTCTCTCTCTCTCTCTCTCTCTCTCTCTCTCAGACCCTAGACCATCAGTTTCTGAAAAGCCGCATCCAGCCCTCACCCGGGGTTGAGTCCAAAACCCGCCCAGACACCCACCTCTCCACACACACCCCTCCACGGGAGGGGTACACACTCACAACTTTGTTTTGGCTTCTTGCTTTTTGACAAATGCTTTCTCCCAGGGTTGCCCTTCTCATGGCAGGGAGCCACCAAAGAGGGGTTTAAGAGCGCTCCTCTTTAAGCGCTAAAGAGAGATCCCTCCCTGGGTCCGTTTCTTCCTATCGTCCGCTTGGCATTTAATAATGTTAAGACTTATTAGAGCTGGTAATGAAAACTGAGGCTGCTGAATAGGAAGCTATGTTGGAGAGGGGTGTAATAGCTTCCAGGCATGGTAAGAAACTATTTATCCCCAATCAGTCTTCACTCTCGGAGTTTGAAGCACAAACGTTAAGTTGAAGGGTTTTAAAGCAGATTAAATTGAGCTTTTATTTCTCCGCACTTTCATCTCTGAACGGCTCACTCCTGCTTCCCTTGGGCTGATATTCATGAGACTGTGGGCTTTTTTTTTTCCTTCCTCTTTCCCTCTTATCCTAGTTAAGACTGAGTTATTAGGATTGTTGCTTGTGAGAATTCTCAGGACTGATGCCGATAGGGCTGCGGCCAAGCTCAGCTTACCTGAGGAAGGAAGGAGATAGTTTGCAGCCTTGGTGGGGAGACCTTCTCCTCTTCATCCCTCTCCCCAAGAGTCGGGGGATGGGTAGAGCTGGCCTGCTATAGATCTGAACAGAGAAAGTACAGAAAGAGATTTCGCACAGAAACTGATAAAGGGGTACAAAGAAAGGTAGGGCGGTTCTTCTGTAGTCGCCGAGATAGGCAGGATGGAGAGAGGGACGCACAGTGACAATAGGTGCATCTACCCATACCCCACAGCCAAAGCCTCAGGCATCTGACGGCACGCTTAAGTTGAAGCTGCTGCTGAACCCATCAGACACAGGACTGGTTGGTCCCTCGGGTACAAAGCTTAGTGGGTTATAATTAATATGAAACATTCACAAAGTTACCAGGAGGGATGAGAAGTTGTTGTCCTGTGTGGCCAGGAATACCTATGGGTGTTGGAGTCCTGTGCGAGAAGAGAAGAGAAGAGAGCTCAGGGCTGAGAAAGGCTGTCAGAAAGGCTGTCGAGGGCTACGCAGAAGAAAAAGGACAGGGCTAAGACTTCAGTTTTCCTTAGAGAGGATTGAACCAGAATCTGGCTCAGGCCAAGCAAGTAGTCTCCACCACTGTGCTACACAGCTCGGGCCCTAGGTTTGTTTTCTTTGCATTTTCCCCTTAATTTATTTGAAGAAAGGTAAACTTACAGGTGTGGAGTGGAATAGCAACCGAGAAGGACCGGAGTGTGTGTGTGTGGGGGGGGGGGGAGCCCGAAGTGTCGGTTTTAGACACTTGTAAACGGAGGTGGGAAACAATTTAATTTGGCAGCAGCGATGGCTGCTAATGCGGTTTTCGGTCGTTTGCCGCACCGGAGGAAGCTGTTTTGATTGTGTGTACAAGGACCTGCCAAATTTAATTAGGCTCTGGGGGAGCGAATGAATAGGGGAAGGGGGGGCAGGGCTCCTCACAGCCCGCACTCGCACTCTTTCTTCGTGCCCCCCCCTCCCTGGAGACTTCACACCTGGAAAGGTCAATGTTTGGGTGGGGGAATGGGTAAGAAGAGACCTGGGTGGGGCCTTGCGAAGAGGGCTGGGCCGAGAGGGTACCAAGAGCGTCCATTTATCAGGAAGAGATCTGCATTGATTTAAACCTACAACTTCCCTCCTCTGTAAATGTGTGTTTAGAGAAAGGTAATTGACACTCCACCAAATCAAAGGATTACCCCGGGTTGGCAATCTAATCAAACACAGTCCAGGCAGGATTTGAGTCTGTTCAGAGGAGGATCAGCTTCGCATAATGGGGGCTCCGAGGAAGATAGGGGGTGTCGGGCAATTCCTCGGCTTTAAGCAGCGCTCCGCTTTGGATGTGGAAGGAGCAGAGCGAGCGTAGGAGGGGGCCTGGGAGGCCCCCACGGTCCGGTGGGGGATGGGACGCGGAAGGTCCCGGGGGAGGGAGCTCCTAGAGAGGGGGGCGAGCCCACACTGAGCTGACAAGACTCCCTCCCCGCCCCCCCCCCCGCCCCCCAGTCCTCCGGAACCCAAGACAAGAGTGTGGAGGAGGGAGCTGAGACTAAGCGACACGACAATGAGGCGATAACTGTTACAAAGGCGAACACGCGCTCCCAAGATCGCAGCCCCGCATCCCGGGGTAAATAAAGTCTGCAAACGGCGCTCCAGATAAACGGGTGCCTAAATTTAGTGTGACGGGCCAGAAGAGAAGAGACAGAAGGAGATAAGGTTGGGGAGGGGCGATGAAGGAGCGTAATCTAATAGAAGACATTCAGAAAACAAACTTTATAAACAGGAGAATCAGCGAGTGCGGAGCGCGGAAGACGTGCAGGCCCTTGCGGGCCTCGGGGCCTGGATGCCGGGGATGCCGCCGAGCCGGGCCCGGGGGGCGGGGGGGGGGGGCGTGCAAGGGAGAGGCCGGGGCGTACAGGAGTTGCTGGAGACTTGCAAGTGGGGTCCCCTGCTGAGCGAACGCGCGCTCTCTGTGTTCACCTCCGGGCACGCACCCGCCGCGCCGCGGCCGTTTCAAGGCGTCTGTACCTAAAAGATTCGCGTGCACCGAGTGGCAGTTAAGGGAATTAGATATTTACCAGTTTGAAATAAGCCTGACTAAGAAGAAGGGAGAAGAGAGAGAGGGACACACACACACACACACACACACACACACACACACACACACACACACATTGAAAAGACGAGGCTGGGGAAAGACTTCAAACGAATTCATCATTTGGAACGGTGAAGGGAGATTTACCAGACAGTATTGGGAAGTTATTTAGATATTAATAACACATTTTCCTGAGGCGCGACCACGGCAGCCGTCTGCGCTGCTCTCCGAGCTATTTGGCTGGGTAAAATATGGGCGTCTCAAATGTTGGGAGGCGATAAGGCAATCGGGCCAACCCTGGTCCTGAATCTGCAACGCAGGGGCGTTAAACCCGGATTAACCTCCCCCACGCGCACCCTCCCCTTCCACAGCTTTCCAAATTTTTGAGTGGAATTTACATGGAAGGGTTTTAAAGCACACATAACAGTAGCCACGAGGCAGCGAGGTGCTTTTTTGAGACTTTTACTTTTATTAAGGAGACTTTTTTTCTGAAAAGAGTTGTTACACATCACGTTGCATATTACTACTAAATAATGCACAGAGAGGGCTCACTCAGCAAACGATGCTCTTTGTAAAGTTGAGGCCTTCGGTTAGTCTATGACCATAGACCAAGTTAAGGCTACCTCTCTGACCGCAGCCCCATTTGGGGTATCTAAGGATATAAACACGTAAACTGACAGCCTCAAGACAGCTTGAGAAGAGGTCTCTAGCTTTGAAACCCCAAAGGGAAGTTTCTCTTTGGGGCCTCGAAGGCCTGACTGGAGGGGGGTGCATTCCGGGAATTCCTGAAAAATAGCCGCATCCCCTCCCACTCCACTAATGGGGTAATTAGGAAACCCAGTTGGGGACCCTGGATGATTGGAAGACGGGATGCCCCCTAAGTTTCTGTTACCCTGGGCCCTCCCTCTCTTTTTCCCTACCCCTAACTCCTGCTGACCATGGGGAGGGGGTGGAAATGGGGTCAGCACTTTCTGACCCTTTCAGTTGGGACTGGCCCCACTGGGGTCAGGCCGCGGGAGGGAGGAGGGAGGAAACTTGCCTTCCCAAATCTAATCAAGGCAGAACGGCGACCTAAGGGGGAAGCAGCGCCATTTGTAGCTAGATCCCTCCATAACTTCAAACAAAGTGGGGCTGGGGAGGGGCGAGACCGGGATTCCAGGGGGGAAAGAGCTTAGGGGAGGAGGGGGGCACTCAACATGAGAAGAGGAGGGGCCTGCAGGAGGAAGAGAAGGGGTCGAGGGCAAAGGGGAGGTGAGGGCCAAACGAAAGGATGTGGGGAGAGAGATGTGAAGGCCGGGTCAACAACTTAAGCCCGGGAGGAGAGGAAAAGAGTCCGGCAGACCCCAGCACCCTTGGGAGGGGTGAGGGGCAATTGTGTGAGCCCCGAATCTAGTTTCCAAGCGCCCCAGAGCGTGTGTTTAGTCCTTTGGTGAAGGAGCTGAGTTGAGCTCTGGTGGATTTCCAGGGACCAGGAGGCGGCCGCAGGTCTCTCAAAGTCCAGGGCTACCATGAATTGGCCTAACGCTCACGAGGTCTAGGGTCAGCTCCCTGGCTCGGTTTCCAAGCCTTAGAAACGAATGAGACCTGAGTTTGAGTCAGACAGCGGTGGGGTGGGACGGTGGGGACCAGGAGCCGCAGACAAGGGGTGAGAAAGTCGGAGAGCGTCTGCAGAAAGGGCGCGATTTCGGAGAAGCATCTGTAGGAGAGACGACGGGGAGTGGCGTGTGGGGACGCTAAGCAGCGCCAAGAGGAGAGGGGGCGCCGGGCTACAGCGGGAAAGACAAAGGGACGCAGTCGCCGAGAGGCTGCCCCGGACTGCGATCGCGGCGAGCTGCAGAGCAAGCGGGGCTGGGCGGCGGGTCGCAGCGCTTTTGATGCTCGGCGTTGGGTGACACCAGTACAAAGGCGGCTCATCGTATTACCGCGCGGCCCGGCGGCTCCCCGGTATCCAGCCGCTTAATTAGAGGCGAGCGCGCCGAGCGGGTGGGGCGGGGACCCGGGCGGCGCGCTGTGACCCAGCGCTGGGCCTCGGCCAGCGGCGCAGCGGAGCGCGATCCCCACCCCCGCATCCTCCAGCCGGGTGTGAGGTTCGCGCCTTTCCCGCTTAGCTGTCCCAGGACGAAGTTCCTGGGTCTGAGAGTCCTCAGCTCCAGGTTTTGTCTTCTGAGCCAGGGGCATGGGAAGCGGGGAACATTGAAAAGCAAGACCGCTCTGCGCAGAATGCAAAGTGCTGCCCCCGGTCCTGTTCCATCCGCCGACGGTTCTCTTCTGCTGAGTGTTTGCGATCATCCGCCGGCTTGTACTCCTAGCCCCGGCAGCTCCGGGTGACCGATGCTGGAGCACTAGGGCTGGGCAGAAAGCACCAGTCCCCAGCACACTAGGCTTGCAACCTGGGACGCGTCGATGAATGTCTCTGCGCCTCGATTCCCACGGATAGAGATTTACACAAAGGTTCCCATCCTTGGGATGGGATTCCAGACCCATTTGAAAGTCAGGTACAAGCTAAATAAAACCAACAAGTCAAAGCCCAGCTCTTCGCTGGAGTCCATAGGTGCAGAAATTTAAATATAGTGCAAAGAGGTGCCTCTAGTTCCTGAAGTAACACCCTGCACAGAACCTCGCAGCTGCGTTTTTGACAGCCCCAGTACTCTCAGAAGGGCCCCCAGGGTCCCTGAGTGGAGCTCAGAATGAAGGAATTTAAATGAAGGGGGCGGGTGGGAAGTGAGAGCTAGCTGTCTGGCCTCACTGCACTCTTCTTCTTCTTCTTCTTCTTCTTCTTCTTCTTCTTCTTCTTCTTCTTCTTCTTCTTCTTCTTCTTCTTCTTCTTCTTTCTTTTCTTCTTCTTCCTCATCTTCCTCCTCCTCTCCCTGAGTCTCCTCTCTGTCTCTCTGTCTCTGTCTCTGTCTCTCTCTCTCTCTCTCTCTCTCTCTCTCTCTCTCTCTCACACACACACACACACACACACACACACACACACACAGAGTCAAATGACCTGAGAAACAAGTCGTTTCTAATTAGTTTTACTTCAAAACAGAGGCATTCTCCCAGTTCTGTGATTGGAAGGGCCCTCTCCCAGACATTTAAAAAAATTTGTTTATTCACTTATTTATTAACTTGTTTATTGTCTGGGATTGAGTACTCACATGCGGATCAGAGAACAACTTGCAGGAGTCATTTCTCACTTTTCACCACTGTGACAAACTTAGGCCATCGGGCTTGAAGTATTTTTACTGGCTGAGCTTTCTCACCGGTCCCCTCGCAGATAAGTGCGCGTGTGTCTACCCTTCCGCCTACATCACTAAAGGAAAAAAAAGGGTAGGAAAGAGAAAATCTTCCTGAGAAGTAATTATTTGTGAATCTCTTCATCTGTTCTTTAGAACTTCGGTTGAGTGTATGTGTTAAGTGGTGAGCGCCTAAATTATATGCCAGGTACCAGATCGCTCCCCTCCTGTCGTCATGAAGTTCTGGTCTGATATCTGGAATAGATGAAACAGACCCTCTTTCCCAGAGTGTGTTTGTGCACTTGGGTCTCTGGGAGCAAGGTGTGTATGGGTATTTGTGAATGGTGTGTGTGTGTGTGTGTGTGTGTGTGTGTGTGTGTGTGTGTGTGTGTGTGTGTTTCCAGGTCAGCCTGGGAGCACACAGTGGGACTGCCACTGAAAGTTGCAAGCAGCCCCCAAGCTGACCTTCGGAGTCACAGGCACCCGATGCCTGGCGTCTCTGCATTGAGGGTTCAAGGCAGTGGTGGGGGGAGGGCAGACCCCCTCGCCTCTGCGGAACTCTTTGTCTGAGGGGCCAAAAGACCTAAGATCAAAGAAGGCCCGGCAGGACAGAAAAGTGGGTGGGACCAAGAGAAGTAGCTTAGAAAACTCTAACCTGAATTTTCCTGGGTTCCTTTTGGGGGAAGCCACAGCAAGTGGGCTGGGGCCTGTCTCTGGGTTCCTCTCCAAGGTCCCAAGCCCCAGCAAAGATGACAGGTGATCAGCCACGCCTCCGGATGTGGGTTTAACTTCAGACAGCAGGTCTTTAGGTGTGGGGGAGAACAGAGCCCAGCCTGCCAGAAGTGTTCTGTGGGGGTGTGTGGAGGTATTTAGGGAGTATGGTGGGGGTGGGGGAGTGGGGTCGGGGTTCAAGCTTCCTGAAACTCAGGAAGCTTGTCTTGAAGTCTACACTGGGTTTATAGGAGCCACATAGGCATGAAAATCAAAGCCGGAGTTTGGCTCTTAGGCAAGTTTTGGGGTTGATAGGGATCAGTGGGAGTTTTAAGGAAAGTTTTGACCCTCTACTTCCTAACTGGAGCTTCCAGGAGTACCTCCATCTCCTGTCTTCTCTTGCCACCACAGAACCAATACAGTGGTGTACTGAGATGCTCTCCCTGGCCTTCAACTCTAAGCCCCTGACCCTGCGAGCCCCCCCTCCCTCCTTGTAATTTCCTTCCTCAACAGGATTTCCTGGATTTGCCCTTTCCAGGGCCCAAAAATTGGTAAAGAAGGGGAGGGAGAGAGAGAGACAGAGAGACACAGAGAGAGGGACAGAGGGAGAGAGGGAGACAGACAGACAGACAGACAGACAGACAGACAGACTCTGAGACTGGAGGAGGGAGGATGCACCTGGAGGTCACCTTGGCCCTCCCTGACCTAGGAACCAATTCCCTTTCTCTCATCTTCTTCCTGGCGTCCAAAAATGAAGAGGGAGAAGGATATGAATTATTACAGAATTCCCCCCCCCCCCGTCTTCTACACCTTTATTAGTGGGGGTTTTAACAGGACCCTAAGAAAAAGAGGCTCTGGAACTTTCTTGAAAACTGGGAGGCTCTCAGTGTGTTCCAATTGGGACATTTCCTTCCATAACCCGTTGGGGCCATACTGAGGTCCCATCAGCTCTGCCTTATGCCCAGTCTGCTGCCTCTCTCCCTCTCTGCTGTTTGGTGGCATCCTGAAGTCAACCCCCTGGCAGGGAGCTTTGCAACAACAGTGACTTCTCAAGCACCCATGGCCTCCGTTTCCTCATTGGACCAGTGCTGTAGAGAGATGCTTAGAGCTAGAGGAAAGACAGGGCTGGTATGGGCAAAGAAAGCTCCCTGAAGCCTGGTAGGGAGTCCCAGGCTGGAGTGAGGCCCTGGCTCCTCCTCTCCTCAGTCTCTGCCTGCTCTCTCTTCAATGGCCACTTTAGAAATACAAACAACTTTAGAAATAAAGTAACCAAACCCCCAAGGGGCTTTGAAGGAGCGAATGCTTGGTGGTGCTTTACTGTGGTGTGGGCCAGGCCCTGGCCTAATCTTGCTTTCATTTCCACCGATTGCTGCAGGGGAAGCGCTCCCGGCCTCCCGGCCCCTCAGGAGGCTGATTAGGCTACAAAGAGACCCCATTATCCCGGGAAGAAAACGGGAAGGGGGTGGCAGGGAAGGGGAAAGAGTCCTCTGAGCTAGTCTGTTGACTTAGAGGAGAAGTCAAGAGTCTTGCACACGCGCAGGGCACATCCACCCCTCCCCCCCCCCAAAAAACCCCGGGAACAGCCATTCCCTGGTACAGGGATCGCTGTGCTGAGCTGTTACAGGGTGACTACCCAGGCTGACCACTGAGGACCTAGGACAGTCAGCCTCACCAATCTAAACCTTGGCTTGCTGGGGGACAGGAGGGATGGTGACATCCACTGCTCTGCCTTCAGGAGGCCCCTCCTTTGTGAGCAGTGAGTCTAGGAAGCAGATGTATCCAGAAGTCACCTGAGCAGTGGCCTCCTTGGCTGTCAGAGGCCACCACTCTGATGCTGAAGAGGAGGCGAGGGAAACTGAAGCCCAGGAAGACTGTGGGGAAGGACAGGACGGCAGAGCCTGAAAGAGCCTGCTAACTCAGAGTGAGATTTCCCCCCAACCCCCCTGTATCAGAGGATGCTGGGAAGTGCAAAAGGTGACACTGTGCAAAACCAGAGCAAACCACAGGCTAGATAAATGTCACCCTCAGCTGCCCCAGCATCCACTAGGGGCCTTGGCACGTGGTGTGACTCCACAACCATTCTGTAAGGTGAGTGGGGTGGAGGCAGACCCTGCATAGATGCCCATACTCTTCCCACCTACAACCCTGATCCAGGAAACACGATAGACTCCAGAGCTGCCCAACTGCCAGAACCCAGCAGATGGTGAGAGATGGGTGGGAAGACCTCAGTAGAGGCTGGACAGGACTCTTCTCTCTCTGCCTCTCTCCTCTAGCCCAGGGCCCTCTTGAGACAGGGGACATGTAGTCCCTGCATGGCTGCGCCATAATGTGCCCGAATGCAGCTGTTCCCATCTAAGCTTGTCATGGTGGACCTTGCTGGAGATGTGTCTCCTGGGGCCTGATTGTAGGCTCCTAAAAATGGAGCTAAATACTTCAGCTTAGTGCTTATTCCAAGGCAGTGGGGAGCCATGGAAGGATTTCAGCTGAGGGGTGATGGACAGAGAAGAGAAAGACAGGGAAGGTTGGGATGTCATTGGTCATCATCAATCCTGCTGTGACCCAGAAGCTGGGAGAGATGCAGATGAACGGGGGGGGGGGGGGGGGGGAAAGGGGTGAGGGGGGGGGGGGGGGGGGGAGAGAGAGAGAGAGAGAGAGAGAGCACGCAGGAGGCTGGGTGCAGGTGTGGGAGGGAGCACCTTGCAGCTGATGGAGGGAGGAAGAAGACTTTCAATCCCTGAGTCCTCCCTGCACAGGAGACTCCCTGAGTCCTCCCTGCACAGGAGACTCCCTGGTATGGAACCAGCAACCCCCCCCCCGGGGGGGTTCCTCTTCAGACTGGGAGGGCACAAACTCGATCAGGCCCCTGAGTTCAGTGTGCCACAATTCAGAAAGGGAGACAGGAATGAGCCAGAGAGACACAGGCCACTTCGCTTATGGGTAGAGGAGGAGCAAGATAAACTGGCAGGGGACTAGGCATTCGGAAGCCATGAGGTAAAATTGGCCACTTTCTTGTCTCTGCAGACTCTGCGTTGTGGCCCATGCTTACATACTCCACAGGGGAAACTGAGGCATAAGGTGTTTAGTCTAAGAGGTGGTTGGTGGGGAGGGGAGCTCTCTTCTGAATTTGCTAGACCCTAATACCGTTGACTCTCAGTGGCCTGGAGGACGGAGCCAGGCCTGCTGGTCTGTTTGGACAACTGAGGCCCACCACCTGCCTCCACTGTCTCGCATCTCCCTTCATTTCAGGAGATGCTATGACTCCGGCAGACATCATCCCTATGACGTGTTTAGTGTAGTGTATCTTAGGACCCCTGAGACTGGACAGATGTCTCAAAAGTCTATTCTGTCACCCTATGGGGACAAAAAACCCCCCCTAATAAACAGCAGGGAAATGAAGCTCAAAGGCCAGGCTGCCACCGGTGAGCAGTCCAGTCTCTAGCCCTCTGTCTCTCGGTCTGAACCGTGGCAGGGCTCAGCCCAGTGGTTATTTCAAGTTGTGGTGGATGGCCCTGGCATCTCCAGCACTGGGCAAGTGTGCCCCTGGAAGGCAAGACATACAAGGCTGACTTGCCCAGGCTGATGGGAGGCATTCTCGTGAGACTCTTTGTTCCAGGCAGGAGCAGATGAGGTGGAGGTGACTCTCGGGGAGAGGCTTCTCCAGAGAGGGTGGAGGGGAAGCTCTGTGTCTCTTGGAATCAGAGCCTGGGGCTGTGGCTATTGGTCCTCAGAGATAAGGCGATAATGCTTCTCTGGTGACAAGTGATTTGTCTCCCTTTCTAGTTGATTAGGGAGGGAACTTTCTCTCCTGGGTTAGACCTCTTAGAATTAGGCGGGGCTGTTTTAGGAAGACTGGATGGGGCGTCTGCCTCAAAGGTTTGCCCAGCTTGCTCTGTGCTTCACCAGCCATGGTGGGGAGGGGGTGGGGGCTGGCTGTGTGGCACATGAGAATGGTGTTCCATGGGAGGGGCTAGAAGCATGGGGCAGAATGAGAAGAATGGGGGTTCTCCAGCCGGCAGGGCAAGCCTGTGTGTCCCAGAGATGGCCACCAGTGTTGAGAGTTAGTAGCCTAGTATAAAACACTGGTGTATATAGATCAACAGAGGCCCAGAGAGGAGAAGGGACTTGGTAATTGTCACAGGGCAACCCGAACAGAGCTCCACTCTCCAGACTGTTAAGCCAGGTCCTTGCCAGGTGCTGTTGTACACCTTTGATCCCAGCACTCAGGAGGCAGAGGCAGGCAGGCAGTCTGAGTTTGAGGCCAGTCGAGTCTACAGAGCAAGTTATAGGACAGCCAGGGCTACACAGAGAAACTCTCTCCCAAACAACCAAACCAAACCAAACCAAACCAAACCAAACCAAACCAAAACAAAGTTAGGTGCTCCGATGGATCATTATTCCAGTGTTGCTGGGTTCTTAACCTTTATACATCACTTGGCCCTGTTGAGGATCTGTTCCAGCAGGGCAGGGCGCCGCACTCTGCCCGGCCCTGCTGCTCCTCCCTGATCTTGCTTGATCCATGGGATGGCCTCCTAGGTCTCAAGCCTGGGCTGTCCCTGAACCGATGGTGGCTTTCACTCCCATCTAGCCAATGAGGATGAAAGTCACACAACCAGGAAGTGAGCTGATGCAGAAGAGGCGCCTGGCCTTTAGGAGTGCTTGGCTGTAATGAGGGGCGTACCAGAGCCTGTGTAGATGGAGCAGATACTGAGGCTGGTTAGGTGGAAGGATTCCAAAGCCAGACACTTGTTTTTTAACGGGGGACGGGTGTTTTGGAATAAACACACATAGAATATCCCCCTCTTGTGTATTTAAAGATTTGCTGCAAAGTGATACGCGCTTGTGAAATCTATTAGCTAATCTTTTTTTTTTTTCTTTTGCGGGACAGAGCCTCATGTATCTCACGTTAGCTGAAAACTCACCATGTAGTAAGAAGGGCCTTGAATCTCGGGTCCTCCTGCTTCTACCTTCCCAAGTGCTGAGGTTACAGGATCACACTTAGACCCACCCACTAAGGCTCCTACAGTCCTGGTGGTTGGGCCCAGGGCCTCATTCATGCTAGGCAAGCCCATATGAAGCTTCAAATAATAAAAGTATTAACTGGGGCTGGAGAGGTACCTCAGTGGTTAAGAGCACTAGCTGATCTTGCAGAGGACCCACGTTCAGAATCCTTAGAGTGGTTGACAACCATCTGGAACTCCAATTTTAGGGACTCGGATGCTCTCTTCTGACCTCCACAGACCCCCCCATACACATGTGGCAAAATCTCTAGACATTAACTTTTAGGGATTCACCTCTGGATCCATGGGGAACACCACTTCAGGGTTCTGGGCAGAACCGTCTGGTATCTCTTTGTGTGGCTGTGAGTATCTGAATGTCTCTCGCAGACTTGCAGCTGGATGAGGGTATAAAGTGGACCCTGTCAACTTTGTGACTGTCGAGGTGTTGTGGGGCGAACATGACCTTGAATCCCAGGTTGGGTTTCTGGTTGTTCCATGGGGGGGGGAGGATTTTTGGGGTTTGCTTTCTTCCCCAGGTGCTTGTGATGCTCAGGAAACACACTGTCCCCAAGCTGTGCAAACACACTGTCCCCACACTGTGCCCTCGGCCCTGTCAGAGCTCAGCATCCCTAGCAGGCTAGGCATCAGAACCTTTGCAGGTGTTCTTCCTTTCAAAGCACACACACACACACACACACACACACACACACACACACACACACACACGCACAGGAGCACACACAAACCCCTAAATGCTTCCCCTCCCCTCCCTTCCCACTCCTGCACCTGCCTCAGCTTCCGGCCTCCTCCCTCTTCAAAGCAGCGGGCTGGGTTTTACCTGCCTGCCTCAGAGAAAAACAGCCAGGTCTGAAAGGGGAAGTGGTATTTTAGGCACTTAATTAGACCCAGGACAAGAATGGAGCCTGGCGCTCTGGTCAAGCCAGAAGAGGCTCTTGGGATTAACACCCAAGTAACCTTATCAAGGTATCAAGGCTGGGGGGGGGGGTCAGGGGGACTGGCAGCCGGCAGCCAGCAGCAGGCAGAAGAGTCCTGGGCAGCAGAAAAGCTGTGGGCCACTGGGCTGGTGTCCCAGGAACCATACTGGCAGGGGTTAGGGGGGTCACAGTGGTGTGTGCTGAGAGAAGAACCCACCCCCAACTGTCAATCAGTTATCTTTCTGCCCTTCCCTCATGGTTTCCCCTGAGACAGTGGAGTTTGGAGCTATCGGTTTATTCTGGCTAGAGATGCAGGGGATAGAGATGTGGGTGGGTCAGGGCTGAGAAAATGGATTTGGAAGGACAGGGCCCCACTGCAGGCTTACCTGCTGGAGAAGCTGACAGTGGGGTGGTCAACAAACTAGGGGGACTTTCAAGAGGCAAGGATGGATCTGGGAGTGGGAAGAAAACTAGGGTGGGAAGCAGAGGATGGGGGTGGGGAGCCAGTAGGTGCTTTTCGGAGAAGGTTGCAGGGCAGAAGCAGTTTGACCTGAAAAGGAGGGTGGCGGCTATCTATTGAAGATACTAACCAAGCAAGGTGATCCCTATCTCTAATCCCAGACCCAGCACTATGGAGACTGAGGCTGGGGGAAATCACACAGGTTGGAGACCAGCCTACATTATATATAGTAAGACCCTGACCCTGTCTTTTTAAAAATTTTATTCACGACAGGGTTTCTCTGTATAGCCCTGGCTGTCCTGGAGCTCACTCTGTAGGCCAGGCTGGCCTCGAACTCAGAAATCCGCCTGCCTCTGCCTCCCAAGTGCTGGGATTAAAGGTGGGAGCCACCACTGCCCGGCCTGACCCTATCTTAAGAAAGCAAAACAATTAAAAAAAAAATCTACCACCTACCCCGACTTTACAGGAGTGAATTCTTCAGGTCCTTCAGATAACACCAGGAGGTAGGAATTAATCACAAAGCCCACTTACAGATGCAAAAACTGAGACACAGTGGTCAAACTGGGGCAGGGCTGGCTGTCTCAGTGGACATCTGTGTTCAACTGCATCACATTGAACTGTGAGGGACAGGATAAGCCTCATCTCATTTAACCAGAGAGCCCTGTCATCAGTTGGCTGGTATAAATAAATAAATAAATAAATAAATCGCTCAGAGAGGTTCATTCATTCACCTGGCGTTACAGATACAGAAAATAAAGGCAGAGCCAGTAATTAATATAGGTCTTCCTACTGTGGCATTGGCTTTTGCACAGGAGTGTAACTTTGGAACAGTGTTCAGGAGTTCACAGGGTCCTGTGGAGTATCTCCCAGTTCTCTTTCCCCCCACCCCCATCCACTGCTTCCCAATCTGGTCCTCTCCCCAGACCCATCCTGGCCTCCCAGTTTGTGGACCAGCTAGCTGTCAGCTTCCCCAGTGGATAAGCCTGCAGCAGGGGTCCTTGGAAAATGGCTTCCCTATCTCATCCAGGGAAGGGGGTTTCCGGCTTTAGGGAAGACCCCTGGAGATTAGTAGCTGGCTTCTTTTTCTAATGGAGTTGCAGCCCCCAGTGGAGTTACCAACTTGCTGTTTATAATCCTAAATCAAGAAACCACAGTGGCCAGGGAAGGTGCTGGGTGGGTAGATGGGGCCGTCCCGCTCAAGGGTATTTTTAATTTTCCTCTTCTGTGGGTTTTGTTGCCCTCGTTCCTGTCCCGTGTATACTTGACCTATGCTGGGTAGTATTGTGTTGGGTTGTATCTCCTTGTCAGGATGATAGCATCCTGGAGTCTCTGGTCTCCTGTGTGTGTGTGTGTGTGTGTGTGTGTGTGTGTGTGTGTGTGTGTGTGTGTTACATAGCCTAGTGGCAGAACGTGTGCCAGCCGAGTGCTGTGTACATGTAGGTGTGTGGCTGCTGTTGCCACGTGCAGGGGTGTAGCTAGAGAACAAAAGAGGTGTGTACTCATGTGACTCTGCGGAGCCCACTCTGCTGGGCACAGGCTTGTAGATTTGCCCTCTGCCCCATTCATAAAGAGGAAATGGGATTGGGGGGCCCAGATGGGAAAGCAAGGCGGGCTTCAGAACCCAGCCTCTCCCCCCCCCCCTCTCTCTCTCCAATCTGCTCCCCTGGGAAGATTGAAGCGCTAACAAAGTTTAAAGCCTGGGGTGGCCCCACTGTCATCAAGAGAGCCGGTGGACGTGTGTGTGCTCACACGCATGCCCCCTCCTCATTCCCGCCGGCCTCTCAGCTCCTGCCCGTTCCTGGGCCCCTAGCCCAGCCCCATCACACGAGGGCTTTTCTTTCTGGGGATTGCAAACGCGCCAAAGATTAACGCCCCGCAGCTGGCTGTAGCCCCAAACAATGGCAAGACCTAGGAAGTGAAGGGATCGCCAGAGGAGCCCTGGCCAGTGAGGCGGGTGGGTCACGGTCTGCCCGCTTGACTCCAAGTGACCCCGACCGCCTGCCCTTCCCCCAGCTCCAGCTCCAGCCTCCAGGCTGAAAGTAGAAACTGTCTGTGTCAAGAAATTCTCACTTGAAAGACCAGACTGCTTTGCACAAGTGAAGCTTTCTACCAGAGATTGGGGCGGGGGCAGCTAGGGAAGAAGGGGAGCAAGCACCTCTCCAGATGGAGCCTGGGGTCAGCATCCCAGCTGGGTGCAGCAGCTCATCCTGTTCTGCAATGACAAGACAGACTGGTATAATCCCAGCACATGTTGTGTGCATGTTGAGGTAGAAGACTAGACAGGATGTTTGAGGCTAGCCTGGGCTACTGGAGGGAAAGGAAGCAGAGTGGGAAAGCCCAGATGGTTATCTGCAGTAATTTTCAAGTCGGTGAGAGTGAGACTTGGGGCCAGGGCATGTATGTAACTCAGAACCCTGGCACCAACATAGATGACATGAGGTTGCAGAGCCTGTTGGCTTAAGGCTGGAATGAAGTTCTGGGTGCACACCCACATTAGATGACAGAAAGAGAGCTACAAGATTTAGTCACAAGGCTCAGGTCACAGGGCCATAGAAAGAGACAGAGGAATCCCTTGACCCTAGTCTCTCTGGCTCTGGGTTCAAGACTGATATCTCTTCAGGCATGGTGGTGTATGCCTTTAATCTCCACAGTTGGGAGGCAGAGGCAGGCAGATCTCTGAGTTGTAGGCCAGCCTGGTCTACAAAGAGAGTTCCAAGACAAGCAGGGCTACACAGAGAAACTCTGTCTCAAAAAAACAAACAAATGATTGGTTTTGTGTGTGTGTATGTGTGTGTGTGTGTGTATGTGTGTGTGTGTATGTGTGTGTGTGTGTATGTGTGTGTGTGTGTGTGTGTGTGTGTGTGTGTGTGTGTGTGTGTGTGAATCAAGAAGAGCCCATCAAGGAGAGAACTGGAGAACTGGCCATGCTAGGTTGGCCTGGTTGTTGCCTTCAATGGCTATTCCAACTCCCCATCTGGAGCTGCCTATGTCTTCCTTGAATTTGGGCATTATTGGTAAAAAAAAAAAAAAAAAAAAAAAAAAATCAGCTCTTCTCTTTCTCTGGAGCCTTCGGACTCTTTCTTGGTCCTTCCCATAGATAGCACACAGAATAATAATAATAAAAAAAGGCAGACAGACAGACTACCATCTGGGAGAAGAACATTGAACCTCCCTTCTAGTAGCCAGATGTGGGTCTCCTTGGAACAGAAACGAGGGCTGTGGCAGGTCCCAGCCCGTGACTGGGGAGCTCAGAAATGCAGGTGGCGAATCCCCTCTGCAGATGAAGCCACTTAATTACCACGCAATCAATATGCAAACAAATGCCAAACTGGGTTTGAATCAAATTTCTCATTGGGGACTCAGTGGAGGAGGAGAGGCAGGCAGAAGGGGGGCCCACGGGGTGGATTGCCAAGGAGGGGGCTGGCTGATAGAGAAATGGGTATCTATGAGACCCAGGCACCCCGGGGCCACTCAGAGGCCCCCAGAGTCTTCCAAGTCTGGCAATGGGCCCTGCTTCCCATTGGGGGTCTGTGCCTCCAGGCTGCCGGCTTCAGGAGGGTTCGGAGGCCTGTCAGCTGAAGTCTGGCGGCCTCTACTAATTCATTTGACTCGGAAATCTCAACTTGACCAGGTTCCCCCTCCCCTCTTTAAAACAAACTCATTAAACTTGTCAACACTCATTAGGCCTGTAAAACATTGAACTGGAGCCACTGGGGGGACTCGGAGAGGGTATGTGTTAGCTATGTGTGAGCGTCTGGGAGCGCGCACTCCAGAGCTGAGCCAGGCCCTGGGAGACTTGGCTCTGGCTTGGCCACGGGATCAGAAGTCACAACGGTTTGTTTTCTTGCATCTGCCTGTTATCAAAGACAGAACAATTCCAGGAGTGAGACACCCCCCCACCCCCCATCCCCCACCCCCCACCCCGCCTCTGCCCCAGGAGCTCCAGAGTCTAACTTCAACTGGAGTTTTACTGGCTGTCTGGTCTATCAGAGCGGAACTTAGCTTACTGGACAAGCACTCTGCTGTAGCAGTCTACCCCTAAACTGAGCCTGCTGCGTTTTGGAGCTGCTATGATTGCAAGGAGCTCTTACCCAGAACCTTTTATCCCGAACTTCAGCTTCCTGATGTGAGCCAGTCCCTACAGTATTTTGGGGGAGACTTAGGGACCCCCAGTCTCCCCCAAACTAAAAAGTGTAATGAAGAAACAGGGTTACCATGAGGGGTGGGTTGGCACAGGAGCAAGTCTTTGGTCCTGCAGGGGATCTTAGGAAGATAATTTCTTCTTTGACACCCCCACCCCCACCTCAACCTCTTCCACCTGCTGGCTGCCCTCAGCCTCTTGCCACACAGTGTGAAATCCCCCTTCCTCGAGGGTTCCTGATCCCAGGCCTTTGGCAAAAAGTATAGATGTTTGGAGGGGACCGTAATCTGAAGTTGGGGAAATGGCCAGTTCCGAAAGTACCCAAGGATGGAGGGTCACGGGGTGTCTTAGAATGAGAAACCACATTTAGCAAGTGTTTTTCCTAGAGTGCAGGACACCTAGTGTGACAATGCCTAGCACAGGGGGTGGAGAGGTGGGATGGGGTGGGTCATAGAAAAGAGGGCTTTGGAGGACAGCTAACTGCGGTGCACCCCCTTCACCTCACTTTTAAACACTGCCTGTTGCAGAGGAGCCTAATACTCTCAGGTCTGCAAATCGAAGCTGGAAGAGGCCTGCAGAGTCCAGAGATGGCCTCCCTGCCTCTCTGGTCCGCTCTGGGGCCGGGAAAACAGCATCCAGGCGATGAATAGCCGTTTTGTCTGGGTCCCCTTTTAGGACCTGCGATGTGTTCTTTTTCCCTTTAAAGTGGGGTGTCTGCAGTCTCCGGCTCTTTTTCCCTTTCCCCCTTCCCCCTCTTATTGAGAATGCTCCCTTAAAAAAAAAAAAAAAGACGCCAGCCTTCTGCTGTTTTCCTCTCTCCTTGAAAATGAGAACATCAGCCATTGAAGTGGATTGATGAACTCTTCCAAAAAGTTTATTAAGGGAAGGTTAGACAAAAGCCCCCGAGCCTGCAGGCAACTGAGCAGTCAGTATATATACTGAGCCCTTTTGTCCCCCCAGGGCCAATGCTTGAATGCCTCTCAATGGCCCTCTTCAGAGTGACAAGATCAAGCCAGACAACGGCTTGTTAAAAGGAACTGCTAGCCATTTCTCTCTGGCTGGGCGCAAAGCTGCGTCCCCCCACTTCGCTCCTGCATTAATGTACATCTGCACCCGCGGGAATAATCGGCGGGAATTCTGTTGGTTTTGTGTGGGTTTTTCTTTTCTCTTAAATACACTCTCCTCCTCCTCCTCTGCCCTGCCCCCACCTGCCCCTCCCCCAGCCGTCCCCTACAGCTGTCTTGGAGGCATGAGTTACTTGGCTCTGCTGTCTGTGTCTAGGGAGGAGTACCCCTGCCCTGGATGGCTATTTTGGAGAAGAAGGAAGGAACAGGGCTCCAGAGCCTCTCTCTCTCTCTCTCTCTCTCTCTCTCTCTCTCTCTCGCTCTCTCTCTTTCTCTCTCTCTCTCTCTCTTGTTTTGTCCATCCTCATGGATACTCCCATGCCCCCCAGGGGATGGGAGGTGGAAACTTAGCTACACTGTCAGTCTTGGACACTAAGGTGGGGAATCCTCTGTCCCATGTATGGATGGAAATCCAGGCAGGTGATCAAAAGTCTGGGATATTCTCCAGTCCTGGCCAACTCAGTGTCCGTGTTCAAGAGCTCTTAGATCTGGTGGGTTTCCCACACGGCAAGTGGAAGCTGGTGAGGGCAGGGCACCTGTTCTGAGGGGCAGAGACAGCCAAATGCCGGACCCTAGGCAGCAGTGTGGGGCTGTGGGGGTACTCTGGAGTGGAACAGGAAGAGATATGTCTAGGGATGAGCCCTGGATGCTGACAGGGTTGGACGCTGGGCCGGAAAGCCTAACAATGTTCACCTCTGCCCTCTTTATCTGGGATGGTGTGTGTGTGTGTGTGTGTGTGTGTGTGTGTGTCTGTGTGTGTGCGCGCACGCGCGTGTGCATGTGTGTGTATAGGTGTGTGTACATGCATGTGTGTGTCCGTGTGTGTATATCCTGTAAACTGCCACTCTCGTGGGTTTCATTGTACTGTCAGCCATATCTTGTTCTGTCCGGATGGGACACCGAGATTGGCAAGTGCTCAGTGAGTACTCCTTGATTCTAGAACCTTCCTGAGATCCAGAGGGTCAGCTGCTTCTTCTGGGGACTCCCGCTCTTCCCTCCCAACCTCAGACACAATACACCACCCCTCCCCTTCAGAACAGTCCTTTCCTGGGAATGCTGGGGAATTGACTAGTCTCCCCTGGGGAGGGGTCTCCCCCTTGAGGATAGAGATAGCAGGAAGGAGAGAGAAAGACCTTGGACCAGCAGCCTGAGCAGGAGCCCTCTGACTCCTTGTGGCCCTCTCTGATGGGGACCCACTCTCTCACTTTTCCCTTATCTCTGCAGTGGAAAAAGTCCAGCCCCAGGCCATCTAGGCCTGCGGATGGCCCAGAGAGCTCGGGTGGATTGGATCATTCCTCTATCAGGGCAGCTTTAGTCTCGGCCCACCTTTGCTGTAGACCAGGGCAGGTTCAAATCCTGCCCCTGCTGCTTGTCAACAGAATCACTGTGACCCAAGTCTTTATGTCCAGGAGAAAGAAAATACTCAAAGTAAATTAACAAACAAACAAACAAACAAACAAAGGGATAAATAAAAGTCCAGCTGTGACAAGGCACCCGGGCCAGTCCTGTCTCTGCTCTGTCCTTGCCCCGGCTCCCTTTATATTTTCTGGCTTAAGGATAGAATTGGGAGAAAGGCAAACAGGAAATCCAGATGTGTGTGTTTGTGTGTGTGTGTGTGTGTGTGTGTGTGTGTGTGTGTGTGTGTGTGTACTAGGTAGGTGGGGGAAGGGACAGCCACTGTCATTTAAGAAATTTGCCTCTCACCCCTATCCGCCCACTGAAAGATAACTACTTCACGGACGATTCAAGCCATACTTCCCTGAAGGAAGGGCTCTGACCCATGACCCCTGTAACCTGTATTTAGCACCTTCAAAAGCCCCAGAGAGCTGACCTGCGCCAGAAGGAGGGAACAGGAGCCATCAGCAAATCAGGTCCTGAGCTCAGGAATCCTGAGTGAAAGACCAGGGAGGATCTGGGAGGTGCTGTCTGTCCTCACCTGTGAGTGGCCACGTGTGTGGAGGGGTGGGCTCATGGAGGATGAGCAGGAGGCAGAGAGAGTTAGAACAGCTGCCCCTACAAGAGAAGATAGCTCTTCTCTCTGATTATGTTGGCTCATCTGTAAAAAAACGGACCACTGGCACTGTCCTCGGTTTGGGGTTGCCTGAGAGCTGAGAGAGAGCCGCTCCCCCACTCCTCCCATGGGCTTAGCTAGTAGTGAGGGCTTGGGGCAACACAAAGGTCTGTTCCCAGGCAGTGTCGAGGATGGGACAGATGCAGTTCTTAGCTCAAGGATGTGAGCTCATGCCATACACATCTTGGCCCATCGCTGGCAATGCCAGACACATCCAAAAGCCGAGAACAGTGTGTACTCATCCCTGTCCCCAGGGACCCCTGTTTCGGGGACAGAGACGCAAATGTGTTCCTTCCCGTTCTGTGCAAGCTGTATCACGTCGGACAGGTGGTGGGTGGGTTTCTCTGTCTCTCTGTCTCTTCCTTTCTCTCTCAGTCTCTGTCTCTGGCATTTTGAGACACGGTCTCATTCTGCAGTCCAGACTAGCCTGGAACTCACCCTGCAATCCCATCCAAGTGCTAGGATGACAGGCATGGCTTGGGTTTGCCTCAGTTTTCTACTTTCAGACCTCTGGGCTGGGGATATAGCTCCTGTGGTACAAGTCAGATGTACAAGCATGAGGATCTGAGTTCAAATCCCCAGTGGCCGTGTAAAATGTCAAACATGGCCCTGTGTACCTTTAAGCTCAGTGCTGTGAGGGACGCAGTGGGGAGAGGAGGATTATTGGAGTTTGCTGGCCACGGGTCCAGCTCCAGATTCAGAGAGACACTCTGTCTCAAGGAAATGAAATGGAGATTGATAAGAAAAGATACAGTGATCCTTCTGTGGCATATGCATGTGTGTGCACATGGCACATGTCAGAGAGAGAGAGAGAGAGAGAGAGAGAGAGAGGCAGACAGACAGAGACAGACAGACAGAGACAGAGATAAAGAAAAGGGAAAATTCTGATCTCTGCTCTCCTCTCTTGTTTCTTGCCCCAGCTTTGCCTGTGACCTACCCAAATCTCTATGACACTGTTGTCATATTTCAGGTAGGAAGGAAGAGGCTGAGGGGGAATGGTTTGTCTCCACTGTCCCTTCAGATCTCTTTGGAAGCTGGCACTGGGCAGGCTCCTGCCTTAGCTCAGCCCTTGCTCTCCTCAGACATGAATCTCTCTCTCTGTCTCTCTCTGTGTGTCTGTGTGTGTGTGTCTGTCTCTCTGTCTCTCTCTGTCTCTCTGTCTCTGTCTCTGTCTCTCTCTGTCTGTGTGTGTGTGTGTGTGTGTGTGTGTAGCAGGGGTGGTATCTGTCATTTTACAGTAGGAGAAGCCACATGCTGAGTTCCTGACCTGACACACAGTGGGTCCTTAGAGCATAGGTGCTGGTGTCTAAGAGGCCCTGGGGCCCCCATGGGCTTCCTGAGTGCACAGAGCCTAGGCTCCCACAGCCTGGCTAGCCTTTGAAGGTCAGTGCAGCCCTTTATTACCACAATTAATCACCCAGGGACAATGGCGCTGTCATGCCCTCAGTCTGGCCTTCAAGGGGCAGGGGTGGGTGGAGGGCACCCGAGGGGGGTTTAAGCAGCTGCCCATTTGTTTAGGGGTGCAGAACACTTTGCTAGCTTGCACAGCAGCCCCATGTTGGAATCAGAAAGAGTGTTCTGGGGGAGGGAAATAGTCAGGCTGGATCTAGGGGGAGGTTTGTGGGGTTTTTTTTTTTTTTTGAAGCAAACAAGTTGGTTTCAGATTGTGCCAGAGTCCTCTGATGTCTGCTCAGGGGCTGGGTGTCAGCGATGGGTGACCAGTGGTTAATGATGCCACTTTTCTAGGTAAGCCCTAGAACTTTGGTGTCCCAGGCCCAAGATGTATGTGTGTGACTGGAGCTGAGTGAAGTCTCCCACCTTGTTTGAGCTTTGGACTTTTCTTCCACAGGTAAAGGTCACCAGTCCCCCAGAAATGGGCTGGGGACACTTTCTGGTGCCTTCCAATTATAAACCTCTGCGAAGTGTTAGGATTTGACTGTGCCTTCCTGCTGTTCATCATCTATCCATTCATTTATCCATCTATGTATTCATTCATCTGTCTATTCATTCATTCATTCATTCATTCATTCATTCACTCACCCATCCGTCCACTTATCCATCTATCCATTCATTCATCCATCCATCCACCCATCTGTTCATTCATCCATCCATCCATCCATCCATCCATCCATCCATCCATCCATCTGTCCATCCATCCATCCATCCATCCATCCACTTATCATTCATCCATCCATCCACCCATCCATTCATTCACCTGTCCATTCATTCATTCATCTACCCATCCATCTGTCCATCCATCCACCCACCCATTCACCTGTTCATTCATTCATTCATTCATTCATTCATTCATTCATTCATCCACCTATCCATCTATCCATTCATTCATCCATCTGTCTGTCCATCCACCCATGCATCCATCCATGCATCCATCCATCCATCCATCCATCCATCCATCCATCCATCCATCCACTCATTCACCTGTCCATCCATTCATACATCACACACTCAGCCATTCAGTATTTATCATCTATTCCTTTACTGCATACTCATTCATTCATTCACTTTCATCACTTGTTCATTATTCATTCATTATTACTTATTTGCATCATTCATTCATTCATTCATTCATTCATTCATTCATTCACCATCCACTCTCTTGCCCTGTGAAACTGAAGCTTCACGTCAGATAATTCTGCCTGGAATTTGCACAGAAGAATTGAGCTTCTTAACATCTACAAACCTTTCAGTCAAAGTACACAGAAAGTTTGTCCATGTTTACTACTGCTAGACTTTAGATGCGGGTAGTTTGAGAGTCTGATATTCTAGATGTTTCTCTGCAAGAAGTGTGATTATCTCCACCTATGTGTCCCCCCAAGAGTGGGACAGTACCATGACACTATTGGAATCTTACTTTGTTAACTGTGTACCTGGGACAGTATTTCTAGGGGTTTGGGATACAAGGTTCCTTCCTCAACAGTGCCTGGGCCAGGCCTCTTCATTTCCTTCTGCTGCTCTTGGTTTGGGCAGGAGGATCTGAGGTGCCAGGTCCCAAGGTTTCCTTGGTTGCCTTTTGGCTCAGTGGGCCCAGTGCCATTGTGTTCTACAGAGGGTAAGCCGGAAGCCACAGGACCATTTGACGGCTAGTCTCGAAGGAGCTGGAATTGGTTTTAAGTGGTTTTAAGTTTGTGTGTGGTGTGGTGTGGTGTGTGTGTGTGCATGTGTGTGTCTTCATGAACAGGGACCAGAGGTCAACCTTTAATATTATTACTGAGGATCCAGCAACCTTCTTTCTTTCATTTTTAAAAAAAAGATTTATTTTATTAGTGTGTGTGTGCACATGCATGTGTTTCACACCACTGCAAGTTCCAGAAAAGGCCAAATACATTGGATTACCCTGGAGCTGTTATAGGGGGTTTTGCGCTGCCCTATGTGGGTGCTGCAAACAGAATTATGGCCTTCTGTAACAGCAATGGACTCTTAACTGCTGAGCTGTCTTCCCAGCTGGACACCTTGTGTCGTAAAACAGTCTTTCATTAGCCTGGATTCACCAAGTGAGCTAGGCTGGCTAGTCAGCAGGTTACAGAGATCTGCCTGTCTCCATGTCCCCAGCACTGAGATTACCATGGTGCACCATCATGACCGCCCCACCCGGTCAGTTCTGGGCATTAAACAAAGGTCCTCCTCATGCTTGAAAGGCGATCACTTAACTATACCCTCAGCCTCTGGGCTGAGGCTTACTGTATCTTTAGGAATATTCTTGGATATAGAGGGGAACTGTTCCCTATTCTGTTCCTATAGAGGAAAGACTTCTGCTGTGTGAGGAGACCTCAGGCTCTGGCTTTTCCTGCAGCTCAGGAACAATGAAGGACTTTAAGACCCAGCCTGGATACCAAGGCCAACCGCCAGCAGCTCAGATAGGATGGTACCCAAAACACAGGCATGCCTGAGAGAACACAGAGAAGGGATAAGGTCTTTTTTTTTTTTTTTTTTTTTTTTTTTTTTTTGGTTTTTAGAGACAGGGTTTCTCTGTATAGCCCCTGGCTGTCCTAGAACTCACTCTGTAGACCAGGCTGGCCTCGAACTCAGAAATCTGCCTGCCTCTGCCTCCTGAGTGCTGGGATTAAAGGCATGCGCCACCACATCCGGTGGGATAGGGTCTTAAAGAACCCCAATGCTCTAGCATATGAGAGGAGCTCTTGGGCTGAATGCCCTTTCCCTCTCTGCCCTATAGAAACCTAAGCCCACACCCAATCCCAGTCACTGCTCCAGGGCTAGCAGTTATTAGGTTTGTGTTGGAATTGTTGAGGGTGGAACCCTGGGCCACTCATGTATTGGACAAGTGAGCTACCACTTAACTACAGCCCTAGTCCTTAAATTATTTTTACATTTATTTAGATCTGTCTCTGTCTGTCTGTCTGTCTGTCTGTCTGTCTGTCTGTCTGTCTCTCTCTCTTTCTCTCACGTGTGTGTGTGTGTGTGTGTGTGTGTGTGTGTGTGTGTGTATGTGTGTAGTATACACTTGCATGGAGTGTGTATGACAACTTTTGGAAATCATAATGTGGTCTCTTTCACCCTGTGGGGTCTGAGGGACCAAACTCAGCTCATCAGACTTAGCAGCAAGCCCCCTTTACCCACCAAGCCATCTCAGTTCCCCCTCATCTCTCTTATTTTGAGGCAGGGTTCTCACTAAGTTGCCCAGGCTATCCTTGAACTCACTCTGTATGTAGTCCAGGCTGGCCCTGAACTTGTGACCCTCCTATCTCAGACTTCTAAGTGCTTGAATGGCAATCCTAAGCCACCAAGTCCAGCTTACAGTTTGGGTCTACACTGAAGATTTCCTGATGATCACCAGAGCCCCTTAGATGTTAGCTCTGGGAGCATCCAGACCCTCTCATTCTCAGAGGCAGAGAGGCTGTGTCCTTGGGAAGATGACCTGACTGTCCCATGGCAGTGCAAGACACTGGTGGTGGGGCCAGGACAGATCCAACCTTCTGAGGCCATGGGTGCTTGCAACATGGGAACGACAAACAAAGGTAGGGGAGGATGGTGGGGTGCTCTAGGGATGAAGGTGAGGAGGGCCATGTGGACAACCAAGGACGAAGCCTTCACAGTGCTCAAATGTGGAGCAGAACGTCACAGGTTACAAAGTTTCCTCAAGGCTGTAAGACTCCTAACCCTCCACGAAGGAACCTTGTCCTTCTTCTCTTTTACAGTGGGGGAAACTGAGGCTTCAAGGGTAACATTAACTGCTCAGACCACACAGTGAGTGGTGGATATCAGGTCTGGGTGAGCTGAGGGCTTGGGAATCACACAGCACTTTCCCTCATCTTTATAAATAAAGATGAGCCTCACCCATGAAAAGTGGAGGAAAGGAACTTCCTGCCCGGGAGCCTCTTCCAGACAGAGGATCGTGAGCCCTGTGTGGGTAGAGAGGCCATCCCTGGATCCCAGTGACTTTGCGCAAGGCAGGATTCACAGGCTGTAGAGTCAGCTGAACTCAAGCTCTATCCTGAATCTGCTTCCTGGGGAAAATGGCATTGTCTCTCTGTGCATGCCTTTCTTTATGGAGTGCTTGAGAGGGGACCCGACCTCTAGCACATACCCAGCCTGGTCACAGCAGGCGGTAGATAACCGCTAATGACCGAAGCACTATTGTCAGACTGACTGGGGAAGAGAGGTTGGCAGCTCTCTGCTCTCTGTTTTGGGTCCCCAACAACATATCGGTAGCTTGTCTTTCATGGGTGACCGGAGGTGGTCAGGGAGAGGAGCAGGTGTGCTTGAGCCTGGCCAGGGCGGGAGAGATGGGGGTTAAGCGGACTCCACTATGGAAATGGTGCTGTTTTGAGGAAGAGCAGGGAGCTGCGGTTTCTCTCCCCAAGGCGCACCAGTCAGACATAGCTTCAAAGAAACAGCTTGATTACTTTTGCAGCCTGCCCTGTGGCTCATCCCTGACATCTTAGCACCCATAAGGGGAGGCAGGAGGATGACACATTGCAAATCAGCTTGGGCTACCTAGTAAGACCCTATTTCAAAAATCAAACAGCAACATAATCTAAAATAAACTAGGCGTGGTGGCGGCACTTGCCTGTAATCCCAGGGTTTGGGAGATGGAGGCAGGAGTGTGAGGAGTTCAAGGCCAGCCTTCGCTACAGTGAGAGCTTATTAAAAAAAAATCCCAAAATAAATAAAGAGACTTAAAAGAAAAGAAATTATAGTCAAAAAGATAAAATGATTCTGCATTCCTGAATGAAAGCCAAGTCCAAAACAAAATCTGCCCCCACGCCTCCACGCACAGGTCTTCTTTCTCCAGGGAGAGAGGCTGAGCTTTTTCTGGTGGACGGGAACCCAAGACTCCCAAAGAAGTTGTTGGAGGAGTGTTGGCCCATGCTCTGCCTCAGACCCAGAAAGGCCGACTCATGTGTGGGCACAGCCCCAGGGGCCGCAGTTCTCTGTAGATGCAATGCCACAGGGGCCAAGGGGCCCTGCCGGCTGCTGCTGTCCCAGCCTCCGGTGTGACTCAAGACCCGGCTGGCCTGTGACCGTGGGAAAGACTTGGGGGTAGGGAAGGGCCAGTCAGGCCACTGCAGAAAGCGTCTGGCCATTGACCAAGCCGGGTACCTCCTTGGTCCCTGGCGAAGTCCTCAGAGTCCCACCTCTCACCCAGGTAGTATGAGGTAATACTCCACCTAAAGACAGGCTTTGAAAGTCAATTATCTGAAACAAGGCAGCCGAAGCCTGTCAGGCCTCTCAGAGAGCTCGGAGCAAACAGATTTTTGGCAGGCACGGACCTAAGGAAATAGGATTGAATTTCCCCTCACCTTACCTGGGGAAAATCCACACCGCCTGTTGGTAAACTTGTCTCGGAGGCTTGTGGGGTAGAGGCCTCTTATGGTTATTGAGGAAAGGCCCAGAGGTGCTCTACAGTGCCTCCTGCCACCCCTCCCACTTCTCCTTCATGGCACCCCCTTCAGAAATGCTCTACAGCACTCCCTGCCACCTCTCTCCTCTCTGCTACCTCTCCCCCCTACCACCCCGTGCTCCACCCAGAGGTACCTTACAGTGCCCCCTGCCACCTCCTCCTGCACCTCCCCCCACTCAGAGACGCTCCTCAGCACCCCTGCCACTCACCTCCCCCATCACCACCTCCCCCCACCCCCATCCCCCAGGCTTGACAGTTGCTTCTAGGGCTGAGGACTACCAAGGCTGACTGGCTCTTCTTGGTGTCATTTCCTCCTGATTCAGACATTAAAAAGAAAAAAAAGTTGGGGGTACCATCAGGCAAGCCTCTTTATCTCTCTACCATAACTATCTGGGAGATGGAGGAGGGTGGTAACATACTGTGTTAGAAGTTCCTAGCCAAGGGCCAGGTGTGGTGGCACATGTCTTTAATGCCAGCACTCCTTGTGCTGCAGTGGGTGTGGGAGGAGTAGAGAGTTAAGGACTTTGGAAAGTACTCTAAACAGAGGTAGAGGCTACTTACTTCCCCAGTTCCTACCCAGGCGCTTGGGTACACTGTCCCCTTCAGCTGGGACCCCGGCACCTATCTGGAACTTCCTCCACACCAGTGAGATCAAACAGCCCAGAGTGGCTGGGCTAGTATGGGTAGTTGTTAGAAAGCTCCCAAATAAGGCTGAGCTCAGTCGATACAGTGCTCCAATGTACAGATCCCCAAGTTAAAGTTCCCAACGCTGTACCAGATAGGGCGTAGTGGCGCATGCTCAGCACACGCTCAAGAGGTGGAGATAGGGAGATGGGAAGTTCAAAGTCATCCTTGGCTACATAGTGAGTTTGAGGCTAGCCTGGGCTACATGAGAACCTAACTCATCTACACACACACACACACACACACACACACACACACAGAGTCAAAAAGAAAAAGGCTCACAGGCAGTTTCAGCCACCGAGGCTGAACAGGCTCGCTATGCATAGTCCAGCAGTCGCTGTCACACACAGCCAAATCCTTCCAGGTGTGACACTCCTCACACAGAGGTGACAAGCAGATTAGAAGAGACACCAGCTTGAGAGCGCTCCCCTGGCATCAAATAGGTGCCCATCAAAAGCTTGCCGACCACTTCTTCCAGCTTGCTTCCACTTCTGAAACACCAATCAGGTACCCGCCCTTTGCATACATTTCCATAGGCTTTTCTGGGAGCAGACCATTCCCTGGGGACACCCCCACACATACACCCACACACCCACACACCAGGAGGAGGGTTGCCTTTGTCCTGCTTTTGGGGCACTCTGGGTGTGTCTGCAGCTGGAACAGGCCCTGGGCTGGGCCTGCTGGAACATATCTAGGCAACCTTCAGCAAACAGTGACTCAGCTGCGTGGCTATAGCGAAGTCTCTGCCCAGGCTAGTGCCGGTCTCCTCAGGTTTCTCCCCAACAAGTCAGGGCCCAGGAAGATGGTGCAGACTCCTGTGTCAGCTTTCCCAAGAGGCCCCAGGGAGGGACTGGGGTTCCTTCTCTCCTTGCTTAAGCCTGTTTCTTCTGTTCTCAATGCTTCTGGTCCCTCGGGGAGCAGAGGATCTGTTTGGTGGGACAACACTCTGAGGTAGCCCTGTTTCTAGGCTTCCAGGGGAGAGCAGAAGGAGGCTATCATGCTTTAGAGTCTGTGGTGGGTGAGCTTAGGACTTAATGGACAGTAGCCACAGCACAGACGCCTTCGTTGTCTGGTAAGGCATGGTGGCTTTCACCCTTCTCTTCAGTAGCATACCCCAAGCACACCCGGGATTCTCTGGCAACAAACTGAGTCAGGGAAGGCTTGATGATACTGACTGGCCCTTACCATTCATTTTCTGTGCTGTGTGGCTTTCTGGGAATCCCATCCCCTCTCTGGGATCCATCTTCTCCTTGGTAGGACTCTTGATGTGGAAAGAGGTCTTGAACAAATAGAACTCTGGGTTCAGCCCCCTTAGTCAGCACAGGAGTTCTGTGTCATGGGACATAGCTTTGCCCCTCGGGGCTGCTTTATCTTTGCAGTAGTTAAACAGAAAGAACTATTCTGCCAATGCCTCTAAATTACCTGGGGCTCCAGAGCTACCTTCTGCGTGCTATCATGGTCATTGGTGGGGTGGCACTGCCATTTGGAGCCAGGGTCTTTCACATGGACATGAGGGTCCTTAGCCACCCAGAGGACCTCTCACAAGGATTAAATAAGATACTAGTTACCCGGGGTTGGAGAGATGGCTCAGTGGGTAAGAGCACTGACTGTTCTTCTGAAGGTCCTGAGTTCAAATCCCAGCAACCAGATGGTGGCTCACAACCACCCTTAATGAGGTCTGACACCCTCTTCTGGTGTGTCTTAAGTCAGCTACAGTGTACTTATGTAATATATATATATATATATATTAGTTACCCAGGGCTTGGTTGGCAAATAGCCTTAATCACTGCAAAAACCAATTATCCTATGGGTGTGGTTGAGTCTATCTCCCTTTGCCAAGCCATGCCTGTCCTGAGAGCAAGACAGGAGAGTCTGGGAGCCAGAGAGTGTGTACACATAGAGTGGTGTGCCTTTAGGTGACCCTACTCAGACCTGGGTGCCCAGCATCTGTCTCCCACCTGAATTCTCCCCCTTTAGCTGGTGGCTGTGGTCCCACCCACCTAAGCCTGCTCTACTTCAGCAAGCTCTCCTTCCCTCTGGGATACCCTGGATCAGGTTTCTCCACTCCGAAATTCCTGAAGCCCATCTTCAGCAATAGCCATCCACTCCGGACACCACCTCACACACCCCACCCCCATCTCCACCCACTCCCACCTCTCCTAGGCAGCCAATCATCTCTCTGTTCTTCTATCAGTTTTCCTGGCCAGGCTTTGGAGACGAGTGGGTGGTGCTGACCAGCCAGCGAGGGGAGGGCCTTGGGCTGTGCACGTGGCAGCCCTGGCCCATGGGGATGCTATCCACCTGGCTCCCAAGCCCATCAGGCCCCACTTAAGAGGATGTCCCTCACGTGGAGGGCCCGTCCGGCTGGAGATGCCTTCAGAAATGGAAATGTGGTCCATTTGTTTATGATTTACTCCCTGACCCTTAACGGGAACCCGATGGGACCAATAAAGGCTCCCAGCGTGCCCAGTGCCCAACCTCAGGAAGGCTGGAGCCTATCCAGTTCTCTGGAGGCCAAAACCATCTCAGCATCTCAAAGTGGAGCCGACTGCTCCGCTCCCACCCCAGGCCATCCCACCACTCACCGAGGCTCTCTCAGCTTTTGAAAGATTCCTTACTGCTCCCCAGATCAGCCTTGGGGGGGGGGGCACCGGCCTTTCCATGCTGTGGGGCAGGAGGCAGAGGGAACGCGCACCAGGGTGAGACTATTCTGAGCACAAGCTAGGTAGAGAGGAGGCCAGGATGGAGGAGAAAAATCCAGTTTTCAATTTTCCTCAAGAGGAAAAGTGAGTTCGCAGGGGACAGAATAATTTTCCAGCGTGCCACCCGTAAGTACAACCTCCTTGAGACGTGGCAAGTTATTAACGAGGAGAAAGAAAGGCAATTGTCAAACCTCTTTTCGTTTAGCAGAACTGCACAAAAACCTCTTACTTCCAGGGGAATCTAATTAGAGTGTGGGGGGGGGGCACAGCTAGGGAAGGACAGAGGCCTGGGTTGACCTGGGAGGCCCCAGTTGCCGGTGCAGGAGGATAACATGGAGTAAACCTCTTCATTCCCAGCACCACAGAGCGCATGGGGATGCGAGCTCTAGATGCAAATCCTGAAGCTTGGCTTTGCCAGAAATACAGCATAGGAAATGGCCAAGCTTGCTACTCCGTGCCTGTTTTCATATAGGCTAGCTCATGTCTAGAATCTCCACACTGGATGAGAAGCCACATGTGTGAGGCCAGCCTGGCCTACTAGGAAGCGAGCTATTTTGTGTTTTGATCTTGTTTTGCCCTGTATCCGAGGCTGGCTTGAGTTCCCCATGCAAGCAAAGAATGATCCTCCTGTTTCAGTCTATGTGGTGCTGAAGTTTGAACTCAGGAACAGACCTGTGCTAGGCAAGCAACTCCATCAGCTGGGCCAGATCCCCAGCAAGCACAGTGAGAGCTTCAGGCTAGTGTGTACTCGAAGAGTGAAACTCTTTCTCCAAAGGGAAGGGAAAGCAACATCCCCAGAATCGAGAGGAACACAGGCAGACACACCGTGCCTGGGCAGTGCAGGTGAGGCTGGGCCCCTCAGTCCTGCCACACACAGCATCGGCCACTCCATGTCCAGGATGCTTCATCCATTCCTGCCGACTCAGCCTCGGTGTACGGAGATCTGGTCCTCATCAGCTCCCTCACAGGCCATCCACAGCGAGCAGAGGAGAGAAGGTGCCGTAAGGAGATCAGAGGCAGTGACCAGAGCCTGAGAGTGTTCTACACTTTCGTGGCCTATTTGGTACCCTCACTTTGCAAAGGGTAATGAAGCGAGTAGAGGTCTGGGTTGGAGTCCTGACCGATAGCTTGGGTAAGTTCCCAGTCCTTCCTTGACTCTCATCCTTAGACTGAGGTTGGCCTGGGTGACCGCAGGGATGGGATAGAGTTATGAGCGCACAGCTAGGCACCTGGTGGGGCATCTCAGATGCTTGGCTTCAGTGCCTTCACACAGTAGCCTCTAGGTCTCCAGCCAGTCCTGCCCCCTTAGCTTCCTCAATGCGAACATGGTGTCTTTGTTCACAATACCCAGAAGCAAGGATTTCTGCCTTCTGAGAACCAGTGTGTCTTTGGAATTTACCACCCCCTAGCATCTTAATGCCACTGCCCTACAATGGTTGGCCGCATTTGGGGAAAATGACATTATTTATTTTAACAAGATTCAGCTAAATGAGCTCAGAGCAGTAATTGCTGCAGGTTACAAGTAACAGATTTTATCTATTTATGTGTGTGTGTGTGTGTGTGTGTGTGTGTGTGTGTCCATCTGTCTATGTATCTATCTATATGTCTGTCTGTCTATCTATCTAATCAAAAGCACATCAATGTAGACACAGAACAGCCTGCGGGAGCAGCCTGTGTTTTAACTTCCTCAGCACCCTGTTTGCAGAGCTGTTTGACTCTAGTGAGAGAGTGGGGGGGAGGGGGGATGGAGTGTGTTGGGGTGAAATCCCCAGGTAGAAAGAGTTATTCAGAAGCCAGGACAGAGACACTGTGTTTGCAGGGGGACAGGAGTGAATTGAACATCTGGATACAAATGGGGGTTGGATGGCAGGTCTGCCTGTTGGTTTCCAGGGCTTATGTCCTCAGCCCTCTCAGAGCAGTCAGCGGGGACCAGACGGGCGGCTGGTGCCACATAAATCCATCTCTAATGAGATTCTTGTGCAAGGAGATACTAACAGACGGGCCAACAACCATGCTGGCTTAAAGAGCAAACTGCTATTAGCATCTGCTGGGACTTTGCAAGTTAGGGCACCCATCTGGACATGAGAAGAAATCATTCATTCATTCATTCATTCATTCATTCATTCATTCATTCATTCATCTGCGACCTTAGGTCAGCTTCTCTCCTGGGCATCAGGAATAAAGCCATGAACAGGACAGAAATGAGTGTGTATTGTCAGTCTGTGACAACATATACTCATGTGGGGCCTCCAAATAATCCAACCAAAGAATTGGTCGGGGACAGGTACAGTCCTGACTGGACCTTAGAAGGGCCTTTATGGGCCTCTCTTGATAGGGCAACAGATTTTTGCGCTGGAAAATATCAGGGTTGCCTCTAACTGCAGAGCACAGAGGGGACAAACTGGAGAGTGAAGAGTGCAGATTCAGGTCAGAGCCTAGATGTAGAGGAGGGGTGTGTCCAGAGGGGCAGCCTGGAGGCTGGGGGATGTCAAGAACCCTGTGATGCAGTGGCCAAGTGGCAGGAGCAGGCTTGGAGAATGACACACACACACACAAACACACACACACACACAAACATATACACATATACACATACATACATTATACACATGCACACACAAATATATACACATATAGACATTGTACACATACATATACACACACATATGCACATATATACATACACACATACATATATACACACAAACATATGCACATACACACACAAACATATACACAAACATATACACATATATACACACACAAATATATACTCATACATATACACATAACACACAAATATATACACATACACACACAAACATGCACACACAAACATGCACATACATACACATATACTTACAAACATACACACATGTATACACACAAACATGCACATATGCACACATGCACACAAGCATACACACACACATACACACATATGCTCATACTGCAACCACAGTAGGTGACTTCCAAGCTCTCTGCTCCAGTTTCCACCTTCATGGAAGGGGTGGAGAGCTGTACTGACTCTTCCCTCTCCGCAGAGAAGCCCCACCTTGTGGGTTGCTGGGGTCGGTTCCTGCAGAGCCCTGTCCATGAGTGGCCCTCAAAGCTGCCAGTGAGTGGTCCTCACAGATAAGACTTGGGCTCTAGGCTGCAAATGCACATCCTTAGGCATCCATGGACCCACCAGGTAATCCCCTGTGAGAAGCTTGGGAGACTTGGTTGCTAGACAGCAGGCTTGACTGGATACAGTTTTAGCTCTGAAAGCCTTTCCTGACTTTGAACCCAGACCTTGCACTTACAATGGGCTCAGGTCTTTTTGCTTGATTCCTGAGGAGTCCCAACTACCCTGTTCACAGGGGACTGAAGATTATATCTATCTCATGAACTCACGGGACATTTCAGGTCAACAGCCATTCCTTCTTCCCTCTGGTTATCCGTTAAGGATAGACAGAACCCACAGAAGGCAGCTGGCTGTTCAACAGGCTTATACTGGTCACTTTTGCAAATCAATTTCCCCAACTCTGAGAATGAGCATCACCTATTCAGAAAGACCGGATGTTGGAATTCACACAAAGCCAAAGACATTAGCACCGGGAGGGGCTGTGTAACCTAGTCCCCCCCAAACCCCCTGGACAGGAAGAGACAGGGTGTATCAGAGTCAGCGGCCTACCTCCTCCTGACCTTGGTGTCACTCACAGCTAGGCAGCTCCAAGAGTACTCAGCCCAAGTTCCAGGTTTATCTTTCTCTTTCAAACATGGCGGTTTTCCCAGGATGGGGTTGGAGAGAGGTGACATAGTCAACTGATCAGGGGCACAGACAGAAGTTCCAGGGTCCCCCCCTTGCCCTAACGGAGGCAAGTGACAACTCCCACTCCCTCGGCTGCCCACCAGCACCCACCCACTAGGTCAGGACCTAGTTTCAGGTCAGCGAATGCTCCAGACCGAGCTGTGCAGGGCAGGGGCGTCTGCCTGCCGTGTAAGACGTAACTGTAATTAAGAAATGAGCTGCCTCGCCCAGCATCTTGGCAATCATTTGGCTAAGTAACTAGCATGGTCCAATGCCTCAGAAATCACCATTAGAGTACGCTCCTTATGCCCATAAAATTTCTCGTTTTCTGCCTCTCCTCGGCCTCCCCCGCCATCTTCGCCTTGCTTTATTTACACATTCGTCCTCAAACAATGGCAATAAACTCTTTCCCAGAGTGTTGCAAATCAGAAATTTGTCCACATTTTTCCACCACCTTCCACTGCGGACCTGCTCTGCCTGGGAACAGCCGGGCCAGGCCAGCTGGAGAAGGCTGGGCAGCTTGGATTGATGGAGGGTCAGCCCCCAACCCCCACCCTGCCACAGAGAGCAGGAGGGGAGGGGACAGATGCTCTGGCCAGTGACCAGCCAGATGCAAGGGGCCTCTAGGACTAGGGGAGAGAAGGGGGTGGGAGAAGAGAGAGGGAGACACAGAGACACAGAGACAGAGAAAGGAGGGTGGGAGGAGTAAGGGGAGGGGGCAGGAAAAGGAAAGGGAGAGAAGGGAGAAGATGGCTTAGGAGACAGAAGCAGAGCTGACCCCAGATAGCATGTGAGGGAACCCCCACCCCCCACCCCTACACCATGCAAGAAAGTTTAGGATGTCCTGTGGCTCCCACACAGACACCCCTCCCACCTTAGTATTCAGACTAGTTCTGGAATTCCAGTCCCCACCCATCTATAGCCATTTCTAGGGTGATGGGCATTTATGACAGCTCTACTGTGCACTGACAACACTGTCCTGTGCTTTGAGATGGAGTGATGAGTAAGCCATGTGTAGCCAGGACTCCCTTCTGGGTTGATCTTAAACACCTAGGAGAACCCCTTTTTCTTCTTAAAGATGGTGAAATGGGGCTCAGATAGGTGGCTGAAACTCATAAAGGTCACACAGCAAGTTGGTAAAACTTCAAGGTTCCTGTCCAGACGTTTTATTTCATTAATTTTTTTTTTTACCTGACCAAAAGCTTTCGGGGAAAGTTCACATGGATGAGGCTATGGTCCTCTTATCTGGGTGAATTGTGGGGCTTCTGCAGTGACACATATACACATGTATATATATATTAACACAGAGACACATGTATATATATTTACACACATAGGTACAGACATATATATATATTTACACTTAGACACACATATATTTACACGCATATTTACACACACATATATTTACACACATTGACACACACATGTATGTGTATATATACATACACATACACACACACACATACACACACACACACACACACACACACACACACACACACACACACACTTTGGGACACAGTCTTATGTAGCTCAGGCTGGCCTCCAAGTGCTAAATTATAGGCATGTGCCTGCCCACCTGGATCATGCAGTGATCCCAGCTTACAGAATGCCAGGCAAGCACCCTATCAATTCAGCTACACCTCAGCCCTATGTGCAGCTTTATAAATGCATCTTAGGTTTTTTGTTTGGTTGTTTGGTTTTTGTTTTTAATGTATGAGTTTTCTCTACATGTAGCCTGTGTACCACATGCATTCAGTGCCTGTGGAAGAGGGCATCAGATCTCCTGGAACTGAAGTTACAGACAGTTGTTAGCTACTATCTGGGTGCTGGGAATTGAACCCAGGTCCTTTGGAAGAGCAACCAGTGCTCTTTCTTTCTTTTTTTTTCTTTCTTTTTTTGGTTTTTCGAGACAGGGTTTCTCTGTATAGCCCTGGCTGGACTGGAACTCACTCTGTAGACCAGGCTGGCCTCGAACTCAGAAATCCACCTTCCTCTGCCTCCCGAGTGCTGGGATTAAAGGCATACGCCACCACGCCCGGCAACCAGTGCTCTTTAAGAGCTGAGCCACCTCTCCAGTTCTGTATCTTAATTTTTTAAGTGACACATAGTGGCCCATGTCTATGGGATTCAGGAAATAGGTCAGTGGACACAGAGTATGCAGCTCATCTACCAAACCCCTCAAACATGTGCCGTTCTGTGCTGGGAACATTTACACTCTCGTGTCCTGGTCATTTTTAAATGTTCCACTCTCAGGGTTACCTTTGTCACCTACCGTGCACTAGAACACGAGGAATGATTCTTCCACGTCCCAAAGCACCCATGTCCCCGTTAGCAGGCACCCATTTCTGCCACCTCCTTAGAGCTCCTGGATGCAGCTTGAAGAAAGAGTACTTTAGGATGCTCAGGGCACTGTCACTTCAAGTCACTTCTGGCAGGTGAGTGCACTAGGTAAGAATGGGTGGCCTGCAGTAGAGCCATCTGCCCCAAGGATGGGGAGTGCGCATCCCTGCCTCTGTACTGGATCCCCCAGCTGCTGCTCAGTTGAGGCCATGGCAGCAGGAAGCCAAACCTGCCCTAGAAGCAGGATTCGGGCAGCTGATCTTGGTCTCTGCCGGCCTGCACAGCCCGCAGAAGGGGCTCTGTGCTGTGCCCACCAAGGCAAAGAAAACCATACTCCTTCCCTTGCCACAGAGTGCTCCAGAATTTTCTGCGAGCGAGGCCAATTTAATAAGGATGAGGAGCGTTGATGGTGGGAAGGTGGGTGGATGGAAATGAGTTGGGAAAGGAAGGCAGGAGGCAGAGTCCTGGAGAGGAAGCTGCAACTCGGGCATGATTGAATCCTCTCTTTTTCTCTCTCTGTGTCTCTGTCTCTGTGTCTCTTTCTGTCTGTCTTTCTGTCTCCCTCTGTGTCTCTGTCTGTGTCTCTGTCTGTCTGTCTGTCTGTCTGTCTGTCTGTCTGTCTCTGTGTGTGTGTGTGTGTGTGTGTGTGTGTGTGTGTGTGTGTGTGTGTGTGTGTGTAAAGCCCATGCATCTGAAAATGTATGCACATGTGTCTGGAGACCAGAGGACAACCTTAGATGTCTTTTTATTTTTTCCCTTCGGTTTTTCGAGACAGGGTTTCTCTGTATAGCCCTGGCTGTCCTGGAACTCACTCTGTAGACCAGGCTGGCCTCGAACTCAGAAATCCGCCTGCCTCTGCCTCCCGAGTGCTAGGATTAAAGGTGTGCGCCACCACGCCCGGCCCTAGATGTCTTTTTTAAAGAGCCATCCACCTTTGTTTTGACACAGGGTCTCCCACTGGCCTAGAATTAGACAGGTAGACTCAGTCTGCTGCCCTGTGAGCCCCAGGCTTCCTCCTGTCTCAGTCTTTCCATGACTGTGTTAACAAGGCTGTATGAGGTAAGGCTGTACCTGATACAAGTAAGGCTGTGTGGCTTATACATGGGGTCTAGGAATCAAACTCGGGCCCTCTTGCTCTCCCGCTCCTCTGTCGGGGCTTGCTCTCTGAGGAAAAAAGTCTGGTGCACGCACTTAGATGGTGACTGCAGACTCTCCTTCCCTTTTGTTTTTGAGACAGGGTTTCTCTGTGTTAGCCCTGACTATCCTGGAACTCACTCTGTAGACCAAGCTGGTCTCAAACTCATAGAGATCGGCTTGACTCTGCCTCTGCCTCCTAAGTGCTGGGATTAAAGGTGTGTACCACCACTACCCAGCTCTGGGGATTAATTAATTAATTAATTTATAGCCCCAGACTTCTTGGCTGAGCTGTGAGAGGCGTGGGCAAAACGCAAAGCCCGAGTTCCAAAGTCACTTTCCATATTGGACTTCTTCTGTCTCCTGGGCTTAGCACTGAGGAGGATCCGAATCAGGGACAGGAAGGACCCAGAAAGGTCCAACTTCGTGGCATTGAAGTCTCACTGTCTCTTCTATGTCATGCAGCCAGCCTCACCTGGTGGGAAGGGAAGGCTGCCCTGTTTCTCTCCCACTGACTTTGAAGCCTCTTCTTAGCTCTCCAAGCCTCCCGGACTCTCCCAGCCCCACCCAGCTTCCTGACGGCCTGTCCTTCAATATCTCTGTAACACTTGGGTCTTGTTGGTTCACTGGGCATCTCCTCCCCATCCACTGCTCTGCAGGTGCCATTTACATCTGGAGATGGGTTTCCGAAGTGGAGGAGACTCTGTGCGGCTGGGTCCTTTTAAAACAAGGAGAGGATATGGCATAGTCATTTATTGGGCCATTCATTCATTCATTCATTCATCTATCCGTGGATGTACTCTTTGTTTTTGTATTTTGTGTCAGACAAATCTTCACCTCGGGCCCCAGAGTAAACTAAGTTGTCCTTATCAGGGTCACCGGTGGTTACTAGGTATTTACTATGTATCAGGTACTTCATAGCCCTTGTCTTAACAATACCCCCTCTAAGCCGGGCGTGGTGGTGCACGCCTTTAATCCCAGCACTTGGGAGGCAGAGGCAGGCGGATTTCTGAGTTCGAGGCCAGCCTGGTCTACAGAGTGAGTTACAGGACAGCCAGGGCTACACAGAGAAATCCTGTCTCGAAAAACCAACCCAAACAAAAACAAAAACAAAACAAAACAACAAAAACAATACCACCTCTGTCATCAGGGAAGGGGACTCTAAGAGACTGGGATCATCAGCTTCATTTGGCCCAGAGGGTAAAGTCACTTTCCTATATGTGTATAGGGCTGGGTACCACTCTGTGCCTCTTGAGAGTCACACTGAAGCATCACCTGCACTGTGGGGCAGAGCCACAGCAACAGATGCCAAGAAACGGGAGATGCCAGAGAGGACCAGTAAGACACTTGCGGTTAGAGCCCATTCTTCTACACTAGGTGAAGTGGGAAGAGGGGTCTGGGTGGGAGCCGCTCACTCTAGAGTTCTGTCACACAAAGGTCTGGGAGCTCAGCCTGGGATGATGGCTTCCTTTCTGCTTAGGTTCCCTCAACTCTGTCATCCCTGACCTTTTTAGTGATGGTTGGCCCAGCACCTGTGGCTGGGAGGAGGCAGACAGAGCCCACCCCCCATCCCCCCAGCCTGAGCCACCTTCTCTGGTTCCTCTCTTTTCTCTGGAGCCCTCATCAAGCAAGCCTTGGCTGATCTGGCCACACCCTCATAGACAGTACTAAGAAGTTGAGAAATGATGTGTCTGCCATAGCTAGCTCTCTCTATTTGATGCTAATAGGTGGCTTACGTGAACTAGTCACTGGAATGAAAACAGCCGGAAGCTGACACAGGCTTATGACCCCAGTGCTGGTGAGGTTGAGGCAGGCAGATCGCTGAAAGCTTGCTGGCCCAGCCTGGCCCATCTGGTAGAGCCCCGCCCCATGCCAATCCAAACCACAGAAGAGTGTAAAGCTTTGGAGTTCAGCTCCAGTTAGGATTCGCCCACGCCGTCTCCGAGGCGCTCAGATTACTCCACACTGCTGTCGCTTCTCCCCACACACCTCCACCTTAGCCACTCAAAACAACAGGTTAAAGAGAACGAGTTCGAAGTTCCTCGGGACCCTTGACCTTCTGTCTGCAGGCAGATAAACCAAGTTTTGAACTCGGTACCCTGACTCAGTGCCCTTGGCTCCAGTCGGTCTTTCTCCCACTTGTGACATAAGCTTGGTTCCCAGAAGAAAGAACACCAGATCTACCCTGGAAAACATTACTGAATTCTGACCTCATGTACTGTTCTAAGAAGTACTACTTCCTTCTTCCTGGATCCGCCCCTTCCTGTCAGGGGTGTATAGACAGCGCCCTCCAGTGCCTAAGAAAAGTATTACACTCTTAGCACAGGCTCATGCTCAAAAGACAGGATATCGATCCCATATTCTCTGATACAGGTGATCTCTCAGAGGCTCAGAATTTGACAGTACAACCTGAAGGAATTACCTGGAGACTTCCTAGCTGAGGAAGTTTTGTCAAGTTGCGAGTAGGTGTGAGTTTAACTCTAGCTTTCCCGAAAAAGACTCTTTTTTTTTCCTTTTCTTTTTTTGGGTTGGGAGAGTGAAACATCAAAAGACTGGGGTCCCAGGGGTCCTGTTTGCACCTGCACCTTGAGAGTGCCCCAACCTCTAGAGGAGCCTCTAAGGAAGCAAGGATTCTGGCAGCCTAGGGTCCTTCAGACATACAGGAGAGAATCTCTTACCCTCCGGCATCCCCTTGAGAGACAGGAGTTGGTCCCTGCCAGATTGGTGCAGTTCAGACAAGGGGTAGATACAGCAAAATTCCTGAGATGGGCTGGATTCAGGTTGTGGAAAACTCCAGAATAGAGTCCCGCTCCATCCCCACCCCAGCCATCTTCTTGACTGTGGCCGTGGGCACATCCCCGAGACTCTAACCTCACCACAGACTCTTAGCTCTGTGATGTAGTCTTGACCCAGATCTCTTAGGATGGGGAGAGAAAGCCTGGTGATGGTGACCCCTCTCTACACAGGTAGACCCATCAGCTGCTTCTGAGCTCTCAACGCCCTCCCTTCTCCCCAAACTGGTGGGTGCACAGCCTGCGTGGGGCAGGGTGTCTGACTGAGTCCTGTCACTAGGGCCAGAGGTCAGACTTGGGCTGGACAGAGGGCTGGGGCCTGAGGCTGAGTTTTGTGATGCTGGCTGAATGTCCAAGAGGAAGATGAATTCAAGAGATGGGCAGGAGTCGGGTGTTCCGTCTCCCGGCATGAGTCCCCATGGCTCTGTGAGTCACGGGTGGGCCAGTTCCCATAGCCTGTGCACACCTGGTGAGCCGGTTACAGCTGAGCACTTTGCACAGAGGGGACGCAGGATGAGAGGGCGCCTGCCACTACTAGGCTGGCGGCCCCCAGCTGAGCTGTAAATGACTTTTCCGTGCGCCCAGGCCTGCTTGGTATTCAGGGACACCGGGCCCATACTTGCCGGCTCTCGACTCTGCCCGAATTACTTGATTAAAACGCATATCAACTATTATGTGATTCGTTTCTGCAGCACAGCTCCACGCCAGGGCCTATGTTAAACTGTAATAACTGGGAAGGGAGGTGGAGGGAGAGGGGTGCAGGGAACAGAGCTTGGGGGGCTTCTGTGATGGGGTGCGGAGTAGAGAGAGACCCTGTGCCTCTTGGCTAGTGTTGGCTTCCACTGCCTGGTGGTGAGGAGGCCTTGGGGGTGGGGTGGGCACCTTCAAAACCCATCACTACCCACGGGATTTCTCTAGCCAAAAAGGAGAGGGAAAGGCCTGGTGGGGGTGGGGTGGAGCAGCCACTGTGATGTCAAGATCACAGGCGGGCTTCTCAAAGCAGATGCTAGGTCAGGCTGAGGGTTCCTTGCAGCCCCTTGCTCAAGCGCTCCACCGGGCACCTGTCAAACAGGCCAACCTTGGCCTTCTGGCGTTCCGACCAGTGGGAACAACGGTTTCCTGTTGGCAGTGCGAAGGGTCGCCCCCCCCCTCAGCACGGAGATGGGCACTTAAGACCACTCTCCAGGCTTCAAGGATCGGTGCTGACACCCTAAGTACCTACTGTGTGCCAGGCACCGTCTGTATCCACAGTCAAGGATGTGCTGGCCTGGCAGGATAAGAAGCCCCATCCACAGACACGGCCATTGTCTCCTGAGACTGTGTGCATGGATATGTTGGAGGTTGGGAGATATGTGTAGGGGCCAGAGGTCAGTCTTGGGTGTTATTTTAAGACTAGTTCTCCTAAGAACCTAGGGTTCACACAATTAAGTGACCTCTAGGGATCCACTTGTTTCTGCATCCCCCCCACACACCCCTGCCCTGTGCTGAGATTCCAGGTGCACACCTCCACTGGCTCTTTACGCGGGAGCTGGGGATTGACCTCAGCTCCTCACACTTGTACAGGGAGCATTCTGCCTACTGAGCCATCTCCCAGTCCTTCATCCCTGTTTTCTAATGGTGGAGACTTAAGAGCTCCCCCACTCCCTGCAAAACTATGCTGAAATGCTCCTGACCTGGCTCAGGTCGCCTTGCTGGGGCTGAGCTGGGTAAGCAGACTTCATCCCACTGCCAGGGCCTGGCTAGAGCTAGAGGCAGGAGGTCACCCTGCGCATCCTTTTAAGAAACCCTGAGCTTAATTAGGAGACTGTCTGTGGAAGAATAAAGTCTGCACACGTGAATGGCAGATAGTTACCAGCCCCACTGGTTTGCTGAGATGTCTTGGCATAGCCCCAGCACTCGGTGATGGCTTCCTCAGATGGATGGGTTGGGATCTAGAAAAGGATCCCGAAGAAGGCAGAAGCAGGGGGAAGTTATGTGAGCCACCCCTAGAGACTTCCCATTCTCTGACTGTCTCCCACCACAAGCCTGGTCTAGGCTATCCTGGGTTTTGACAAACCCAGCGACACTGGTCCCTGCACTGTGCTCCCGTTTCCCTGGCTTTTGCAGGTCACGTAGCAGCAGCCTTGATGTCTGCTGTCTGTCTGTCCTGTGCATCCACCCATTCACCGGTGCTTCCCCATCGGACTACAAGTCCCAGCACAGAAGGGATGCCTCCTCCGTCAGACTGGAAGCTTCCTGAGACAGACTGTTTTTCTCTTCCTAAGATTGGAGAGGTCCCAACTCGGAGACCGCTCGTCCTTGCTTAGTGTGGGCCTCCTACTCCTCTAAGCAGAGGCAGGATTCAGGAACCCAGAGAGGGCTCTTTACTGTCCTATCATTTTTAGGGCTATATCTCCAGATCAGCAGTTGGTCCATGAGACCCCAGCTATAGGGAAGCAGGGATCAGAGCTGGGCAAGAGTTGCTCCCTGACACCCACCCCAAATCTGCCGGTTATTTAATGAATGCTTTTTCTGTGTCTACTTTGCCCACAATGCTTCACCGCAGGGGACCAGTTCTCTCAAGCAAGATACAGTTTGGGCTTGCGTGGGTTTGGTGTCTCTAGATCCACAGAGCTCCACAGATTCCTGCTCACAAAGGATGAGGGACAAGGAGTCAGGGAGGAAGCCAAACCAGAAGTCAGTAGTCGGTCCAGAAAGCTGCAATCTGAAAAACAGGGAGGAAGGGATGGGGAGGGGCATGGCCATGATAGAGCACCTTGGATTTCAGCCCTCAGCCCGCAGGGTGGTCTTTGCCCATGGTTTTGTTCCTGGCAGTTCTGATCCCCATTCACCTAGCTAGCGTCTGAGCTCTGAGTCCAGGGTCACCTGAAGGGACATTCCCTGGTGCCTGTTCCTGCCGTGCTTGCTCTCCTGACCTATCCACCCTCCTGGCCCCCATCAGAACACAGAGTTCATTCATTGGCATGTTTGGCTCAGAGCCCTAGGTGTGCGAGAGAGACCCCCAGGTGTGCCCCAGGTGTGCCATGTGTGCCCACAGTTGATGCTCTCACCAGAGCTAGGGTGGGCAGGTGGCAAGCTGGCGAGAAAAGAACAGGAAGGGGTTGGTTCTGATCTTAGGTGTCTGGCCATTGGCTCTTTGGCCATGGTGCATAGTGTCACAATCAGTGGTCATCAAAATACAGAGTCCCCAGTGAACAAGATACAGTGGCACAGGGAGGGGCGGAGCTGAGCGGGGGTCCAGCACAAGCCAGGGTGTTAACCAAGAGTCTTCCTCTCCCTGTGTGCCACCTGCTCCTGGCCCTGGATGCAGCCCTGGGGCAAGATGACCCTTTGTGCGTTTTGATGCACAGGGCCTTTGCACATGCTTGTCCCTTACATAGGGCCTTTGCACACACTTTTCCCTTGAGTCTGGATGACTTTTAAATGGCTATATTTTGTTGTTGTTGTTGTTGTTGTTGTCACTGTGTTGTGAGAGGGGTGGGGGGTGGGAGTATTTTTTTTGTGTGTGTGAGAAGGTCCCAGACTCTTATGTAACCAATCCCTGAAGCAGCCAAGTGTGTGCTGGTGGGCAGGTAGACAAAAATGTAGGCTGAGGGGAGGCCCAGACACTTTGTGTACTGCCCTTCTGTGACATCTTTCTGCGACGTGTAGTGTGAGCAGGCAGCCTCAGAGGCTCTCCAGCTTGTCCCAGGCTGGGCGCTCTAGGCACAGAGTCCCACCCTGTCCACTGTGTGTGCTTGGCCTGTTCAGAAGGAGGGTAGGTGCTTTGGAAGTGACTGAATGTGTGAGTGAAAGAGTGAGTGAAAGAGTGGAAGAATGAATGTGTGAGTGAAAAAATAAGTGAATGAATGAATGAATGAATGAGTGGAAGAATGAGTGAATGAGTAAAAGGAGGAATGACTGAGCAAAAGAATGAGTGAATGAATCAATTTTTTAGTGAATCAATGAGTGAATGAATGAATGAATGAATGAATAAGTGAAAGAATGGGTGGAAGGAAGAATGAGTGAATGAATGACTGCATGAATGCATGCATGCATGCATGAATGAATGAATGAATGAATGAATGAATGAATGAACAAAAAAGCCCCAAGAATCCCGAAGATGGCAGCAAAGAGAAGGGAAAAATACGTGAAGGGAGGAGAGGGAGAGGCAGAGGACGGGGAGCGGGGAGCGCTGCTATAGTCTGTCTCCCTGCACCCCCACCCCCTGCAGTTCTCATGCCCCACCCTGTCCCTTGCTCCCTACATTCCCCAGGGCTGCTGGGCTTGCTGTAAAGATGACCTGCTGGGGTCTTCCCCACCAGGCCAGAGAAGGGCCTGAGGCTCAGTGGGGGTATAGCGCAGGTTCCCTTGCCCAGGTCTTAGCCCCAGCAGCAGGGACAACTGATCAAGCCATTTCTGAAGCCTCCTCCCCAGCAGACCCAGCACCCAGCCCGCCTGTCAGCCTCTTGCTGAAAGAGACTGGCCCCAGCCTTTACCTTGCCTGTTCTCCCAAAGGTGCGAGTTGCTCGTTGCCTGCTAGCTTCTGCTTTCCTACTCTTGGTAGAGACAGGCTTCCTGACCTTCAGTGCAAACACAACAGCGCTCCTCATGCCTTGGAGCTTATCATCCTTTGAGGGCTTTTTACAATTTTATTTTACATTTATTGACCTTGGGGGAGGGGCACATGCCAACAGCAAGGCACATGCTTGCTGGAGTGGGTTCATTCCTTCCGCTGTGGTTTCCAGGGGATTGAACTCAGGTCGGCAGCTTTGTGCAACTTTACGCGTCCACCCCCTTAACCCCCAGCCATCTCTGTGGCCTCTGTCCTTTGAGCATCAGGTCATAGGTCAGGGGCATGCCTGGCAATGATAAATCTAAATGCCCAGCTGGAGGGACCCGCCTTGAAAGCAGTGAACTACTTTGGGCAGAACGTGTTTACCCAGTCTTCTAGGCTGGGCGTGAAGGGTATTTTCCATCCTTCACTGCTAAGCTATGGTGTGGTAAGCAGTATTCTTTCTTGGGGAGACACTGGATCCCCTTTGTAGTGTTCAGAGAAGGACACAGGCCTGACCCTGTGCCCACTGTGCTATACCACAGGGAACCGTCTGGATGAGGGCTCAGATGTGGAATCAGAACCCGACCTCCCCCTGAAGCGCAAGCAGCGCCGCAGTCGGACCACGTTCACGGCCGAGCAGCTGGAGGAGCTGGAGAAGGCCTTTGAGAGGACCCACTACCCAGACATCTATACCCGGGAGGAGCTGGCGCAGAGGACCAAGCTCACGGAGGCGCGCGTCCAGGTAAGGAGAACTGGGGGGGGGGGTGCTCACTGGAGTCAGGCTGGGGTGGAGGATGTCATATGGGCAGGTCCTGAGTCGAGTGCTCACTCCAGGTGTGATCCTGGGACCATGCACACGCTAGCGCACGCAGTCCCTGAAGGGGCCGCACATGTTGGCTGATTGACTTACAGATTGGCAGAGAGGTACAGAGCCCGAAGGGAAGAGAGATACAGGGAGAGAGGAGAAGAAAGAAGGGTGAGGACATGGGAAAGAGAAGCAGAGGCAGGGAGGGGAGGGCACAAACTCTCCAAACCTCCCTCGAGGAGGCAAATTTCCCAGCAGGGCTATCCTCAGTCAGTGAATGAGTTTCCCATAGCTTGAAGTATGTATGCAAGGTGTGTGCTGGGTAGATTCAGACCATCAGCACTGGGCAGGGTCACCCAAGACCCTACACACCTGAAGCACACAGTCCTGATTCAGTGGCTCTAGTGACAGGAGAAAGAGCCCAAACGAAGGTTTAGGTCTTCATCAGGGGGAAGGCAATGGGGGAGGGTGGCTCATCCCATCTGCCGCATGCTGAACCCTGGGAGTGTCTCCTCCAGCAGGGCACAGACTAGACTCATCTCTGCAGCTGGCTGGACAAGGGCTAAGGCTATGCAGGAGATGAGACGGGGCAGGGTGATTCAATGAATGGCTTGCATGATAACATTGTCCTGGGCTGTCACCTTTATGGACAGAGGAGGTAGGTCTGTGGAAGGCTGAACCATACTGTGCAATCCTCAGACGTGCCCCCCACCCCACCCCCAGCATCCTCATGGCCACAAGCCACAATGGGGAAAGTGATGGAGTCGCAGATTGGGATGGTCACTGGCCCCAGCCCTAGTCACAGATACAGAAGCTAGGATTCAGAGCAATGACCCATGGGACACAGATAGACTGTAGCAGCTTGGCCTGGCTGGCACGGAAGCCTACATCCTTTCTGTGCCCAAGAAGAGGAGGCTGAATTAGAACACAATAAGGAAAGTCCCAGTAGAAACTGGCCTTAGACGCTCCAGGAGCAGGTGTACCTTCTTCACTCTCCACCCTTAAGGGGAAGAGGGCGGGCACAGCAGCCAGCTAGCTCATCTCATCCTATCCCCTGATGACATCAGAGCCGCAGACTGCCTTCTCTCTCTCCTTGATCCTCGCAGCTGTTGTCCTGGGCGTACTCCTCTGGGCTTCCTCACTGCCTGGTCTGGCAGCCTCATGGCTTCCCACCACCCCGAGCCTGGCAGCTCCTTAGAAAATGTCCTGGCTGTCAGGATACTGCTTTTATTGGCTGGGGGACTGGGGAAACAGGTGTTATGCAACGTCCACAGAGGGAGGGGTCTGGGAATGCTGGAGGCCAAGCCTTGGTGAACCACAGGAAGGCTACCAGCCTCCTGTTCCCTGGGCTTCTCTCTAGCTATGCCTGTGAGCTCCCTAGAAAGAACAGAGGAGAGGGACAAAAGCAAAATTTTAAGAACAGACAGAGGCTGACCCCAAAACCAAAGTCTTAGTCCTATGAAAGGAGTCTGGAAGCACTCAGAAGCTCAAAGGCCCTGGAGGTGTGACAAGAGCTGGCAGAGCATCCATTCAAGTTCAACAGAGAGGTCTGCAGGAGTCTTCAGGTAGAGAGCCTGCATCCCTGCCACTGGCCAGCCGAGCTCCCCATAGCAGCTCAGCTTCCTCTTTCAAAACACAGTTTGTCCCAGGAACTCAATGGTCACCAAGACTCATTTGGGTTCTGAAGTTCTGCTGGCATAGTAGATGTCTGGTGAGGGAATGAGACCACGGTGTATGGAAGTGTTTGGACAGAAACACAGTGTCCCCGTGGATTGGGGGTCCCTGGCAAGGGGTTCCCACCATGGGGAGCGGGGCAGAGACTCAAGGTCCTGGATGCTGTTGTGACTCCCCAACTCTGTATGTCTTGCGACTTAGCCTCTGCTTTGAAGAGTCTGTGCCTTGAGGGTCCCCCAACCCTGTGGTATCTCAGCTCATTGTGTGGGCAAGTGGAGTGCTTGCAGATTGGCATGGAGTTGGAATCTGTCCCTAAATATCAGCCCTGTCCTCAGTGTCCTTTCTGCAAAATGGAGACCATGACGCCAGGGTCTGCTTGCTTCTAGGGTTGCACAATTAATTGTAAACCAACAAGATGTTGGAGACCAATGGTGAGCACGTAGCTCAGTGGATAGAGCGCTTGCCTAGCATGCACAAGGCCCTTGGTGTCACCCCCAGTGCCACATAAAGTGGATGCTACATACCTGTAAGCTCAGTACGTGGCCAGCCTAGACTACATGAGACCTTGTCTTAAAAAAGAAACTAAGGTGGTAATGGCTCACACCTTTAATCCCAACACTCAGGAGGCAGAAGCAGGAAGAGTTCGATGAGTTTAAGGCCAACTTGGCCTACACAGGGAGTTCCAGGACAGTCACATAGAGAGCCCTGAACCACTGTTGTTCCGTCCTGCATTCATTTAGCATTCATTTATTCAGTGAGCATTTATTGAGCGCCTCTGCAGTGCTTACCCTGAAGGGCACGAGGAACACAAGGCCTCTGTCCTAGATGTCCCAAGCCTGAGGGGAGACAGTGAGCTACACAGCCAGGAGCAGATAAATAGAACGATGGGCCTCCCATGAAGGGGCAGGAGGTTCACCTGCCCATCTTTGAGGGTGATGTCGGAGGACTTTCCAGCTAGAAGTGGGAAGGGTTCCCTTGCAGCAATGTGTGTATGTATATGTGTATGCTTGCACATGCATGTGTGCATGTATGCATGTGCACATATGTGTACATGTGTGTGTGCATATGTGTATTGCATACTTGTGCAGGTCCTGTTCTAGCAAGGCTTGGGCTATGTGAACAGGGCAGGGTCTCAGCCCCAAGTTGGCACAGCTGAGTACCAAGGCCCTCCTTACTCAGGATGTTTTGTATGTGTGGTCTCCTCTTGGAGGGCTTCCTGGGAAGGTGGAGGCTTAGAACAAGGACTGGAGACCCTGGGGTGGAGCACTTGCCATGGGAGGAGCACGAGGCTGAGTGTCTAACAGACTTCTCTAGGCCTGTCCTCACCCTGTCCTGTGCCTGTCTCCTGCTTCCTGTAAAACAGGGATCATTCTAAAAGCCCTCCCTGGAGAGTGGTGAGGAGACCCTGCCTCTGAAAGGTCCCTGTAGGCCGTCTTTGTGGCTCAGCCTCCTCTCCCCTTCAGGTCTGGTTCAGTAACCGGCGTGCCCGCTGGCGCAAGCAGGCAGGAGCTAACCAGCTGGCTGCCTTCAACCACCTTCTGCCGGGAGGTTTCCCACCCACCGGCATGCCCACGCTGCCACCCTACCAGCTGCCGGACTCTACCTACCCCACCACCACCATCTCCCAAGGTGAGTATCTGCTATTAAAATACGTGTAGTCCTGTTGTCCTGACTTTGGAACTCCTGGTCACTCAGTACTGAAGAGCCCAGCTACTCTGTCCTCGCACCCTGGGCTGCAATGGACCATTGAGACCCCTCAAAGAAGGCAGATCTTTGGGGCACAGACAGTTCTTGCAGTAGCTTCTAAGATGCCACACAGCCTGAGCAAGGGAAATGATAAGGGAATAAGGTGGCAGGAAGGGAGCCCAGGACACCCAAGGGGCTTGGGAAGTAAAGATTTCCTTCCCTAGGTTTCTGAACTGACCCAACCCCAGCATACACAAGAAACCTCTTAACATCTGCTGCATAGGGCTGCCTCCTGAAGGGCCCAAAGGCTTGCATTCTGGAAGCTAAGTATCCAGAGAGCCCTGCCAATGATTCTTAATAAGAAATAAGCCAGTGCCAAGGACAGCAGGGATCCAGCCTCAGAAGGCTGAGCAGAGGGACCCTAGCAGCAGAATAGCAACATAGTAGCTGGGCAGAGAAACAACTTGAGTTTAGTCATTTCAAGCATGGTTCATTCATTGACCTTTACTCTGGCCCAACCCACTGAGCCTCAGTCTCCTAACTCCTCTCCACCCCACCCCCCAAAGCTAGGAGTCACTCAGCATGACAGGTACCCACAAAATGCTAATTGGACGAGTCTGGGTGGATGATAGATGCCATCAGATACAACTTACAATCCAGTTAGTGCTTATTGAACATCTACTGTATGCCAAATACCAAGCACCAAGACCTGTGGGCAAGTTGCCTAGATGTCAAGTGGGTGTCAGTCAAGCCCTGGCCACTCTGATGTCTGGGTGCCTGGGAAGCAGCTGGTCTCAGCTCAGGTCACTTGAGAAGCTGGTCCCTTCCCTCCAGAGGGCACGGCTGGAGTTTCAAGGTTGCTTTTGCTACTTGCTTAGGACCTCTCTGGGTCTCTCCTCAGATGGGGGCAGCACAGTACACAGGCCCCAGCCCCTTCCACCGTCAACCATGCATCAGGGTGGGCTGGCTGCAGCCGCCGCAGCAGCGGACACCAGCTCTGCCTACGGAGCCCGCCACAGCTTCTCCAGCTACTCTGACAGCTTCATGAACCCTGGGGCCCCCTCCAACCACATGAACCCTGTCAGCAATGGCCTGTCTCCTCAGGTAGGTGGCCTCTCTACTCCATTTGGGGGATCTCATTGCCAGATTCCTGCTGGCCCAACTAGAGGGGCTCAGGTAACCCGGACTGGCTCTCTCCCACGGGGTTGGGGGAGGGCCACTAAGAGCTCAGAGGTCTCAGGAAACCCCTGGCTGCTCGGGACCCTGAGAGAGTTTGAGTGGGAAGCAAAGGTCTCTTCTTCCTTCCCTTGCCTTCTGTCTGTGGTTATGGCTCTGGATTGATCTTCCGCTTTCTGGAGTTGGGGAACAGTTGGTCACTCTCTCCAGATCAGCAGGGACTGATTGCAGGATCTGCTCTTGGCCCCACCCGCCAAGAGATCGGGCACATTCCTACAGTGAGCAGGAGGCATCTGGCACAGGTTTGAATCTAGAACCAAGAGTCCTTCCTAGATCCAGTCAACGCTGCATGCCTCCCTTTTTATCAGGCTGTGACCAACCACTAGGAGGACAGGATCCCTCCTATTGGTAGAGAGAATGGATGCCTAGGTTTCTGGGCCAAGATCTCTGCTTAGGTTAGACCTTAGGACCTCAGGTTTGCTCGTGTGCAATTGGTGGCTGGCTCAGTCACGCATAGCCTGATGGAGTCATGGCTTTGGAGAAAGATGGAAAGATAACACAAAGCTCGGGGTGGCACTTGGTGGTTTGTTGAGCAGGGCTGATGTTTGGCGTCTGGGTGATCTGGGGAAGCTGCTGGGTTTGTTTCTGTAGCTACGACAGGCTCCCAAGCGCCCCTGGGAAAAGGCATTTATTCTGCATCCCACGTGCCACTCCCTCTTCCTCTCGTCTGCAGGAGACAGGCTTGGCATGGGAAGCAAACTGATGTGAACAGCTGTGTTGTGCGGGAGTAGGTGCAGACTTTGGGGGAGGCCAAGAGCTCTGGGACCAGTGCGCATCTGGGAGCCTCAGCTTTTCCCATTTACAGGGTCTGTCCTTTATACCCTACCCACGAGAATTTGCTGTGACCTGTGTGTGGATGGTCTGGTGCAGAATAGAGTCAAGCAGACATTAGTTTTCTTGTCCTCCTATTGCTCAGGCAATGTATTAATAGTTAATATGACAAAGTTATTGTGATAAAAGCTTGTTAGCTGAAGAGCAAAGGCAGGTACAGGGGAGACAGCTCGGTTGGTGGCTCTTGCCCTGTAAGCACAGAGCAGAGCGAAGATCCTTAGCACTGATGGAAAAAGCCAGGGGTGGTGGGGCACATCTGGAGTCCCAGCACTGGGAGGCAGAGACTGAAGGAGCTTGCTGGCCAGCCAGCCTAATGGACATAGTGAGGTCCAGGTTCAGTGAGAGCAGTGTCTCAGAGGATAAGGGAGAAAGTGACTAAAGAAGACGCTCAACAGCAGCCGCTGGCCTCTACACACATGTGCACACATTCATGAGCAAACACACACATGTGCATGCACCCACACACACATGCATTCACACACGTATGAACAGACACACACACATGCACACCCTCACGTTCACACACAACACATCCATGAGCATACATGCATGAACACACACACACATGCACACTTGAACACACACGTAAACATACACACAAGCATGCACAGACACATAGACACAGACATACACAGATGCACACACACATACATGCACACACATACACACACACACACACACACACACACACACACACACACACACACACACACACCACAGCTCCTGGTGAGATTATACAGACCTCAGAGGCCCTCAGGTCAAGAATGAAGCCATCAACTCATTAGGACCTGTCAGCCTGGGGCTGGCTCTCCCAAGACATCCTAACTCTCTTTCTGGTACAAAGCATCAGGTTAAAACCTCTCAGCCTCCCTGAGGTTGGAGGTCATGATTTCTGTTGCATTGATGTCAGTGCTAGCTGGCTGGCCTGGGCCAACTTTCCAGAGCTGTCACAGGAGAGCAAAGAAGAGGTGTCTTCTCTCCAAGTGGGGCTCAGAGATGAGGTTAAAGGCCAGAGGGGAAAACCAACCTATTCATGGGGGAGCTGGAGTGTAGGCAGGAAGTTCTGTCTTTTGCCTCTCCCTGGAAGTCCCGAGATCGGATCCAGAGCTCCTGTCCGGGTGAGACCATGAGCAGAAGTCCGTCTGTCCTGGGTCTCTAGGCTCAGAGGGCATGATGGATGGGCTGTCTCCAAGCCCTGCCTTCAGGTTCCCACCAAAGGTGTAAAGGCAGGTGACAGCGGCAGAGGGGACGTGAAGGGGAACAGCTGCAGGGGAGAAGCTGCCCTCGGGGAAGAGGCAAGGGCAGGCAGGCCAGCAACTGCAGGGGTGTGTGTGGGTGGGTGTGTGTGTGTGTGTGTGTGTGTGTGTGTGTGTGTGTGTGTGTGTGATGGGTGTGTCCACTGAGGGTGGCAAGGCAAACCTCTGGACACAAGGGTCAAAGTTTCAACATTCCAAAGCCCCCGTTCAACTCAGGGTTTACTTTCATCCTCCTGGCTCTGGAGTCTTGGGAGGGATCTGCGGGGGGAAGGGGGGACAAGTCTCAGTTCAAGTTGGCTTCCCCTGTCCTCTGTCCCCAATAAGAAACTCCCCCAAAGTTCCTCTAAGCCCTCTGGGGGTGTGTCACCTGTGCCGAGGTAGGTTTATACCACTGCCACCCAGGGTCAGAGGTCTGGTCCCTGTCACTTGGATAGTGTCAGCTTTGAGGATTGGGTGTTTTTGTTGCTCCAGAAGCCAAAGGGACTTCTGTGTGTAGCGGAAGCTAGGAGATTTAGGGATGGGACCAGCCTGTGTACCTTGCTGGTAGTCCGTGGTTGCCTGTGAGAAAGAAGATTCCTTCCCACGCTTTGGCTACCATCCCTCTTCTCCACCCAATTTTGGAAATAGTTGCCTCTGTGCATCGGGGAGTCCCTGGAGAGACCTGATAGGACTTCATAAGAAACCCTTTTGTTCCTTAAAGTTCTATGAGATTCCCATTCTGGAGGTGGCACCTCAGAGAACCAATGTACCTAGCACAGGCCATACACCAGGTGCTGTCCCTGCACTTGGGACAAATCAGTAAAAAAAAAAAAAACAAACAAACGAGGAAACACTGCCCTGGGGAGACACCTGAGCCACCAGGTCTATAGTGACTTGATCACAAGAGGACTGAGCTCTCTGCAGTCCTGAGACAGACACTGTTCTGGTTGCTACGTATTCTAACCCATGTATGAGTCAGGATTCAAACCCTATACCTCAGGAATCCCAGATCCTGACCTCTCAGCTGTACGGAAGGAAAGGTTCCTCTGAGCAAGGTTGTGAGTTAAGAACAAAACAGGTTGAGGGCCAGTTATTTGGAAAGTGACTGAAAATAGCTCCCGAGAAACTGGGTGTAAACACCTGTGATCTCACCCAGAACCTGGGAGGGAAGAGCAGGAGGATCAGAAATTCAAGGGCATCCTTAGCTACATAATGAGTTGAAGGCCAGCTTGGGCTACAAGAGACACTGGGTCGGGGTGGAGGAGGAAGGCAGGTAGGCAAGTTGTCTTTGCAAGGGGAGTCCCTCGAGTCCTCAGCACTGCAGATGGGTAAGGTTGGTAGTGACTTCCAGTCCTTTCCAGGAACAGCATGAAAGTCCCACAGGGCAAGGAAGATATAAGTCTGATGGAAGAGTCCCAGTCTGAAGACAAAGCAGGACCCCTGGCCTCAGGATAAGCATGACAGAGACACATTTCTTGTCTCAGGTGCCATGGTGTAATGGCCAGAGCATTGCCCTCCCTTGTTGAGGCCCCAGTGGCACGTAGTGACAGACATCAAGAGGCTGTGCTGAGCCACCAAACCCAAGCAAAGAGTCAGGAGCAGTATTCTGCCATTGAAGTGACCTCAGGCTGCTAGCAGGGGACCTGTACTGGGGCCTCTTTGGGACAAACTTGTGAGACCTGTGGGAAGAAGTAATTCCTGGTGTTTCCGTCTCACCCAGCACTGTTAGACTTGGGAGTGGAAACAGGTCTGGAGAGGGCCCGATGTGGCCAAGATCCTCGAAAAGTCACATGTTAGATCTTGAATCAAGGGCTCTTGCTGCTGTGTTACGAGGGGATGTGGTCAGAGCTCAGCCTCTCTCTCTTTCTTCACCCCCTTAGTCACCATCATCTTTGTCTCCCTCCATATTTACAGTTTCTAGGTGAGCCATCACTTATGTTCCTGTGATCCTTTGTGGCTTTCCCTCGCCTTGGCTCTCTCTTCCTTTTTTCCCTGTGCTTACAATAATTATACAGCAGCTGATGGGCTGAGGGTGGGGTAGGGAGTGTAACTCAGAGGCAAAGTGTTGCTGGCCCTGCACTAGGCCTGGATTTGCCCCCTAGCAGTATAGATGTTAATAAATTACACACACACACACACACACACACACACACAGTGGTCATCGACACAAAGTTAATGCTGAGTGCAGAAGACCAGGCTTAGAAGTGGCAAACTGTGGTACCTGCTTCCATCCCTAGAATCATGGCAGTTGTCTTATGGTCTCCATCCCACAGATGGGATGACTGCTTCATCCAGGGCCATCCATCCATTCAGCCAACCAACCATCCATCCATTCATCTCCCCATCTTCCCATCCACCCATACATACATATATACATACATACATACATACATACATACATACATACATCTACCCATCCATCCATTCATCCATCCATCTATCTGTCCACCCATCCATCCATCCATCCATCCATCCACCCACCAACTAACTTATCTATCTATCCATCATCCCTCAGTTCCATTTATCCATCACCATTCTGTCCATCCATCTGCTCACCCACCCACCAAGTCCATTCATCTGTTCATTCATCTGTCTATCAATGAATCCACTCTTCCATCAATCCATTCACACATACATCTACCTGCCTATCCACCCACACATTTATTCTCTCATTCACCCTCCTATCCACCCACCTGCCCACTCATCCCCCATCCATCCACCCAACCAATCTACAAATTCATCCATCCTAAACTTCATCCATATAGCTATCTATCTACCTATCCACTTATCCACTCTCTCATTCTCTGCCCCTCCCATTTATTCACTTGCCATCCTAGCCCATCCATCCATCCACACACCTATAATCCTCTCATTTATTCATATATTCACCCAACCACCCATCCATCCAATATGTCTGTCTGTCTTTCTACTTATCTACCAATCTACCCGTCCATCCACACTCCTCAATATCCTCTCATCTATTCACCCAATCACCTATCCACTCATGCATTTTCTTCCATCCATTCATACAGCCATACATTTGCTCCTCTACTCATCTGTCCATCCATCCATCCATCCATCCATCCATCCATCCATCCATCCATTGTGCTGGTCCAGTCTCTGGCAGGTTCTGAAAAGTATCAGAGCTGGGATTGGAACATTCTGCCTGCAGAGCCCATCTTGCTGTTGTGTCTACCCACAAGGTTGGTATGAATGTCCATATAGGAGAAGTTGGTGCGATGGTCAAGGAAATTGAGGTCCAAGGCCACAGGGGCAGCTAAGAGCAGATCCAGGTTCGGAGTCTGCATCCACAAATATCAATATCTGCTTCCTCCTGAGATAGGGCTTCAGATCTGCATGGTTATTGGCGAATGCCATCTCCCAAGTGTTTCTCAATGGCAGGGGCTCAGTTCTGCCCTCCTAGTCCAAGGCCTCTAGGGGAGACAAACCAGCAAGGTTAGAGACTTGGCACCTGAGCCCGTGTGAAGACCTGACCTGTTTGAGGTCATTTAAGCCCCACAACAGCCTTCTTCCTCTTGGGAAGGCATTCTCAGAGAGGCTAAGACGCTCACAGAAGGCCACAGACCCATTGAGTGGTGGAACTAGAGTTCTAAGCAACATCTACTTGACCTTTGGACCTCACCACTCCTGACCCTCAACAGGACACAAGGACGGCAAAACTGGAACTCTTGGAACTGCGTTTCACCTGCACGGGAGACTCCTTGCCTCTCTTGCCTCTTACTTCCTCCCTGTCCCCGCCCCTTTATTGGTGACATTGCGTTTCTAATAAGCATTTAAAATGAGTCTTGCTGGACCAGGGACGAGGAAGGAGGAGGGAGGGGAGAGACATGTAGGCAGGAAGACGGGGCGGCGTGGGGGGGATCATGGGGTGTTAAATAGCCCAGAATTTTTAAAAACCTGATGCAAATCATTGGTAGGAGAGAAAATTACGCGCAATTATGCCCTGATACTGGAAGGTTTTGCCTAGCCCAGGCAACAAGATCTCATTAACAAGCAGAAAATAAGATTGAAATGGTGTGTAAAAGAGCTGAAAAATGAATTTGAATGCTGCGTTTGTCCACAATTACCCCCTCCTTCACACATATTTTATTGCAATTTTTTTATTATTCTTAATCCCTCCATTCCTCAAAGCAGATTGGGGACATCCTGGCATTACCGGGGCACTGGGAGGAGGTGTGGAGGATCTTCCTCGCCCCTGAAACGAGACCCTTTCTTGCCAACATCTTCCAAGGTTGGGATTTGGAAGGATTGGAATTCATTTCTCGGGCTTAGCAGGTTGTAGGGACACGGGGCTTTAACCCCAGCCAGAGTCTCCTCTGTACCCCCGCCCACCTAGCCCTACTTCTGCCTCCCTTCCCAGGTGACTCTCCTGCCGTGGGCTTCCTTCCCTCTGCCTTCGTGGGGTTTCTATGGGTCTCCGTGCTCTCCTTTCCTTGGGAAGCCTCTATCTCAGGCCCCCACAAGTGGGAGGTGGGCTGCATCAGAAGAAACAACAAGGTGGATCAGAACATCAAGTTCTGATTCTGCTACTTATCCTGAGGTCATGTGACCCCAGGGCAGCTTACTTAACCTGAGTTTTGTTTCTCTTACATGAAAGGAGGGATATCATCCCTGCTTCTCAGAGGCACTGTGAGGACTAAGGCACACAGTAGGTGCTTGGTAAATGGTCAGTCTCTGCACCCTTTCACCTACCTAGGCCTCACCTCTCCTTCACTCCTTCCGCCATCCTTCCCCGCTCTCTCTCCCTTCCATTTTGTTTGGCTGGGAAACTGTTGTGCCAGTTTCTTCTGTAGAGCAAGGTAGTGCATTCAGCTGACTCAACCTGGAAGGAGCTGGTGTGCAAGCAGCTCTCCTATCTGTGGAAAGCCCTGGAAGCTGCCTACTGTGCTCCTAGAAGGTGAGCTGCAAGGGAAAGGGTGGGGACGACTCAGGACTCTGCCTCTCGTTCCTAGGAGCAGGGCAAAGCCAGTGGAGTCATCCCCACCCTCCTTCCCTGCCTTGTTTCTCACCATGACTAGGGTCAGGGGTCAGTTTTCAAACAGGACCAGGAGTCTGTGGCTGGCTTTTCTTGGACCCGTAGCTCAGTACCTATTTATTTATTTATTTATTTATTTATTTATTTATTTATTTATTTAGAAGCATCAAAGGTATGGTTTTCCCCATACCCAGTCATTGCCCATCTTGTAGAGATGCAGGCCACATCTGCCAGCCCCCAGTTAAAGCCAGATGGGGCAGCAGCTGGGGGACATGTCACCATCGTTCTGTTCTCCAGGGGTCCCTCCCACTCCAGCAGGAAACCTCCCCCCCCTTCTCCTGACATTCTTGGCAGGGCCACCTCTGGCAAAGAACTGGCCACTCCAGAGGTATGAGCCACGGTCTTGGTGGCCAGCTTTAGTCCTGGCCTGGATAGGCGGAGCCTCCCTCCCTCCCTCACAGGAGGAGTGGACCCTGCCAGTGTGCAGTGTGTGCTCTTCAGCCGCTCTGCCTTTGTTGGAGGTCACCCACCTCCGTGGAAAAGCTGAGTTATTTCCCACTGGCTGCTGCTCCCGACACTGCCACCTGCTTTCGTCCATCAGAGGCCAAGGCTCTGGTCCCTGGGGAGAATGGCGGCGGTGAAAACAGAGCCCTGTTTATGTCTCTGCTTTCGCCCTTTATCCTGGGTAAAGAAAGGGAACAAGCGGGAAGGGTCGAGGGTGGGAACTGCCTTCCTAACACAGAAAAGGAAGCCTGCAGGCAGCTAGCTGAGGATGACTGGGGTGGTGGGGACTATACCTGCTAGGGTCAGGACAAATGGCTTGTGGCTTGGCTTGCAGGGTGACATTGGGGACAGTTTAATGATTGAAGGGGCAATGGTAGAGTCTGCTGGCCCTTTCTCAGGATGGGATTTGGAGAGCTGCAGTTGAGTTCACTATAGAAATAACCACGTCTGTTTAAGTGTTCCCACTTAACCGTGGAAAAGTGTGGTCTGCACCACCCTCTGTTCCCGATGGCCAAGGCCAGCAAGAGGAGCCTATATGAGGCGCTATATCCCTGGGGGCTGAGGGAACTCCTTATAACTCAGGATCGCGTTCACTGGGTGACACGTCACTGAAACATCTGGAACGTAGTAGGTCTCCAGCAATTGCTGGTCATCCCCAGGCCTCAGGCTTGACCGAGCACAGTGGCATGGGTTCCCTGGGGGTGGAGGGACATGGAAGCAGCTGCTCATCTGGTCTGTCCTTGAATCCATCATGATGTCTGTCAAGTTCATGGGACACAGCACAAGGGGAGACTGAGGAAAGAGGGATTTGAGGTCACTGCAGGTCACCTGTGCTCCAGCAAGTTGTATTTTGGGGGAGGACACTACCTCTTCCTCTCCCTGCCATTGGAGAATTGATCATAGGCAATTCTGGAAGATCTCTGACTCAGCAGGAAGAGCAGCAGAGATTCGGGAGGTAAACAGGTTGTAACATAGCAAACATTATATGACAGCCCATAACAGAGATGTGGTGTAGCTCATCGTGTGCTCTGGGATTTCCATTTCAGCCCCTGTCTCTGCTCATATGACCTCAAACAATCTCCATGAGTTTCCTGGGCCTCCCTCTCCTCATCCCCACCATTCATCTGCAGCCTTAGAATTTAGTGAGGGGCTGGGAGTGTAGTTCAGTAGGTAGAGTGCTGCGTAGCACGCAGGAATCTGGGTTCCACCCACAGCAGCACATAAACAGGGCATGGTCGTGCACACCCGCAGTCCCATCACTCAGGAGGTAGAGGTAGGAGAATTGGACGTTCAAGACTACATATCAAATTCAAGGCCAGCCTAGGATACATAAGACCCTGTCCAAAGAAAGACAAGAAGAAAGAAACTAGGCCTTTGACAGGAACAAGCCCCTTGCCACACCTTGTACAAGGCAGGAGCATAACTGGGGTTCTTTCGGCTTCGCTCACCCTGAGCAGATCCTACTATGAAGAGGTCTTGCTAGGCCCTGCCCACTGCAGGCCCAGGCAGCTGTGGGTTGGAAAAACTAAGGGATCACTCTCTCAGCTCTTTTTTTTTGTTTGTTTGTTTTTTGTTTTTTTTTTTTTTGTTTTGTTTTGTTTTGTTTTTTCGAGACAGGGTTTCTCTGTATAGCCCTGGCTGTCCTGGAACTCACTCTGTAGACCAGGCTGGCCTCGAATTCAGAAATCCGCCTGCCTCTGCCTCCCAAGTGCTGGGATTAAAGGCGTGCGCCACCACGCCCAGCTCACTCTCTCAGCTCTTAGACTCACTGTATGGGCTAAGGAGATTGGCTGCAGTTTCCTGCTTCCTACCATGAAGGAGCTGGGCCAAAGGCTACCAAGGCTCCTTCCTCTTTAGAGTGTGTGACTACATTCCCAGGACCCCGGCTCAGGCTGCGGGGCTCCACAGTTCTGAGTAGCATTGGTGAAGGACAAGTCACACCCTGAGACAGTCCAAGGCAGATAGGGGGAGAGAAAAATGAGGGAATATCAGTGAATATCACAGGCAGGCTGGGAGCCTTGAGGTCTGTCCGTGGGCTTCCTTGAGGAAGCAGGGACTGCTGAAAGGCCACAAGAACGCCAGGGAGGTGAGGTGGGGGATCACATTGAGGGTCTCCAAAGGGCCACGCTCTTCCTGCTTCCTGACCCCTGTACCTAGCGCCCCTTTGTCTAAGACTCCCTGCCCCACCGCCCCAGCATCCCCGAAATCCAGCCCAGTGTACTCTCTCAGACATGTCCTCCCGGGAAGTATACCTTTGGCCCCTCCTACCGGGTTAGCCGGTTAGCTTCGAGCTTCCAGAGGCTGCTATCAGTTCTTATCAGCATATGGAAAGTGCCTGCCATTGCTAGGCAAGTGCTTTTAAATAGTAATAACTATAATAACTATGATTACATTTTTTTGGAGTCCTCACCTCAGGCCAGATGTGTGCTGAGCCCAGTATGGACACTTTATTCCATCTTTAAAGCATCCCCTTAGAGGAGGCCCTGGAATTGTCTCTGCATCATAAGTGGAGGCAGGTAGAGATGAAAAGTGGTTCAACCAATTGGTACAAAAACTTAACACTCAGTCGAGCCTAGACCCGAATCCAGCCTGCCTGGTCCCAGACACGCTGCTCTTCCCCGGGGCATGTCATAAAGACGGCTGGTGTCCTGTTTTCCCGGGAGATTTTTTTTTTAAGTTTATTTGCTTATTTCTTGCATGCATGGGTACACGCATGCATGAACGGGTTTGTGTGCACCACAGTGTGTGTATGCGTGCGGAGGGTCAGAGGATAATTTGAAGGGAGTCAGTTTTCTGAGTCCAAGGGATCAGGCTTGGTGCGAGCTCCTTCCAGCAGCTGTCTCTCTGGCCCTCTGGAAGGATATTGCAAAGCCCCCAGTGGGACGTTTTGACCTCCATTGGTCACAAACCCCCTTCAGAGGCAGAACAATAGAAGTTAAAGGCAGAAAGAATGCAGCCTCTGGCTAGAGAGCAGAGAGCAGGTGAGAGCAGAGGCTGGGAGGGGTGCTCACACCTGCACCATCCCAGGCAGCATTTCTCCTGCCTCAGTTTCTCCCCACATAAATTGAGTGTCAGGAATTATGGGTTTGTAGGTACGGGCCCAGGTTACACGTGCACAGCCTCTGTGGCCAACTGCCAAAGGGAACTGTGTTTTCTTAAGAGACCACAATGGGCCCCAGGTCACAAGGAGACAGTGTAGGTCTGAGCTAAACCTCACGCTTCCCAGAATCCCTAGCACAGCACCCCTCTGCACCCCTCATCTTCTCTTTGCTTTAGGCTCCTCTCTCACCCACCCCACCCCCTCCTCTGCCCACTTCAGGCTCTGTCCCCCAGCTGGGACACTGCCCTTAGCACCTTTATTTCAGGTGGGACAGGTGTTTGACCACCCACAGAGTTCTGTTAAAGCAAAGGCGAGAAGCATAGGCGACTCTTGGTACAAGGCTTCTGGGAATAGCCAGGTCTGGGCTGGTTCCTCAGGGCGTGGTTAGAGAGAGACCCCAAGGCAGGCCTGACTGTGACCTCATTCCTGTGTAAATTGCCTATGGGTCACTCACCCTAGCGATCCTCTACTTCCGCATGTTCCAGGGAGGATGGCTGGCCTTTCCCCTTTCTCTTCTCATACCTCCCTCACCCACGTCCCAGCCTAGAATCTTCTCAGGCACAAAGCAGACAGGAAGTTCATCTTTATTTCTGTTTGTCTCCCTCTCATCCCCCATCGTTCCCTTGTCTCCAGCCCTACTGTTCCTCGGTCCATTGGCCCCATCCCTGGACCTCATCTTAGACCCCACCTCACTCTCCTGCATACCTGCACACAGGTCAGGCCCCTCTCCTCCAGGATCTTCCCCATCCCTCAGTTCAAACCCTCTCCCTTCCTCCTTCCCGCTCTCCTGGCAGGTCCGACCCCCACAGCTATTGTCTTCCCGAATGTCTCCCGTGTGTCTCTGTGTTCACAGAAGGTCTCCTCTCCTCATCCTCACTTCCTCCCCCACTCCTGTCAGCATCCTTCCTCCCTCACCCCTGCCAGCATCCTTCATCCCTCACCCTGCCAGCATCCTTCATCCCTCTAGTCACCGCATCCAACCTACATCGGGTTGAGCTGGGCTGGGTACAGGGTCCTCAGGCCTTATGTGGGGGTGGGGACCAGGGGGACTGGGATGGGGACAGTGATGGGAGGTGGGGTGGGCAGCTGAGGCCCCTCCCGCTCTGCTGCTGCTGCTGCTTCGGCTGCTGCGCCTTTGATCCATGGCCTGAGGCCGCCTGACAGTGGAAAATGCGGGGAGACAAAACCACTCAGTCAAAGTGATTCCCAACAACTGTCTCCCCGAGATAAGGACTCGCAGGGCTCCTCAGCCTGCTTAATTCCCACTGCCCGGCCTGGGATCCTGTGCAGCAGCAGCAGCAGCAAGCTGACTGACTTCCAGCAGAAGCAGCTCTGAGAACCATCCTGGTCCTGGGACCCAGGATGGGAGGCAAAGCTAGGGTGTGGGGTTGGTGTGGGGGTGGGGAACCAGGACAAGGGCTCGTGCATCTGGTGATCTGACAGGATAGGCCCTCTTCTCTTTGCAATTTTGGGGAATCCACCTTGTTCCATTTTCACCAAGATGCTTGCCTCCCTTCCAGGAACATTTTCTTCCTCCAGCAAAGGCTGCTCCCCTTTGGTCCCTCAGCCTCTCCAGCCTCTCTTGTTTCCGGGCTTACAATATCAGCTCTGTGCTTTGACTTTCTAGATAGTTCTTGTTCCCTCTTGTTCTTCCCAGACAGCAAGGTCCAGGCTGTCTGGTGGCCAGTATCCCCACAAAGCTTAACATATAACATGGACCTGATACATGCTCAGTGTTAGGGACAGAGAGCATCGGCCTTGTTTGGCCCATCTTCAAGAAATTACAAGTAGGCAGCCCTGACGCAGAAGCCTCCAGAGAAGGTGGTTCCCAGTTACCCCCACCAAGGGGCACACCTCAGCAGGCTGGGCTGGGCTCTCTGCCCTTGGCAATTAATGGGGTCTAGTATGGAGACCAGGAGATGGACTTCTGTATGGTAAGGTTTAGAGGAGGCCCACTGATAGGAACTTTCAGGAACCCCCACCCTGCTCCCCATGATGAACCGCTTCCCACCATGGTGTTTGGCAAATGTTTGCGTTCGTGTGGTGGCAAAAGCAGAGATCACAAGTACTGGACTCATCTCAGGAGTCCTGACAGCCAGGGCTGGAAGAGAAAGTCCTGAGAGCCAGTGAGTATCCACCCATGAGTGCTGGGGTGGAGTAACCACAGCCAGTCCTTCACAGGCAAGGCAGATAAGACCAGTGCCAGGGTTTTCCTGAGCTGGGCATCAAAAGGCTCTGTTAAAACTCAACTTCCAGATTGATCCACGCCAACCCTGATAGGTCTTCAGTGGGCCTGGGGAACTGGGTACTAAAGATGGCATTAGTCATCTGGGGCAGCCCTTAGGCAGCCTGGCACCCCTGAACACTGAATTAATAAGTACTCTCCTTGGCAATCTTACCTATAATAGCCAGAGACCCTGTCAAAGGCCTCTTTCAGTATGCGTGGGTCCCCTGTGTACCCCCATAGCACCAGCATCTCAACCCCCTTTCTTTTATAATGTGACTCTGAAACAAAGTCTGGCAGTACTTACCAATAGTCCCATCACTTGGGAGGCAGAGGCACGGACATTGTCATGAGTCTGAGGGAAGCCTGGAACAAAGCATGAGGATCAGAGTTCACACCCACCCCCGCCCAGCACCCACCTAAAAACCTGGATGAAGTTGTGCACACTTGTAATCCAGTGCTGCAGAACTAGGCTCAGAAAGAGCCCTTGGGCTCTCTGAACATCTGGTCTACCCAGAATAGCAAGCCCAGGTTCACTTGAGGGGGTTGGAAAGGTAGCCCAGTGGTTAAGAGCACCGGTTGTTCTCCTAGAGGACAGGTTCAATTCCCAGCAACTTTGTGGCAGATCATAACAGTCTCTAACTCCAGGATCTGATGCTCTCTTGTTTCTGTGGGCACGGAATGCATACATGGCACACAGACACACCCATACATGCATGCATGCACACACAGAGATGCACACACCACTCCCTTTAAAAAGGAAAAACAGAAATGACTGTCAAGAGGATCTGCCGGAAATGGCACAAATAATTTGTCCCCAGACATCTCAGAGCTGGGAGGTACCCCAGAATAGCTTCTAGAAGACACCCCAGAATAGCCTGTCTTACTTGGCACCTGGAGAGGCCTGCAAACCTTGGCTGCCAGAGAGACTTGGCTTATTAGGCTACTCTGAGACCGGGCCATGTCTGGACAGTGCCTAGTAAGTCACATATCCAAAACAGAGACAGAGGCAGTCTTATGGGTGAGGTAACAATGACCAAAAAGACAGGAGACCCATCCTGCCGTCTCTCTCCACCCTGCTGTGGCTCAGACCCCAGTTCTCCAGGTCCAGAGGACTACTAAGCTAAGTTGGCCCGAGGCCAAATGAGCAAGGCCCTCTCATCAGACCAGGGCTTTCTGACCAGAGGCGTCAGAGGATTAAGGACCCATGAGGGCCCTGGCAAGTGTCTTATCATAAAGGCGACATGTCCAGGCTGAAATGGAGCCTCAGCGCCCAGGGGCAGAAGTTCCTGATCCCCACCCAAGGGGATCCCTTTCTCTCTCAGCCACAGACATTCCCTCTCTGCCTGAAACTCTCCAGCACAGTTCCCTGAGCGCCCCGCCCTGGGGCTCACCGGACTCCCAGCCAAGCTCATTCTTTTGAAAGAGCTACCTCTGGGGCTGAGGTAGCTGCTGCCTTGGGGTTCTGCTCTGCTTTGAGCCACTGAGAAGCAGGTCTGATACCGTTGCTGTATATAGTGGCTAAAGTAATGGCTCTGTTTAGTTTTCTCTGTGCTGGGCCTAGAACTCTATGTCTTGTACACTCTGGACAAGTGTGCAACCATGGGACTACATCCTGAACCTTGTTTTTTGGTTTTGTTTTGTTTTCTAAGATGGGCTTTTACCCCATAGCATAGGCTGGCCTGGATCTCGCTATGTAGCTCAGGATGGCCTCAAAATAGCTGGGTTTACAGGAATGCGACGCTACGCTCAGCTTGACTATATGACGGTAGCTGAACATTGAATGTCAGTCTGAACATTTGGCTGACTCTCGTGAAGTCCCAGGCCAGCATGTTTGGGGAATGTCAGAATCCAAAACCCAGCTCTACTGTGGGGCAGATGTCCTCCCCTTCGATGGGCCATCTCAGTAGGAGGCACAGGCTTATCGGTCACCATCCCGGTGGCTCTCTTTAGAGGATCCCCAGCGGTACTGTGCCCCGAAGCTGTGAGCTGTGCTAGCTCTTGTGTTTTTCTGTCCCAGAAATTCCAACTTCATGTACTCCACCCTGGGCAGCAGAGGGTGAAAAAAGGAGGGCACAGGAGAGGGGGTCCCCAGACCCCAGACCCCAGGGCCAAGAGGAAATGGCGAGGGAGTGAGACAGCCCAAGGGCTACTCAACCATGAGGTCCATAGGAGCTGTCTTGACCATCACTTGGACCAGGCTGGACCAGGAGGTGTAGTGGGAGGTGGGGGCGAGGAGTGGACAGAGGGAACAAAGAGGAGAAGGTATATATGTATGGACAGATAGACCAGAGGACCGCACAATGAAATCGTGAAGGGAGAAGAAAGAAGGATCTGAAATGACATGAACAGTCATGGGGGAGGGGGGAGGCAGGCAGGGACGGAGGGAGGGAGAGAGAGTGGGGGCTGGAGGGGCAATGGGGACTTAGAGCCAAGGCAAGAGAGGCCCATTGACAGTGGCAGAGGCTGAGTGAGAAGCAGAAAACACAGGGAAATCTTTGCATACAGTGGCAAAGGCTACTGGAAGGAGGGTCAGAGCTCTCCCTCAGTGAGGCAGAGGTCAGGAGCCTGGGAGGAAGGGCCCAGAGCTCGGGCAGGTGCAGGAGGGGCTGGTGAACACCAGGAGGAGGAGACCTGGCATTGCCCCATAATGGGGCTGGTGGGGGGGACAACACAAATGGGAATTCCAGCCCACCAGCACCCCGCTGTGTGGCCTTGGGCTGCCCTGTCCGCCAGAACAGCAACACAGGCTCATCTGTACCCCAACAGGGTGACCCGCCAGAGCTAGCCATGTCTCAGGCTCCCTGCAAGCACTGACCCCCTCCCTTCTACCTACCCATCCCCTACCATGGCAGGGACCTTTTCAGGGTTACCAGGCCTGAACCTCAGATGGCCTAACCTCCCAGCATGGTGGTGGCGGTCCCCAAGCCCCCAGATCCAGGGGTGAGATGTCCTGCCCTTTTGCCAAGTGTTTTCCTTTAGTTCCAGATGCCACCCTGACAGGTGCTTCCTGTGATTAATGTCACCACCCCCTAGCCCTGGGACCAGCTCTTCTTCCCCAAGCCACAGCTGGCTGTGGGTGGGCAGACTCCTGCCTGCCTTTTAGAATCCTCTCCTGGTCTCTTCCTTCTCTGGAACCCCCAATGGACATGGGGTAGAGACTGGCTGGACTCTGTCAGTTCACACAGAGAACCTTGAGTCACACGGAATCTCTTCACAGAATGGCAGCAGAGAGGACTCTGCATAGCTAGCAGTATAACCAAGATTAGGGTTGGGGACCACTGCTAGAGTAAAAATTGATCATGTCACTCAGAGAACATCCTTTGAATGAGAAACAATGCTTACCAGCTGAGTGATCTTGAGCAGCTGACTAGACCTCTCTGTGCCTCCGAAGTCCTCGGTACTCTGAGGAGTGTGTGTGTACCTGGTCTGGACCAGCGGTCAGAAGACAATAATTTCAATTATGTACGGATGAATTTGAAAGTGCAGCCAACTCCATGGTCATGGAGTGGGGTGTGTGGATTGGAGTTGGGGGGTATTAGTTTAGTATTCTAGCTTCTTCCCACATCCCCCCTTTCCCTCCCTTTCCTGGAGAACCATATAAACTAAGACACCAGCATCCCTCCCCAGCCAGTGAGCCCCTATCTCTAGCCGCATCTCTCCAGCCCGAGGATGGGAACAGACAAAATCTCAGCGCAGTACCCAGCCTCTTGTTTGTTTGCTATGGAGTCCTCCATGCCGTGGGCACGTTTTTTTTGCTAATTTTGTAGCTGCCTTTATCAAACGGGGATTCACGGGCGCCTTAGCCTTGATAAGTGGATTAGTCTCTGCGCTAAACAAGAAGGTGTGGGGCGTGGGAGGGGGGCTGTGCCACAAAGATGTTTGTTTCCGGAAGAATGGAGCCTGCGTTCTCTGCCCTGTGAGGGGCGTCTGAGACGCTGGAAGGGCCATCTGCGTGCCTTGTCTCAGGGCTTGGAGCTGCGGCTTAGAACTTGTTACTGAGTAACCAGGGAGCCAAGGGGAGGGGCTGGGACTTGCAGGGGGTGTGGGGGGTGAGAGGTGGGGGGAGACTTTGGATTCTTTCCAGGTGTATGATCCACCTGTGCTCAGCATGCTGAACATGAGAGCAACTGCTTGGGCTGCAAGACTCCTGTGGTTGTCCCCCTCCTCCCTAACCCTCCAGCCTCCACTTACCGAAACCATTTCAAGAGCTCCATTGTGACTAGGCTAGGGATTCAGGATCAGCTTTTGCAGACTTCCCTCCTGCAACAGCGACAAATTTGCAGGCCCTAGAACTCTGGAAGCAAGAGGTTTGTGTCTGCTCAGAGATTCTAAAATGTTCCTTGGGGGCTTCCTTAGTATTGGTGATCTCTGAGGAATGGCTATTGGGGTCCTGGGGTATTATCCAGTCACCCCAGGTTATAGCTGGAGACCAGGGGCATTACCTTTAAAATGTATGTGAGCTGGTCTTTGCTGTCAGAGACACTAGCTAGCATCGGCGCAAGTTGACCCGTGGTCTCCAGGAAGTTCCACCATGGTTAGCTTAGCCTGGGACTCTTCATAGCTTGTGATGGCCTACCAGATGTTGAGACAGAGAGAGGAAGTGAAGATTTCTAGGTGACCAAGGCAAGTCACAAATATCAGTAGAGTCAGGGAAGACTCTGAAGCAGGAGGTCAAGGCAGGAGGCAGCCAGAAGGGTTTGCTGGGTAGGGGTCCAAAAGAGTCCCTGCAGAAGTCTAGAGATGAAATAAGATATATGAAGGACCGGTACTTGGCCCAAATAGACTGTGAAGGCTTGTTGAGAAAGTGGGGTGTGGAACCCTCCAGTGGCTCCTTTTCCCTGACCCTTCTCAGTGTAAGTGTTTGGGGTGTTCAGATCTCTACTCTGTGCTGGCCAAGGGGCGAGGGGAGCAGAGGTGCTTTGAGAGAGAAGGGATGGGTAGAACAGAGTGTCGCAGGCCCTCAGCTGGTCCTGAGCCGCTCCGTCTCCCAAGCTGCCTCCAGCTGAGTGTGATTTTGCTATTTATTTACATGTAATTATTGCTATGAGGTGCAGATATTAACGCTGTCAAGAGCAATTTGCTCTGACATTTTTCACTCCCTCAGTACCCCCGCCACTCTTGATGGGGCCCAGGGCTCTCCCAGCTTAGCCACCACGCGCCCGCTCGGTGGCCCGGCCCAGAACCACCCAGCCGGCAAGAAGCTGCGTCAAAGAGTTCACTGGGCTCTTCTGCAAACCCATTAAGCTTTGAAATTGAATTTGGTCTGGGAGAGGGTGGGTGTTCCCCACCCTGCCACCGGTTCCACCAGCCAGGCTGGCTCAGGGCTGGAAGGTCCTGCCTTATACAGTCAGAACTGGGGCGGGTGGGTGGGGGGGTGTCACAAAAGGGCCTGAGTTTGTGAGAGCAGGGGGCGGGGCTAAGGGCTTGAGGATAAGCAGAAGGCACCAGAGAGGTTGGTAAAGACCTCAAGGGTCATTGTCAAAGAGGGCTTGGCCTCACAGATGCCTCGTGCTCGGCCCCATGGATACAGCCTGAGATGGATGGGTCTGCTCACTCTCTCCTCACCATCTGGCCAGCCAACAATGGTGGGGGCCGGGGTGACAGGGAAGCAGTAAGGTATAGAGAAGGGGCTGACCTGTGTTTCTCCCTGAGGACCCGTATAAAAACCCATAGGGAGGCGAATACCTGTAAGCCAAGTGTCAGGAGGTAGAGGCAGGAGGCCAGCTTAGCTCCAGGCCAGTGAGAGACTCTGACTCAAAACACATGGTAGATGGCCCCGGCGCCTTTCCAATATCAATGCACATGGGCGCACGCAGAGAGAAGAAAAAGCAAGGAAAGCCAGGTGGCCCTGGGGACAGGTGGCTCTACCCATGTCACAAGATTGCCCTGTAGCCAATGAAGCCTCAGAGTTACTGTGGAGTCAGACCAGGAGCTGTGCTGACCCGCAGTGAGTCCCGCTGACAGAACTTAAGAGAGGAATTGTCTTTTAGTTTACACCTTCTGGGTTCAAATCCCAGCTCCCCCAGTGATTGATCGTGGTGATCTACTACTTGGCTTCCTGGGACCTCTGTTTCCTTGTCTTTGGAATGAAACCTTTGTAATTATTTCTTTAAAAAAAAAAAGGATTGACGTGTGTGTGTGTGTGTGTGTGTGTGTGTGTGTGTGTGTACATGCAGGTGTGTAGGTGTATACAGCAACCCTTGGAAGCCAGAAGAGGGCACTAGATCCCCTGGAGTTAGAGTTATGGGTGTTTCTGAGCCTCCTGATGGAGGTGTTGGGGACTGGATTAGAGTCCCCACTTGGAGAGCAGCAAGTGCTCTTAATCGCTGAGCTATGGCTCCAACCAAGAGCCGTTTTTTTGTTGTTGTTGTTGTTTTGTTGTTTTTTGTTTTTTTTCTTTAGGCTCACACTTGGTTGGGTCAAGGCTATGGGATGGGTGCTAACGTGTCCTTAGTCTGACCAGGAGCTGTCCAGAGAAGGCTGCAGTCAGCATCCCAGCAGCCTACCCATTTGGAGACGTCTGATGGGTGAAGGGAGGGGCCCATTTCAGAAAAATTGAAGCGTGCATCTCTGAGCTGGCGTCTTTCTGGTTGATGGGAAAGAGTGACTTCCTGCACACAGTAGGTGGGAAGGAGTGGCTTCCTGCACACAGTAGGTGGGAAGGAGTGGCTTCCTGCACACAGTAGGTATATAGCAATGGGAGCCTGTCAAGTTTCTGGGGACAAATGGAAGAAGAAACCAGGACCCAAGGGTCCTTTTACCCTGCTGTGGGGAATTGGCCTTCTGGGCAAGTAGCAGGCCTGAGCCATCATGGCCGCGGGTCCCTAACGCTCTGTGATGCATGCCAGCTTGTCTGCCCAGATACTAATGAGGCCTCACTGCCACCACTCAGTCCCCGCCACCACCAATCTTCATTCTTCTCTCTGACAATTATGAAGGGGACCCCCCCAACACACACACACACACACACGCCAGGGGGAACTGAGGCCCCCTCTCATTTCCCTCCCCCTCCCCCTCCTCACCCCCTCCTTCCCCTCAGCTTGGCCAATTAGGCCCCTGACACCTGGAGCCGCTGACAAACTGTTTCTGTCACTTGCTCTCTGTCTTTCATTAGGGCAGTAGAGGAGGGGGAGCAGGAGAGGGAGGGGAGAGAGATGGGATCTTTCATGCTTAGTAAAGCCAGCTACATTAATTACAAAACGGCCATTTGCCGCGTGAAACTCTGCTAATTAAATTTATGCAATCATTATCTTTAAATAGTCATATCTTTCCCAGCGATCGGCTGGTCCCTTCCTTCCCCAACCCCTCTGCCACCGCTCCAAGCCTTCACTCTAATCCCCTGTTTATCCCGCTATCAGAGCCGCTGCTCAATTTCATCCCCCTCTCTCCACCCCCACCCTACATGGACACCTCCAACCTTGGCCAGCCCAAGGTTCTATCCAGGGAGGGGTGACTTTAAAAATGCCGCCATGATTCCAGATCCATCCAGATGTTTCTAGATATCTGGGGAGTAGTGCTTTGTCAACCAAGTACCGGATGTGTATATGTTCTTGACTTCCAGCAAGAGGTCATTCTGTCCACACCTCCTGTCCTGTCTCCCTCCATCCTTAGGCTAGGGTGGGGTCCTCTGAGAATCTTCAGAATGGGGGAGGGGCATAAGCATGTCACGAGACCCGCTTCTTCTGATTTTCATTAGGCAAGCCTGGCACGTGCCAGGGCTGGGCCAGAGAGAAACAGATCTAGTCCTTAGACCCCTCCTGAACTTGCTCATTCAGCAAAATGTTTGTTGGACGCCTACTGTGTGCCAGGCAACTAGTCGGTCCCCAAGCAGTTCCTGCCCATCCAGGCTGCTGTGTCTGGCCACAATAGAATGTAATGTGTAAGGGCACGGGGGATCCGTGAGTGTGTGAGGAGTTTGTCATGTGCACAGCAGCGCACAGGATCAGTATCAGCCTGAGGCAGGGGAGAGTATGGGGCTGTAGGAAAACTGGGGGCTGCCTCTGTGAGGTGAGGTGACAGCCAATAAGATCAGAGCATCCCCCTGCTGGGTCTTCCACAGTCTCTTCTGATGCCAGAAAGGCCTTCCAAAATCCCATCTGGATCCCTACTGATGCTGCCTCCCACAGGTCTCTTTCCCACTTCCTCCTTACTCCGAGGGACCTTGCCTGAAGTCCTTCCCCTGCACACACACACACACACACACACACACACACACACACACACACACACACACATGTGCATAAGCAGTGTGTCCGTGTACACAAAGATAAACATTGCCACATACACAAACACAAAAAGATTCTCCTCGGAATGTGCAGTACTCCCCTGTGCACGCACAATCCTGAATACATACATGCACACCCGATGCCCATGCAGGCACATGGTTAGCAGCTAAGCCAACATGCACCCAGTACATAAACACATGTACATGCACATAGAGCCCCTCTCCATACAACATTTACATCTGTGTCTATGTGCAGACAACAGTGCAGACAATATGATAATCCCATGTGTACACACACGCACAGCGATCATACATATACAAGGCTAATAGCCATAGCCATGTGCACGTAATACTTACATGCATACATGTGACCCATATACAGCCCAGACACACCCATACTACGTTCTTGAGCTGTCTAGTTAAGGATCCCTCAGCACAGGGACAGACCAGAGCAGCTGCCCTGAGCCTCAGCTTCCTCATCTGCAGAGTAGGCTAACTGTTTGATAGAGTAGGCACCAGCCTTGACCAGGACAGGCTCTGGGAACCGGAGGGCACTCTGCTTCAGCACTTGAAGAAGACCCTCACAGGAGGCTAGAGGGATGCAGGCATGGGGCTGCCATGGAACATGGGAAGTGGGGGATGGGGTGCTGCCCATCCATACACAGCAAAGGCTGCTGAAGGGGCGGGGCAGAGAGACCTGGGAGAAATCTTGTTTGGAAGTTCCGAGTCAGCACCCTAGAAGCCCATTACAGCTGTCCACAGGGGGTGGAGGGGGCGTAGATCCTCTTAGCAGAGAATTGAGAGGAGAGGGGAGCCTCGGTAGCTGCCTGCCTGCCCGGGTGGGGGATTTCTCACTTGCTCTAATCCCAGCTGGGGACAGTCAGGGGGCCAGCATGGGTGTGTGTGTGTGTGTGTGTGTGTGTGTGTGCTTGCTCCTGTGTGTGTGTGTGTGTTAAGATTGGAAGGGATGAGAGATGCGAAGGTCTGCACGGGGGTGGGGGTGGGGCTGGGGAATGTGGAGGTGAGAGGCTGTGGTGTATGGAGGTAAGTGTGGTGTGGTGTGTGTGTGTATGGTGTAGTATGTGGTATATATGAGTGTGTGTGGTGTGTCAGGTGTGTGTGAGTGTGGTGTGTGTGGGTATGTGGGGGTGTGTATGTGTATGTGGTATATGTGAGTGTGTGTCCTGTGTAGTGTGTATGTGTGTAGGTGTGTGTGTGTGGTATGTGGTGTGTGGTGTGGGTGGTTTATGTGAGTGTATGGTGTGTGTGTGTGTGTGTGTGTGTGTGTATGTGGTGTGTGACATGTACCCCATGTCTCTGCCCAAGTGACTATGGCTATGTTTTGGGGCTACTTTGGGTAGCAACAGCAGTGATGTAGGCACTGGTGACCACTAAAGTCATCTGGGAATATTTAAAATATTCCTGATACCCAGAGAGGTGACACCAGAGGATGGCCAAGGGAGAAGAATGGAGATTGAACTGTAGTCCTTTTCCGTGCTCAGTCTATCCTGATGGAGGGTGCTTGGACCTCGGGGTACCCCAGTTAAGCCCAGTCTCAGGGTAGTCTCTGGTCCTTTAAGACATTTTTTTTTTGCACAGTGCCAACAAATGCTGCCTTCCATTCCCAGCATTAAAACAGGCTGTGTCCCATATATCCCCCTCTGTCCCAGTCACTCTCAGAAGTCACGGTGACGTGTTAGCAAGGTGGTGAGCCACGGATGGAGCTGGACCCGTCCGTCCGTGGGCAGCAGAGAGGGACAGAATTCTCTGTGCCACGTCAGAGACTCCTTCATGGCCAAATATAGTCTGAGGATGGGAGTGGGGGAGGTGCATGGGTGTCAGTAAGGCTGTTATCAAAATGTGTGTGCAGAGATAAAGGGTGTTCTTGATGCTAAGGAAAGTCTTAAGTTTGGGGGGTCAGAAAAGAGTCGTATCATTTGTATGGCTAAATTTGCCTGTACCAAGGTATGAGTTTCTGAGCAGCCGAAGACTAAGAGACCTCATAGGCTTGCCCCAAGTCCCTCCCTCCACCCCCTCCTCTCTGATAATAACCACCATCATGCCTGAGGGGGTGTGGTCTGCTGCAGTGATCATACCTGCTCCCTTTTGGAGAGCGCAGCCAATTCCTAGGTGGGACTCATTCCAGAGCAGAGCAAAGCTTCCAGCTTGTGGGCAGGGCTAAAAAGGACACATTCACCCAGGTGGCTGGAGAAGGGTTCCCTTTGTCTGCTATCTTAGGTTCATTGCCATCTCAGGGGGTTCTGGGGCCCCTCCTTGCTCCTCTGTTTTAACCCAGGTTATAGCAGAAGCCTGCAGGGAGAGAGGACTGGCTGGCTGGAGGGAGGATTGAACAGACCTTTTCCCATCATAGAGATAAGAAGACTGAGCCCTAGCAGGTTTAAGAACTTGCAGCAGGGATAGGGGTCAGGGCACGTAGGGTCCCTGATTTCGTCTTGAGTCCCTAAACTAAAGTAACAATTTCCAAAGCCAGGCATGGGAGTTTGTAACCCCAGCAGTTGCCTGTGGATACAGGGTTATATTTACCTGTGTGTGGAGGAGTTCCAGGGCAGCCTTAGACAACATGAGACTCAATCTGGTAGGGTAGTTGTGAGTTTGAGGCCAGACTGGACTAGAGTGAGACATTATCTCAAAAGACAAAAAACAAGCACACACACACACACACACACACACACACACACACACACACACACACACGCTCCAAAAGGACCCCAGCTTTTTTGCCTTTAGCTGGTCTAGGGCCCTTGGGGAAAGGGCCTTACTTCTCAAGGCCTCAGAGAAGGAACAGTATCTAACCTACAGCTGGCCACAGGGTTCTTTGACCTAATGGTAACCCCCCACCCCATTTACCTTCTCAGTCCCAGGCCCCTCTTCTCCCTCTCCCCATCACTCAGAGCCTACCGCACAGCTCCGGTTTAGCTATGGCACCTCTCATTTCAGTTTTGCTCCCCAAGCTGCGCTGGGTTATCAGAGAGGGTGCAGAGCTCCAAGCTCAGGCTCCTTCGTCCCAGGCCCTCAGGCCAGCTCAGGCACGGAGGGAATTAATTACATTCTACCATCCCCTTTTAAAGTAAGGGAGTACATCAGGGCGTCCACAGAGGAGAGGTTGCAGCACAGAGGCTGTGGAAGGGGGGAGGGGCCACCCCTGAAAGCAGCAGGCCTCTCCCCAGGGGCGGAAGGGGGTGGGTGAAGCTGGGCCCCTTATTGATTTAGCCAGGTTCAGGCTGGGACTGATTTGGGGTAAGGGGTGGGGGGAGTGCTGAGGGTTGGGAGGGGAGGAGGAAGGAAGAGAGAGAGGAAGGTAGGGCTGTCAGTCAGGCTGACGGACAGCCTCGAGATTTGCCTTCAGATAAAACCTTACAGATGTGGAGGTCAGTATTGATTTTGAGTTAGTAACGGTACCTTACCAAGAAGTAATACATTAGTGAAAGCAAGGTCACCAGGAAAAGCAAGCCCCACGGTGAGGCCGCGGCATTCCTGAGGGCGTGTACATTACCGCATCAGACCAGGACTTCCTCAAGTTCAAAAGTGTGCAGGCCCTAGACCTCCTCCGCTGGGCCCCACTGTGGGCAAGATGCTTCCTTCCTCTGTGGCACAGAGGGACATTTTGACAGAGGTCCCCAGGGCTCTGTACCATTAGGGCTGCGAAGACCCCCAAGGAGCACCAGCAGAGAGGCCAGAGACCAGGCACAGACACCAGAGTGGCTGCTGGCTGACTGTGTTAAGCCCCATGGGCCTCTCACTCCCTGGTGCCTCAGTTTTCCCATCTACAGATTAGGGGTAGAATACCCATTTGCTTGAGGTCACTGCAGTGACCAGGTACAACCCTGGCGGAGGTTTTCCCTCTATGGTGGCTGCCCGCCCGGGCTCTCCTAGGTTATGCCCTGTCTGTTTCCTGGGAAGATGCCCTCCTGCAGATGAAATGGAAACCACTTGATCCACGAGCCTCCGGGGACTCAGAGTCACCATTCACACCTACCCCAGATGTGGATTTGATTTGATGTTCCAGGCCAAATCCCATTGAGCAAATCCCATTATGGGAAAAGCTCCCTGGGCCAAGCTGTCTGTTAGCTGGCAGAGTCCATGGCCCTCAGAGCCATCGGGCATAACACACACCCCTTCCAACAAAGAGCTGCGGGAGGCCCCGCCCCCTCCTGGGTCTCCTTCCTATGTAGCCCTGGCTGTAGACCAGGCTGGCCTTGAACTCACATAGATCCACATACTTCTGCCTCCCAAGTGCTGGGATTAAGAGCACCCAGAACTATGTTCAGCCTAAAATATTTTTAAAGAAGAGTTCATAGCTGGGCAGTGGCAGCACATACCTTTAATCCCAGTACTTGGGAGGCAGAGGCAGGTGGATTTCTGAGTTGGAAACCAGCCTGGTCTACAGAGTGAGTTCCAGGACAGCCAGAGCTACACAGAGAAACCCTGTCTCAAAAAACAAAAAACAAAAAAAAAAGAAAACAGACAAAAAACCAAACAAACAAAAGAAGAGTTCATTATTTTCCATTTTATGCGTGTATGTGCCTACATGAGGCTGTGTACGCAGGTGCTCGAAGAGACCAGAAGAGGGCACTGGATTTCCTGGAACTATAGTTACAGGTGACGCTGTGCTGCCTGATGTGGGTGTTGGGAACCAAATTTTAGTCCTCTACAAAAGCCATCAGCCCCAAGCCCCTCAGTGTTCATCTTTTTGGCTGTCTCTTAAATTTGCTAGGTGTATTTTCTCCTTAAGTTCTTTGCACTTAGAGATTTCCCCAATCTAGAAAGCCCTCTGCTGAACACATCTTGCCATGGCCAGCTAGTTCCTTTGGATTTGATGGCTAGGAACACTTTGGGCAGGTCTTCCCTGCTCCCACCCCCTGCCCCACCCTACTTCCCTGCCCTGTGGCCCCAGGCCTCCACATGGTCTCCAGTGGGAGAAGTTATGCTCTTTCTCTGTCTATATATTTGATTGACAGCTCTGAGAAGGATCTGAGGTTATTCTTCAGAATGCCCTAGTGATCAGACTTAGTATCTGATACATAATAAATGCCCAATAAATATTATTAGAGCCCTATGTGTGAATTCAGCGAGCACTTCTGAGTTCATTGTAAACAGCAGACCAGAAGCACACACTTAGGCTGCAGAGGATGGCAGCACATACTTTGAGCCCACAGCAATGTCCCATGGCCCATTCATTAGATAATAAATGCATGGATGTTGTCTGCCGCGGGGAATACAATATTGCTGGATCACAAAGGGGTCCAAGGAACTGGACCGACAGAAAAAGTTCAGACCACAAGAAGCCCTTGCTGGAGCCCTTCAGTGTTCAGTGGGTGACAGAGTCAGGTCTGGCCACTATCCTGTGTGTCAGTCGTAGAATACGTGTATATGAGGTCTCTGAGGTACCACCTCCTCTCCGTACCTTCCTTTCTTCTTCCTCCCCTCCCACCATCTTTTCTGAGATGGCCATCTTGGTAAAGGGCAGTACTAGAGAATCAAACTGGATCTCAACCTCCTTCAGGAGCCTCTTCCAGAAGGGAAGGGGCTGGTGAGCTGATTCCTGGGGCCCAGCTTCCTCCAAGGGAAAGCAGGCTCTGTCTGTGGTGGCAGGATGACCGACAGTGTCACCATTTAGGTGAGAGTGTACGATCTTGATTGGGAATCAAACATCATTGGGAACAGTGGGGTCTCCCAGACTGATATCTCGAGTTCACCCTGAGGCCCCTGCATTGCACCCCACAGCAGGTTCCCCAGGCTTGGGACACCCATCTCGAAGATCAGAAAGGCACAAATACAGTTCAGTGCTTAGCAGTCTCCACATCCTAAAAGTCCAGCACCCTGCTATTGATCCTAACCTGACAGAGATGCCAGGGGCAGGGTGAGTCTGTGAGCTAGGCAGACAGCACAAAGTGGTCCAGCGGCATCCACCCAACCTCAGACCTCACTTCACACATCCTCAAAGACATATAATACCTTTGCCATTTTGAGGTGGTCCACAGGGTTCCATCCAACCTAAAAAAAAATATCCCACCAGCAGAACCCGTGGACAGCCTGCCCTGCCCCACCCCACCCTTGGCTCTGATTTGGACCAAGTACTCAGTTTATAAAGTTTAGGTATCAAAGGTCGTGTTCCATGCCTCCCCTCCTCAGGCTCCCCAAGAAACAGGTGACTGCATGACCCTGCAGTAGGATCCTCCAAAGGGCTTGGATGAGCCTACTCGGTCCTTGGGAATCCGTGGCTGGTGATCTTAGCCATGAACCAGGCAGGCCCTAGCCTGCTGGATCCCTGACCGCTAGCTATGAGGTCCGGTGGAGGCATCGCTCTCTGTGGGCCTCACTGTTTTTATCTGAGAAATGGGTTCTTAGCTCTGCCCCACGTGTCTCCATAGTTCTCTGGATTGGAGACAGCATGCAGGTAAGTGGCTAAGAAGAGGTTTGAAGGGAGGGGCAATTGAGGAGGTCCAAGAGCGCAGGGTCCTATTTCCCCACCTCTTAGCCAGGCTCAAGGTAGAGCATGTCCCTGGCAGAGATCCCCTCATCCTCCAGTGCACTCTCTGACTCAGCCACCCTCGCAAACCCTTTCCCTAGGACTTCAGAGGTCATGGGATTTCCGGGCTGTCCACACCCCCTCAGACACACAGCTGTTAAGTCTGAGAACTCTGTTCTGCCCAGGGCTTGTAGAACCTGTGTGTCTGCCCTTGACCTATTCTGCTACCCAGAGCCTGTGCAGGACAAGGCACTGGGAAAACCACTTAGCACAGAGCCTCTGTCCTATAGGTGGCATCTCTAGGAGGTCACCGGTGGCCTGGGACCTGCAGAGAAGGTCTTTGAGGATATGCTTATTTGACCCCTCTGGGTGACTGTGCCCTCTCACACTGTAAGGTCATCCCCTACACTGTCAATTCCTACTGTCCTCTGGAGTGCTCAGTGGCAGATCCTACCTTCTCTAAAGCTCCTTTGGACCCCAGGCAGCCTGGGTGCACTCAGTGGCTTCCACAGCCAAAAGCTATTTCTATCAAACGCCTCAATGCTCACTTGTGCTTTGGGGACCTTTGCTCAGTGCCCAGATCTTTCTGTTCACTCTTCCACTGGGGCAGGGGCCAAGACTCTGATCTGAGGTTTCGTGGCCTTCAGCCTGAGGTGCGGGGATAGACTTGTCACCAGTACTTACTAAATGACTAAGCGAGCACGCCGGTGGCCCAACATCCATCCTTCAGGGTGAGTTTGTAGAGTTTAGTCTGGGGGTCCCACAGGCCAAGCAGGGTCATGGGTGAAGGCCAGAGACTGCAGGGGCTGACAGTCACAGAAGAGTCTCAGGGGAGCTGTTAAAAAAAAAAAAAAAAAAAAACGAGAGCCTTGGGCTGGCGAGACTGCCCGGTGGGTTAAGGCACTTGCCGCCAAGCCTGACGACCTGAACTCTGTCCCCAGAACCCACGTGGTGAAGGGAGAGACCTGATTCCTGTGGACTGTCTTCTGATCACCACACGCAGGCTATGATATGCATCCACACCCACAAAAATAAATCAATGAAATATTAAAAGCAAAGGCTTTGGATTTTGGTGTAGCAGAGGCAGGAGCTTAAAGTCCAGAAAGTCATGAATGGCACCCAGTCTTAAGCACAGCAAAGGCATGGGGGCGTTAAATGAGGAAGATGAGTGTGTACATGTGCGTGTGTGAAGATGGGCCATCCCAGTGTGATGCAGGAGGCACGGTCCTCTAGCTACTGGAGGAAAGCTCCATGGTTGTCCAGACACCATCATCTAGTTAGGACACTGAGGAATGCATGCCGCAATTCATGCACACATTAGTTCATTCACTCAACATTTGCCCCTTTAGCTGATAGGCCTAGGGTGTCCATTAGCTAGTGAGTGTATTTGCTCATTCATGCATGCGTTCATTCATTTATTCATCCCTTCAGCTGATAGCTCTGTGCAAATCTATCTCTCATTCATGTGTGCATTCATTCATTTAGCCTGATGGACTGTCAGTTAAGTATACCTGATAGGCCCTAAGTGCTCCCTATCTACCTAGAGCCCGTTCGCTCATTCATTCATCCATTAGTTCACTCATTCATCCATTTACTCATTCATTCATCCATTCATTCATCCATTAGTTCATTCATTCACCCACTCGTTCATTCATTCATTCATTCATTCACTCACCCATTTACTCATTCATCCATTTACTCACTCATTCACTCATCCATTCATTCACTCATTCACTCACTCATTTATTCACTAATTCATTCATTCATTCACTCACTCATTCATTAATATAACTGATCGATCCAGAGCCTTGTATAGTTAGTGCATTTGTTAATTCCCACTCATTTGTGCATTCATTCATTTCTTCACTCACTCAGCTGGTAGGTTCAGGATACCCTTTATGAAGTTAGTTCATTTATTCATTCATTTATCCATTGATTGATTGATTGATTCATTCATTCATTCATTCTGCTGATAACTTCAGAGTTCCTCTTATCTAGCTGGTGTCCTCATTCATTCGTTCAGCTGATGGGTCCAGGGTTCCACTTATCTAGTCATTAAAGTTATCATTCATGTCTGTGGGCGTTCATCAAGCCGTCCACCCATCCAGCTGATAGGTCCAGGATGTCTGTGGGCGTTCATCAAGCCGTCCACCCATCCAGCTGATAGGTCCAGGATGTCCCTTGTGTAATTAGTTCTTTCATTTCTGCCCTTATCCATCAGTTTATTCACACATGCATTCAGCAGAAAGTAGAGCATAACCCCTCAAACTGGGCCATAAGGGACAGAGAAGTGACAAAGCGCCTGCCCTGCTCCCAGAGCTCTTGCTGGGAAACAGCCCCTTGGGCTCCAACTTGGGCAGGAAAAACGCTGGAGATGAGCTGCCGTTTCCCACACCAGGCTGTGATCCTGCTGAGCTCTGCTTGTGTGCCCTGGCCGGCCTGATCCCTGCACGCTTGTGTCCTGGGGTCCAGCCTTTGGTATGCACTGCCTATCTCTCTCGCAGGTCATGAGCATCCTTAGCAACCCGAGCGCCGTGCCTCCACAGACCCAGGCCGACTTCTCCATCTCCCCGCTGCATGGAGGCCTGGACTCGGCTTCCTCCATCTCTGCCAGCTGCAGCCAGCGGGCTGACTCCATCAAGCCAGGAGACAGCCTGCCCACCTCCCAGTCTTACTGCCCACCCACCTACAGCACCACTGGCTACAGTGTGGACCCTGTGGCTGGCTACCAGTACAGCCAGTATGGCCAAAGTGAGTGTTTCCCTTGCTACCCATCTCTAAGGGGGCTGACTTATTCCTGGGCAAGGTGGTAGTCAGGGTGGAGGGTGTCTTTTTCTTTAAAATAATTTTAAATTTATTTTATCATTTTATGTGTATGAGAGTTTGTGTACCATGTGTATGCAGTACTCGCAGGGGCCAGAAGAGGGCATCGGATTCCCCCCGGAACCGGCATTACAGATGGTTGTGAGCCATTTTATGAGTGCTGGGGACTAAACCCAGGTCCTTGGCAAGAGTGCTCTTAACCACTGAGCCATCTCTGAGTCCTCTCCTAAAATTAAATTAGTGTGTGTGCGTGTCTGTCTGTGTCTCTCTGTGTGTCTGTATATGCTGTGTATGTGTGTCTGTGTGTGTGTGTGTGTGATGTATGTGAGTGGGAGCACATGAGTGGAGGTCAGAGGACAACTTTTGGGCAGTGTGTCTCTTTACCTTTATGTGGGTTCCGGGAATCAAACTCAGGGCTATGTTTTTTCCCCTTTGAGCCATCTCATAGGCCCAGGTGCCCCTTTCACAGGCAGGAAAACTGAGGTCCATAATGGAAGCAGAGGTGACCTAAGATGTTCTGAACTGGTCATCAGATGCAGTGACCCACCTCTTAGTAAGGACACCATACATATGAGTGTGAGCACACACACACACACACACACACACACACACACACACACACCAGTTCCATCCCAGGAGCCACAGATGTCCCTATAATCTCTAGAGGCTACACTTTATAAGGAGAAAGGGCAGGATTCTTTTATTAGCATGTTCTGTTTCACTCAGTATACCCAGATCACTGTTTCCACAATCCATAGGCGATGCCCAGGAGATAGTTCATATTCTTTTGTTCCGACTTAGTGGCTTTTGTTGCTGTCCTTTGGTGGTACTGGGACTTGAACCCAGGACCTTGCCCAAACTAGGGATGAGCGCCACCACCGAGCTACATCCCCAACCCTCTACTCACTTTATATTTGAGACAAGGTTCACTAAGATTGCCCCATTGGCCTGAACTCACTCTGTAGCCCAAATGGGGTTTGAACTCGCTATCCTTCATCAGCACTTAAACCTCAGGAGGGTGCCATTGGGGACACAGTGCTGCACACCCAAGCCTTTCTAAACAGGCTCCTAAGGTTTCAGCATGAACCAATTAAATTAAAGACCAGCTTTTACATTTGAATGACATAAAACTAAGTAAACATCTGAGAGTCTGCTCCCCATGGTGCTAGGCACAGGTCAAGTGTAAAACAGCTAGCGGCATGCAGAGCGGATGCAGGAGGATGGCTGTGTACAGACTTTGCTCTCTGTGTGACACACCTCTCAAGTCTCCAGGGTCTCACATACCCAGTCCAGCCATTGTCCCCTCGGTGTCTTGGCTTGATAGAGCAACAACAGACTCTCAGATCAACAGCTGGGCGAGCCGGGCTTGGCTGCAACCTCTGGCCGCGGCCACTGCCGCCTGACGGGGCCAGCAGCAGGGCAGGCCCAGACAGGATGGGGGAGCCTAAGGTCACAAGGCTGCCCTCGCGCCACCTTCCAGCAAAGCCCTCACCTGCTGGTGTCAAACTAATCAGGAGGGTGTGTGGAGAGAGTGGGCCTCCAGCCTAAGGGCAGCTCTCCAGCTGCTGCTTGGTCCTGCCACACTGACCTTTGCTTCCTGAGGCCCCCAGCCCACTCCAACCTCATGGCCTTGGCCTCCACGGTTAAATGAGGGCCAGCTGTGTGGGCCTCTACCTCCCATGTGCATATGTGCAAGCTTGTATGGGTGGATGCATCTCGGGATTGTTACAGTCCAAAGTGTCTGCAGACACACTGTGTGCAAGCGATGTGGCTTGAGTAATTCAGCAGCTGCAAAGTGCCCATATCTTTCCAGATAAGTGAATTCTCTCTCTCTCTCTCTCTCTCTCTCTGAACGTGTGCTGAACGTGTGTATGTTTACATGTAACTGTACATGTGAACATACAAATGGCTATTCTGTGTACACATTGCCTATGTGTATATGGCTTTGTAGAAACACACACAGGCCCACATACATGTGAGAGTATATGGTGGTAATATGCACACATGTCTAAATTTTCATAGATAGGCTCTTATGGGCTGATATGTCTATGTGTGTGTGTGTGTGTGTGTGTGTGTGTGTGTGTGTGTGTGTGTGTGTGTTGAAAGTGTACAACCAATATACAGATAAGTGTGGTTGTGTGCACATGTATATTTTGGCATGTATTTGTGCTTAAAGGTGTCTATGATTAGGCATGACTTGGGTGCTCGAATGAACATGATATGCATACCTGGGGTTGTTCATATGCTGTGCCTGGGCATGCTTGTGTATTCCTATGGGAATGTGTGTGTGTTCCTATGGGCGTGCAGGACCATGCCTGTGAACGTGTGCTTGGGAAGCCCAGCTCTACACGATCATCTGCGTGCAGGATGCACCAGTGTGCATGGGAGCCTTTCCACGCCGTCCCTGATTGACCCTCTGACCTAGTGCATGTTCCCCTCCAACACAGGACACACATGCTCTTGATAAAACATTTGAGAGCAGCAGCGGCAACGTGGCCGGCCCCGGGCAGGCGTTAGTCACACCGGGAGCCTGGAGCCCCTGCCCTGCTCCAGGGCGCCTGCCCAATTCGGAAATAAAATTAACCCCAAAGTCAGCATGGGGGTGGTGGGGGAGGGGGATCAAAAGAGAAGGGGCCCAGGAGGCCAGAAAGGAGAAGCAGTTGCCCTCCCTCTCCTTCCTCCCTCCTCCCCTCCTTTCTCCCCCTCCTCCTTTACTGCAGGGAGAACTCAGGGCTCCTCAAGGGCCATGGTCTCCAGCCACTTACTGAGGTACTTCGGCCATCATGTGTCACCCAGCTGTCACACACACCCAGCCTCAGCTTTCCCACCTGCAGGATGGGTCTGGGGACGAGGCACATCCTCTCAGCTATTTCCAGCCACACTACCTTCTTTTCTGTTGACATTCTGGGGCAGCCAAGGACATGTCGCATTTCTGTTAACCAGCAGCCAACACCCCTAAGCACACAGGAGGCCAGGTTCTCTAATAAGCTTTGAAAGTCACACATCCTGGACTCCCCTGTGTGGGTCTTGATCCACCTGTCACTTGCTGCCTCCTGTCCCATACTTGAATTTAGCCCACGGAGCTCTGTGTGAAATACATGCTTCTCAGCCACAGAGCTTCCCCACCTCCTGGTCGTCAGTGTGAGGCTCGGAGAGGTAGAGCAGTGTTCCCAAGGTCCCACAGCAGGGCAGCTGTGATTCAGCTTCCTTACCTCAGAGCACAGGTAAGCCAGTCTTGGAAAGACACTTGGCACTGATTGGTACACACTCTCCCGTGTGCACACTCGTGTGTGGGACTGCTGCTGACCATGTGCACAGAGTCAAGGTGTAACTTGCTAAATACATGTGCAGCGAGGGGGGGTGGAGAAATGACTGCTAGTTGGCGTTCCATCTCCGCTGCTACACAGAGCTGTGTGCGCGGTCATTCTCACTGTCTTAGTACAGAAATGGGGCCTAGAGAAGTTACTAGAGAGGGGTTGATGGGCTTTGTTGGTGGCCACACCTGCATCCTGGTCATTAGGAGCCAATTTCAGGTGTGTTTGAAAGATGCATGAGACCCAACTCCTGTGCAGCAGACCCTGCCCACCCCCGGCTCCTATGGCCTCTCTCCTTCCCAGAGACGCCTCCACATCTTCTGGCTCTGGCCAAGTCCATCCATCTGCCCATCTCTAACCGTCCCTGGAGTGGGTGAGGGCAGGGGGGGGCAGGGATGGGGCACATGGTAGATTAATATGGCCCCGGTGTTCCCAGAGGCCAGGGCCATACTAATGATGGGGCTGATAGAACGCAGGAGTGTGAAAAGAATTTTAATAGATCTGACAACTCTAATAAGAATTTGTGTCTGGAAGGGTCCTCCTCTGGGGCCGCGCTCTGACGAGCTCCTGATGGCTGGGATCTGTTTACTGGTTGGCATTGCTGGCCCAGCTCCTGCCAACTCTTGATTAATGTAATTGGAGACGTTCAGAGCCCAGGCGGGGTGTGAGGCAGGAGAAGGGAGACACGGAGGGACAGAAGGACACCAAGGGCTGTTGACAGAGTCCCTAATGAGGAATGTCACCTTCCTGTCTTCTTGCCCAGCCTTTTGGCTCTACCCTAGGAAAAGGCAAGCAAACCCTACAGTTGGCCCTTTGGGTGCTCTGGAAGTTGCGGGGGCAGGGGGGCGGTCAGCAGGAATGTTTGGCTTCTGGGTGCTTCCTTGCCTACCTCAAGGAGGGAAAGTTCCTACTGTGTGCTGGGGCAGAGTGGATAGAGGTGCCAGAGAAATGATTATTTTGCTTTTCCTTTATATATGTTCATGTGTGTATGTGTTCATGTATGTACATGTATGTATGTGTATATGTGTTCATGTGTGTGCAGTTGTGCATGTGGAGGTCAGAGGTCAGGCTCAGGTCGCATCTTTAGACACTACCCACAGCATCTCTCACTGGCCTGGAACTTACTAGACAGACCAGCAGACATGTTGCCTATTGAGCCCCAGGTACCCAGATGTCTCTGTCTCCCCTGGGCTGGGGTCCAGACACCGTCATGTCTGGCTTTTCTGCGTGGGCTCTAGGGATCTGCTTTTCCTGTTTGCACAGCCTTGTCAATGGAGCCGTGACCATGGGTGTCCATGGGTAACTCTGGGCTGACAACTGTGCTGTGCCTAGGTTTTTATTTTTCTCAAGTGGGAACTGTCCTGCCCAAGGCACAGAACCCACCTTCCCCTAGTATACAGTAAGTGCCAACCAAGTATGGGCTCTGCCTTTGCTGTTAGTGTGGCTCAGTGATGGACCCCTTAGCGCCCACCCCCCACCCCCCAGAATAACTACAGTGATCGTGTCAGGGCCCAGCATGGGACAGACTGAGGCAAAGTAAACCACAGCTTCCTGTGACTGAAGAAAAGTCACCTGAGGTGATGTGTGCTCTTGGTAAACCTTGCCTGAAGTGGAAAAGGTCACTGTGGGCATGGGGGTTGGGCAGAGGGCCTCAGTCATGAGGGATGTATGCACACCAGAGGCCATTGCCAGGATGCTCATACCCCAGGACCATTCCCAGGGACTGCTGGTGAGGCCCAAGGCTACGGAGCTGTCACCAGCCTGCTTGGGTCTGAAAGCATAAGAGGAATCAGCTGGTTTTAGTTAGCCTCTAGAGACCTTGGTTCTACATTCTGTCAAACAGGGACAGGGGACAGTCCCACTATCTGGCTTATATGGCTGGAAAAATACCTAAAAGTACCCTGAGTACAGGATTGGGAGCAGGATAGCACAGGGCTAGCTCTCTGGGGTTTCTGCTTCTGTCCCTTCAGTGCCTGTCACCCCTCTAAGAGGGTGGTTTACTGATCCATGGACCCTGACACCCAAGGAGAAATGGCAGTGTGGCCAGAGATTTAAGGTTTTCCTTCAGCTAGAGTTGGGAACTCCCCATTCACAGCCAGGCAAGGCTGGCAACAGCTGCCTCTGCTCTGCTACCTTGGAGCCTGAGGCTGAGTGAGTGACGTCACCGATGATCCAACCCAGGAACTCAGCACAGAACTTGCCCTCCACTCACCCACTGTGAGCCTGGCTGGGAAGGCACACATGAGATTCAAAGACACCCCAGGACATTTGCACAGCCTTTAGGAGTGGGGAGGCTTGTCCTGAGCCTTCTATGACAGCGTGTTTAAAAACATTGTCTGTACCCCAGCTTTCAAGTAGATAAACTGACATCAAGGAAGACCAGTTTGCTAAAAAAAAAAAAAAAACAAACAAACAAAAAAACACGATATGACTGGGAATGTACCCAGGAATGGCCACTCTTTTCTCCATGCCCCCCCACCCCCGCTAAAGGTCACATTTCTTCTGGGCCTGAGCTGACAAGCACCACACTCTACCTTCACACAAAGATGTGTGTGGATTCTTCGCCGGCAGTTCTTTGGTTCAGATGCTCCACCCCATGTTACAGACAAGGAATCTCAGGCTGAAGCGCTGGGCTTCAGGTCACACTCAAGGTTGGCAGGCACGGAATTTAAATCCAGGCCAGCTATTGAGATTATCCCTCTGGCCTCCCTGGCCTCACCATCAAGCTGTATTCCCGCGCCCCCCTCCCCCTCTCTACCTCCCCCTTCCCTGCTTTAAGCGGAAGATGCCAAGCTTGGGAAAGGACAGAGACAGTCTACAGGGAGCCCTGAAAGGCAGATAACCGAGGGAGCCTTGTGACTCTCCATGCACAGCTATCCCTTCCAGCCTCTCTATACATGGCGGTTCTGTGGAGGTGCAATGGCTACAGTCACAAGACCTAAAGGCCCTGAGAGGCCTTGGACACTTGCCTGTCCAGTGCCTTAGTCGGGATAGATGTCTGTTAGAGCTTCTGTTAGGACAGATCCACATGCTTCCCAAGCCAGTATTGTAGCTACACATGACAGACATCTGTGTCTTCCTCAGGTGAGTTCTTATGCTTGCAGGACCTGTGCGTGCATAGGTGTTCCCATGTATCTGTTTACAAGGGGCGAGGGTCACACAGGTGTGTGTGTATGCTTGCTTGTATGTGTGTGTGTGTGTGTCCCAAATGGGCATGGGTAGGTATTGTTATGTATGACTATTCATGCTCTTCTCAGCATTGCCTTGTGAAGATACTCCTTTCCCCTACACACACACACACACACACACACACACACACACACACTGCTCACATTCACACTCATCCCCACCAATGCTCACAGGACTTCTCTGGAGCTGACAGGCTGGGGGTCTCAGCTCTCATGCTTTCTCCTGAAGGTCCTCTTGGCTCACTCGCAAAAGCCACTTTGGCTCTTGTGCAAGGACCCTGCTGTGCCTCGTGCATACCTGCCCTCAGAGTCCCTCAAAGGCAAAGAACCTTCATCCTCAGTGTTACCTGGACTCACTCAGCCAGGTTCACTGGCCAGGATATGGAAATGGATTGAGGGAGGGAAGCTTAATTCTCTACTGAAATCGGGGAAGTGTGCATGTGCTTCCCTACAGAGCCAGCAAAAGAGTAGACAAATAATAAACACTGAGGAAATATTTGCTGAGAGGCTGCAAAGGAGATTTGTAAGGGAAAGAGGGGTGGAAGAAGGAAGGAGGGTGTTCTCATTTTATTTCTATGACTGTGTCAAATACCCTGACCAAAAGTAACTTAGGGAAGGAACCGGTTCTTTTTTGGTACAATGACATGATACAGTTCATGATAACAGAAAGTCAAGGCAGGAACTTGAATTGGTCACATCATACCCACACTGAAAAGCAGAGAGAAACAATGTATCCATGCTGTCTACTTACTTGCCTTTGGTTGGCTTCATTCTTATAAGGCTTAGGGGTCCCTGCCTAGGGAATGGTGTCACCTACAGTGGGCTGTGTCTCCTAATAATCAATTAGCAGTCAAGACAGTTCCCCACAGACATGTCCACAAGCCAAGTTGATCTAGACAATTCTTCAACTGATGCTCACCTCCTAGGTCATTTTAGGCTGTGTGAAGTTGACAATAAAAATTTGCCAACAGAGGAAAGAGGGACTGATGGATAGATGGTCAGAAGGATGAATGGATGGACATATAGACAGAAGATGAATGAACAGAAGAATGGGTAGATGAATAGTGTGGGTGGAAGAACAGATAGGAAGATTGGCAGGTGCGTAAAGGGAAGACAATGTATATGGATGATTGTGAAGAAGAATGGATGGTGGAAATGGATGGATAGATCATAAGGTTTGATGGGTAATTAGACAGAAATAAATGGATGGATGGGAGGATGGATGGATAGATGAATGAATGGATTGATGGATGATGGGTATGGGTGGATGGATAGATGATGGATAGATAGATAGATAGATAGATAGGTAGATAGGTAGATGGGAGGAGAGAAGGATAGATGGCTGGAAGAAGGGATGGAGTGGTAGGTGGATAAATAGACTTGTGAATGTGCAGAAGAATGGAAGAAAAGGAGACTGAATGGATAGATTGGTAAGATGGATGGGTAAACAGATGAATGGATGGATGTTATAGATGGATGGGTGGATGGACAAGAGCTGGTTAGAATGGATGGAACGGTGGTTGGAAGGACAGATGGACAGACGGATGAAGGTTAAGTGGAAGAATGCATGAAAAGAACCTCAGTTTCTAGAAGCTTCTCTCTCTTTCCAGCTGCTGTTGATTACCTGGCCAAAAACGTGAGCCTGTCCACACAGCGCCGTATGAAGCTTGGGGAACACTCCGCTGTGCTGGGACTTCTTCCTGTGGAAACGGGACAAGCCTACTAGGGTCCCTGGGGCAACTTGCCCCATCCAGTGGCCCAGCCAATCCTTCCCAAGCCCTGAGTCTCCTCACCTCAGTCCCCTCATCCCCCTGGGGTTGCAGGAGGCCAGGAAAGAAACCCTTTCCCTTCCTACAGGCAAGCCTCTGGAGACAGACAACCAGTGTGCCATTCACCCATGCTTAGTGACCCAGAGTGGCCCCCTGCCTCCCCTTTCTCCAGAGGGGTTCCTAGGCATCCTGCAGTGACCTCCAGCTCACACCCAGCTTCTCGTATCATGGCCTTGGTCTTGTATCAGGGCAGAGACTGAGCCTCAGTCTGAACCAAGCACCTAGTTATCAGAAGAAAATGGTGCCAAAGACAAGGCCCTGGAGTCCTTGACCTCTGAGTCATGGGTGCCTTGGCCACGGGTGTAGGTGGAACTCTTGGGGTGTCCTCAGTCACAGGGCTGGGAGCTCTCTCTCTCTCACTTGGCATCAGGACTGCAGCCTCTTTCACTGGTCACTGAGATGATTCCCCGGGGTGTTCCCAGGGGGAAAGCAGGTAACAAACATCTCAGCTTTACCTAGGAATCCAGTGGACTTTGGGACTGTCCCTATGCACCCCACTGGGCGTCAGGAGACCAGGAAGAGATTCTAGCAGAGGGTAGGGGGCACAGGGACAGAGCTGACTGGCCATGGGCTATCCCAGAATGCCTAGTCCCGAGTCCAGCCTCAGGAGGTGCAGGACTCCTAGGCTGCAATCTGACAGAGGCTTGCCCACTGTGTCAGGCCTGGTCAGCCCACAGAACCTGTCACTCTCCTCAATTGGTAGGAGAAGAGGTCTCAAGGTGACAGGAGGCAGGAGGCAGGCTCAGACTGTCTGAGTGCACAGATCTTTCAAGTCCGCACCCCTAGGGTTCTGCATACTATCTTGCTGGCAGCTGGGAGCCTGCCTCACGCATGCTGGTCCCCTGAAAGGGGGCCTCCATCCTCCAGCATGTAAGGCTCTTGATGCCACTGGATGCAGAGAGCCTTCTCGGGCCAGACAAAATTGTTGCTCCACCCCAGAGAAGATGCTCCAGCCTTCTTGGCATCTCGGTGGAAGGCCATGTCTCTGTCCTTTTCAGAGTAGCGTATTTTTTTCAGTGATGGCTGCTCAGTCAGGAGGCTTCTATCACCTTACAAAGCACAGTGCGCTTTGGGCACTGTTTCTAAGCCACCCCATTCCGCCCCCCTTCCCCCCCCCCCCCGCTACCCCGGGGGACAGAGGAAGATGCTAAAAGTCCCAGCAAAGAGGACAAAGCACCTTTCATAAGCATTCCAGAGTCTTCCTTGTACCCTGCCCTCTCTTAGAGCTGGGTCCTTTGAGGGAAACGGATTGCTGAGGCCCCCCCTCAATTCTCTCCTCCGTGGAGCTCTTTATCATCCTCTATTTATCAAAATCGCATCCATCTTTACCCTCTCCCTCGCTACAGCCTACTTCCGGACCACCCTCTTCCAGTGCTGGTACCCCACAGCACTAAATCCAGGAACCCTGGGCCTGATCACTTGTTGCCACCTATACACATGAAACCACCTGCTGGCCCGGCCCATGCCTCCTGCCCTTAGCCAGCAAGACATTCCTAGAGAGTGGGGCTATGGGCTCAAAAGCCCCAACTGACTTCCTTTTGCCTGTGGGACCTGAACTGGCAAGACACCGGGGACACTTGTCTACATGAACACGTGACCAATGGGCACCTATTTCTCATCTCTAGACCTATCATCTGAAGCCTGTCCTGGGCCATGACTAGGACGGCTTGTATCTGTGGTTTGGAGAAGTCTAATAATAACTGAGAGCAAACTGACTTTCTGGTAGCATCGAGCACCAGGAAGATGGAGCTCATCAGCTCTGTCCATGTTTCAAGAGAGGAGACTTTTGGGCTCTTCAAGGTTTGGACAAGAGGAAAGCCACGTTCCCCCTTTGGGAGCCCAGGTTCTCTTTTTGAACTTCTCACAGCTGCAAGCACCACTTTCAAAGACCAAATGCATCTTCCTTCACATTCCTTGCCCCCTGGAGGCCTGGCTCTGGATACACCTGAGTCTCTGTTCACCTACTACACTTTAGGAGCAGGAACTTCAAGCAGGTGACAACCACAGGTCCCAGTCCCAGCCAAGGGAGCAACATTCCAACGCTTGGACCAATCATAATGATCTGCCCGTGAGGGTAACCACAACTAGAGACCTGCTTGGGAAAAAACGAAATGACTTCTCATTCCATGCCATGCCTCTGAACGCTCCCCCAAGCTGCCATCTTGGTATAAAATGGGACTTGTGTTCTGGGGGACTCCTTGACCCCAACAGGTTTTTCGCAACTGTCTCATGCTTTTGTGAATCTGTCTGCTTGGATCTGTAAAACTCAGCCTTGTTCGGACAGCTTGCAACTTCACCAGTGAGGTGACATCGATTAGATGAGAGGCACCAGGCCTCTCCGCCGTCCCTCTGGGGTTGAGCAGAGCCTAGAAGAAGGCCGGTTTCCAGTGGCCAGACTGGACCAGAAACAGCCCTCACCCTAATCCCTGTAAATAGAGTCAATAGTAAGATAAGAGGGGCGCCCTCCATGTCACCTCAAGAAGCTACTGGTTCTTCTGCGGAGGCCCCTCCGAACTCATTGTCTGGTAGTTTGAAAATGTGATGTTGTGCTGTTTGTTTATAGAACATTGGCTTTTTATATATAAATCTATATACTTAAAAACAAAAACAAAAAAAATGAAAGAAACCCCCACAGTGTGTGTCGTGCTAGTGCCGGGGACCATGTGTAGGGATCTCATTGTGTGTTTGGATTATGTATTCCAGCCTTTCTCGGGTTTCTTCTTCTTCTTCTTCTATTTCTTCTTCTTCTTCTTCTTCTTCTTCTTCTTCTTCTTCTTCTTCTTCTTCTTCTTCTTCTTCTTCTTCTTCTTCTTCTTCTTCTTCTTCTTTCTTTGTCATTTCCCTACTCCCAATTTGGTTTTTCTCTCTTGCTCTGAAAATGAAAGAGATGGCTTGAAGAGCTTCTACTCCCTTACTTTATATGCGAATTAACTTTGCCCTTCTTTTAGGGGACCAGGGAAAAGCACAGGAAACAGAAATTGGGAAGCAAGAGGGTAGGAGAGAAGAAGAGTGAGGGGAGGAGCTAGCCAGGGAGACAGGAGAGCAGGGTGGTTTCGCAGCCAGATGATGGCTGTGGCCCAGGATGGAGCCTGCATTAGCATGTTCCACCAGAGTCTGGTATTGTTTTGCATGGAAATGGTAGGACTTTCTATGACATGGAACTAAGCCTTGCTGGGGGACTCCACAGTAGCTAACTAAGAAGACTGTGTAACTACTTTAGGAGGCTCGGATTCTCCCCAGGATCTTGGAAATGTCTCTCCCTGCGGGATGCTTCTCTAGGGTACACAAGCATCCTTCTACAAAAGCACCAAGCCAAGACCAAATGGGGGGTACGTGGGCTGCCTTGTTGAAATGCTTCAAGGTACCCGTGCATTTAATGTTTCCTCTGTCTGTGGGACATGGGCAGCCCCCTGCTGGGAAAATGCCACCCTGTGCTGGAGAACGTTCCTTCTTCCTAGTGACTGCAACATTGTTGCTTCAGTGTTTGGCGCAGCCATTTCTCCTCCACACAAAGTGAGTGTGTGTGCATGAGGGGTGTGAGTGGGATGTGTGCGTGTGGGCGGGCGTCTAAATATAACCGCACCATAATTTATTCAGCTATATGGAGTAGTAGACTAGAAAGACAAACTGGTATTTGCTTTAACTACCTGCTGCTTGTAAGCGCTGCCTCTGTAACTCAGGCGTAACTGTTATACATTAAAAGAAATTAAAAACATCATGAAGGTTCTGCATCCTCAATTGACTGCCATACTGTGGCTGGGGACCAGGGTGTCTGGGAACCACACGATGGGTTGGTGTGGGAGTGTTTTTAGTGTACCCTGTATTGGTCAAGGTTCTCTAGAGAAGCAAAACAGATAGGATGGATGGATGGATGGATGGATGGATGGATGGATGGATGGATGGATAGATAGATAGATAGATAGATAGATAGATAGATTGATAGATTGATAGAGATTGATACACAGGATGTATTAGATTGGCTTATAGGTTGTGGTCCAGTCATTCCAACAATTCCACTGGCTGTCTCCCATTGGAAAGTCCAAGATCCAGTAGGTTTTCTGTCCAAGAGGCTGGGTGTCTCAGCTGGACTTCAGTAGATGCTAGAATCCTGAAGAAGTAAGATCTAATGTCAGTGAAGGAAAGAACTAGTCATTGAGAGTGAGAGCAAGCAAGCAAAGCGTGAGCTTCATGCCGGCTTGTCCTTTATATAGGCCGTCAAAAGAGCTATGGTCCAGATTAAAGGTGGATCTTCCCACCAAAAATGACCCAGATCTGGGATGGGTCTTCCCAGTTCAAATAAACCAATCAAGAAGACTCCCTTGGAGATATACCCAGCCGGTTTGGGTTTTAGTTAATTCCAGATATAGTCAAGTCGACAACCAAGAATATCCATCACAAGTTGACCCCTAGTCAACTGACACACAATCATATCTCCTTTGGTACCAGGAGTAGGCTATGCTCTCACCACCCCCCATATGACTCCAACCCCACCCACCTATCAAGCAGCTATTGGTATGCTGTATGTGCCTCTTTGGTATTAATAAGTATCAATGCTGATTGGTATAGAGCCAGAGGCAGCTGCTGAGCATCGGTGGGTTCAGAGGCAGAGGCAGGGGAGCCTCTGAGCAAGCACTGAGCTGAGAACCTTTGGTGGCTCTCACTCTGCCTAAAACAGAACTCAGAAACACCTGATTCCCCGAGAGCAGTGCCAGGGGTAGCAAGTGAGTTAGAGGTCATTAAGTAATAGGCTCTTTTCTCTCCCCTCACCCAGTGACACAGATCAAGCCAGATTAGACCAGATTAGAAGATGGAGGCAGGTTTATTAGGAGGTAGCTCTCGGCTTGGCTCACTGATCTCACAGGAAGAGGTCAATGGAGTTGCACATCCAGGTTAAAGCAAGAGGCTTTCACAGAGCTCGGTGAGGAACGATAATGTCACAGATAGGAGCTGGGATTGTGCCCATACGTGGTCAAACACTGAGCTCATGGGTGGGTTGCTGGAAATGTAGAGACAAGGAGTAATGACATGTTAGGCCAGAGTTTTCTCTGAGCGAGTGGGGTTGGGGGAAGGAGGACAGACGGATGGACCTTCCCAGCCTGTGCAGGGTTTCCTGCCCAGCATCAAGGGATCACAACAGAGCCCAGGAGAGCTTCAGAACAGGGGGAGGATGTATCCCCTGGGTCTAGCCTCAAACAGTTTTGATCAGGAGTGTCAGGTGTGCATCGTAGCACAAAGTCAGTCCTCTTGAACCCCGGGCTGGATTTTTTTGTCCTGTCAGTCATTGGCTGGGGGGAAGAGGAATAGAGGGTTTACCTGTCCAGCATCTCTAACTGAAGTGGCCCTTGTGCACCGTGGATACAGCTCTGAGCCCTGTCTTAGTTAGGGTTTCCATTGCTGTGAAGAGACACTATAACCACAGCAAGTCTTATAAGGGAAATATTTCATTGAGGCTGGCTTACACTTTCAGAAGCTTAGTCCCTTATCCTCATGGCAGGAAGCATGTCGGTGTGTAGGCAGACATGGTGCTGGGGAAGGAGCTGAGAGTTCTATATCCGGATCTGCAGGCAAGAAGAAGGAACTGTCATTCTAGACCTGGCTTGGGCTTCTGAGGCCTCGAAGCTCACCCACAGTGACACACTTCCTCCAACAAAGCCACACCCACTCCAACAACAAGATCACAACTCCTAGTGGTGCCACACCCTATGAGCCTATAGGGGCCATTTTCTTTCAAACGACCATAAGGCCTTAGCAGCAACTAGTGCTTTGGTTTGGGGACAGATCTCCTGGACTGTTAGAGGGGACCTGGTCAGGGACAGGCAGCATCTGTTCCATGCGTGCTCTGTGGCCTAATGACTGGGGAGTCCATGTCACCCCAAGGTGCTGGGGACGGTCGGAACCTACAGGTCTCACTGTATCTGCCCTCATTTCATCACAGAGGAGTAAGGAACTGGTACACATTGCTCAGGAAACATAGCAAGGCTGCAGCATGTCTGAGCTGACCTCCTCCGCTCCCATGGGCAGGGTCACCCAACAACAGTTACTTCCAGGAGGTGAAGTTTTTGGTGCCACTTTCTCTCTTCAAATTGACTCACGGCAGATGTCTAGGCCTCCGAGAGAGGACAATGGAACCGTGGAGGGATGAGGACCAAAGGTCAGAACATCTGAATCAGGATGAGTTATTGGGTCACCAGCATGGGACATGAAGACCGGCTTCCCCGAGACCTTGCCCTGGGACACACTCTTTTTACCCTTTAGACCCTCTGGGTTTTTTGATGGGGGGAGTTTGGGGGGGTGGGACGGACCTAGGTTGAGGCCCCATGTTAGAGCTACCTGCACTGTGAAGACAAGTGCTTTTTGTGCCAGACACCTCTTAAATACTGTTTGTCTGTCTATAGTTTTCGGAGAGCTACTCTGAAGTCAGCCTACATCCCAACCTAGGAGCCACCACAGACTAATCTTGTTCAAGGTGTCCAGTTTTCTCTGAGGACTGGATTTCTCTCCATATGGCGTGCTTAATGGAGCATCAACCTCCAAGGTGGTTGGGAGGATTCTACAGGCTCACAGAATTTCCTTCCGGCTCTCAAAACATACTGATCACATGACCTTTTACTGATCACATGACCCTTTCCTTCTGGCTATCAGAACATACTGATCACATGACCTTTAACTTCGGAACTCACACTGACTGTACACAGATGAGCCAGGAGCTTCCTATCAGCCAGTGGAAAAATCAAAAACCTGATGAATTACACAAATATTGATAACCACAAGAAGAGACAGGCTAAGGGAATTTTATAAGCAATCTCTCCAGTGTCTTCCAAAAGAGGCTACTGGGTGATGCTAAATGACAACTCAAAAAATAAACTGTAAAGATATGTTGGGAAGGTTTATTTGTTATAAAGGACTCCAGGAAAAAGGTGAGGAAGAGAGGGAATGAAACCAGACACATTCCTGCTCCTTAAGGGCTTCCCTTGCTTTGAGGGCCATTTAGGGATCACCAGAGATGGAAGGAAATACCATCAAGAAACTCATGCAGAACACACATTTGTTAAAAACTGGGCCAGTGGGGCTGGAGAGGTGGCTCAGTGCTTAGGAACAATGTTCCAGAGGACCAAGGTTCAGTCCCAGCATACACATGACTGCTCACAACTGTCTATACTCTAGGTCCAGAGGATCTGACGCCCCCTTCTGGCTTCTGTGAGCATTTCATGCACATGATGTACATGCATACATGCAGGCGAACATTCATATACATGAAATAAAAATAAATTTTTAAAAAGATGGTGTCTTAGTCAGGGTTTCTATTCCTGCACAAACACCATGACCAAGAAGCAAGTTGGGGAGGAAAGGGTTTATTTGGCTTACACTTCCATACCGCTGTTCATCACCAAGGAAGCCAGGACTGTAACTCAAGCAGGTCAGAAAGCAGGAGCTGATGCAGAAGCCATGGAGGGATGTTCCTTACTGGCTTGCTTCCCTTGGCTTGCTCAGCCTGCTCTCTTATAGAACCCAAGACTGCCAGCCCAGAGATGGTCCCACCCACAAGGGGCCCTTGATCACTAATTGAGAAAATGCCTCACAGCTAGATCTCATGGAGGCATTGCCCCAACTGAAACTCCTTTTTCTGTGATAATTCAAGCTGTGTCAAGTTGACACAAACCTAGCCAGTACAGATGGATCAATGTTATATAACACAGGGACAATACATGCGAGGAAATGTTCTAGAATTTAAATTAATAGCTACTCCACAGGTTCCTTACAGCAGTTTTGTCAGGATCTGGCAATCTCTGCCCTTTAAGGTCTGTTTAGGCCTTTTACATTTAATATAATAACTAACATGTTTGGATTTAGGTCTAGAACTATGTCACTTTCTGTTTCTAACTTACCCTTGTTTGTTTCATTGTTTCCTCACTCTGGGTTGTTTTTATGTTTTGTGAGTTTTATGGGGCTTTTGTTTGTTTCTTTACTTGTTAGTGATCTAATGCAGGGCCTCTTGCATGCTAGGCAAGAGCCACTAAGTGAGAGCCCTAGCCCTCGAGTTATTTCAATATATTTTAGAATATTAAATATACTAAAAAGCAATATACTTATTGTTTTATTCTTTAAAATATTTCTAAATTTTATTTTTTACTGTTATCTTGGGGATGTGTGTACCACAGCACACACCTGGAGGTCAGAAGACAATTTTGTGGATGTGATTCTCTCCTTCCACCTTTATGTGGGTTCTGGGGATTGAACTCAGGTCTCCAGGTCTACATGGCAAGTTCCTTCAACCATGAGCCCATGATTTTTAAACATCTTGCTATTATTAGCAGGTTTCTTATGAACGTTTCATGCATGGATCTCATTGTGCTCTTCTCAGCTTAAAAATTACTTTTTAGAATGAGTGTAAGGAAAGTTATATTTGCAATAATATAATGTGAGGATGGAACTTTTTACCTAGAATTGATATTTTGTCTACCAAAACAATAAATTGAAAACGGTAAGTAGAAGCCAGAGATGCTGTGCCTGGCTGGCGTCAGGTGTGTTGTGTCCCAGGAAGTGGGTACAACATCAGCCCAACCTGGGGACAAGGAAGAAATCTGGGATTGGATAGGAGCAGCAAGAGGAGTGACTTTGGAGACAGGTATGGCCACTGTTCTGCTCTGTCTCTCTCACATTTGCCACTCAGGAGCCCTGGCCTAGGACTCACTCCACCCACACCTCTGCTCAGCTTTAAAATGTGTGCCATGACCTACATCAGAGATCACCATGAGGGTCATTCAACAGAAACTCAGTGCAAAGATGCCCTGTTCACAATGTCTTCCACACAGGACCCTGCTTCAAGCATATTGCACCTGATGGTGTCAGACCAGGCTCCTGCTGTTAGGATCAGAGCAGAGTAAGAAGTTGGGACATGGCCCTGACTATGCACTGTCTTGCCCCAAGTGTTCAGAACCTCTGAGATGGAGCTCAGGGAGAATCACCACCTCCACCACCACCATCATCATCACCATCACCACCACCATCATCGTCACCATAACTATCACCACCACCATCACCATCTGTGGTGGTTTGAATGAGAATGGCCCTGATAAGCTCATATATTTGAATGTTTGGCCCCCAACTGATGGAATTGTTCGGGAAGGATTAGGATGTGTGGCCTTGGAGGAGTGTGAATCACTGGGCGTGGGGCTTTGAGATGTTAAAAACCCACACCAGTCCCAGCATCTCTCCTCCTCTCTCTGTTTCCTGCCTGCAGATCAGGATGTAAGCTCTCAGCCACTGCTCCAGAACCATGTCTGCCTGCCTGCTGCTGTACTTCCTACCATGATGATGATGGACTGACCCTCTCTAACTATAACCAAGTTCCCCAATTAAATGCTTTCTTTTCATAAGTAGCCTTGGTGTCTCTTCACAGCAACAGAACAGTAACTAAGACACCACCACTACCACCACCAGCAGCAGCATCGCCACCATCACCATCATCATCAAGAGCCTGCTGGTCACACTGGAACATTTTGATCACTTTTCCTGGAAGAGACTTATTTTGCAAGTGGAAGCTGAAGTCCAAAGTAAATCAGTATGGTTAATAGGTTTAGCCCCCATAGACTCATGTGTTCAATGCTTGATTCAGAAGGAGTGACACTATTAGGGGGTGTGGCCTTGTTGGAGGAAGTGTGTCACTATGGGAGCAGGCTTTGAGGTCACATATATGCTTAAGCTATATCCAGCATGGCACACAGTCTCCTTTTGCTGCCTGCAGATCAAGATGCAGAACTCTCAGTTCCTTCTCCAGCACCATGCCTGCCTGAATACCGCCATGCTTCCCACCTTGATGATTGATAATGGACTGAACCTGTGAAACTGTAAGCCAGCCCCAATGAAATGTTTTCCTTTATAAGAGTTTCCATGGTCATGGTGTCTCTTCACAAATAGAAACCCAAACTAAAACAATGAATGTATCTCATCCTCAAATAAACAATGCCAGAGAATTTTCCAGAAAATTCTGAGTAGAGCTCTTCTGGGTAGGGGTATCCTAATTCTACCTTCAACCTCAAGGAAATTTTCTGCACCTTTGATGATTAACTGACAATGACTTCTAGTACCTGACATGTCACCCCCAGGGCTGGTTTTCCTTCTGGCACCCCAACTCTTTCACATGATGGCCTGACACCCTTTGTTGCATTATTTCAAGGGCTAGAAAATTTCTTCCCAGGGACCCAGGTAGTGAATATTGTAGGTTTTGTGACTAGGCTGTCTTGTTCAGCTTTGCCATTCTAGAAGAGCAGCCACCAGAGGCCCAAGATCACCCTGTGTGCCAACAATACCTTCCTTTTCTTTTAATTGTTTCTTTTATTCTACGTATAAGAGTGTTTTATCTGAATGTATATGCAGCACATGACTGTACTGCCTGTGGAGGCCAGAGAGGGCGCTGGATCCCCCACACCTGGATTTATAGACAGCCTTGAACTGCCGTATGGGTGTGGCTTGTTTTTCAATGGTTAGAAATGCTCCCTGGAAAGCCAGGAGGTGGTGGTGCACACTTTTAATCCCAACACTCAGGAGGCAGAGGCAAGTGGATGTCTGAGGTTGAGGCCAGCAGCTTGGTCTACAGAGTAAATTTCAGGACAGCCTGAGCTACATAGAGAAACCCTGTCTCAAACAAACAAAAGAAAGAAAAAAGAAGATGAAAAAGAAATGTGCCTGTTTGTATGGCGATGGCAGAAGGATGTGTGCATATACATTTTACTGTTGCCTCATCTTTTAAAAAGAAGCTAAGGAGGCTGGGAGCTGGCTCAGCCTGGAAAGGGCTTGATGCTCCAGGGCAAGGACCTGAGCTCACGGCAGAGACAAGAGGATTGCTGAGCTCACCAGCCAACTCCTCTAGCCAAAATGCTGAGCCAGAGATTCAGTGAGAGGCTGTGTCTCAAAAAGTTAGGTGCAGGGCTGGTGAGGAGGCTCAGAAGGCGGAGACTTGTGGACACGGCTCTGTGCCCAGATCCCACAAGGCAGCAAAAGAGAACAGACATCTTAAGAGCTTTACCTGTGAGCAGGAGCTCACTTACACACACCTGCACACACACATACACGTGCCTGTGCACACCTGCGGCTGTGCACACTTACACACACACTCACATGCATACACATGTCTGTGCATACTTACACACACCTGCACACACATACACGTGCCTGTGCACACCTGCGGCTGTGCACACTTACACACACACATGCATACACATGTCTGTGCACACTTACACACACCTGTACATTCATACATATGCCTGTGCACACCTGTGCCTGTGCATACTTACACATAGCTGCATACACATACTCATGTCTGTGCACACCTGTGCCTGTGCACATGCACACACATACCTGTACACACCTGCACATGCCTGTGCACACCTGTGCCTCTGCACATATACCTCCTGCACATGCACGTGTACCTGTACACACACATATATCTGCTCAACACACACATGTGCACACACACACACATACATACACTCACACACACACACACACACACACACACACAATTAATTAAAAATTGCGGTAGAACCCAGAGGCCCACCCATTGCCGACCAGACCAATGAGGTATTGACATAAACATTTACAGGAAAGCTGTCTGGGCAAAAGGATATACTGTGTGACACATGGTGACACACTGCAGCTTTTACTGTGAGATGTTTGTTTGTTTGTTTTCTTGGGGGGAAGGCTGCAAGGGCAGAGGGCGGATGTTGGGGGACAAGAGAGCTGCGTGGGATTGGGGTGCATGATGTGAGGTTCACCAAGAATCAATCAAAAGTGTTTTTTTTTAATTACAGTAGAGAATTACTAAGGAAGACAACTTATATGCACCTCTATCTTCCACAAACATGTGCACATGCATACACAGCTCCTGTGTACACACTCACACACACACACACACACAGCGTGGGTTCATGACACACACAGAGTACAAGCATCATATGAGACCCTACAGCTAGCCAGTGGCAAGGGAGACCATTTTGAAACATTGGGACCCTGGGGCCAAGATCTTTACCATTCAGGCCTAGAAAAGGAAGTAGGGTCGAAAGAGGAGATCACACAGTGGGATCCAGAGTCAGAGACTTGCCAGGCCCACCAACAGGGGCCAGGTGAGAGGTGGGACTTCATCCTTTGTATGACAACTAGCTGTCATCTGCTCAGCACACCTCCAGATGTGCAAGGTGGAGGTGGGGGTGTGGGGGGAAGGCCAGAGGGGGAGGGGAGAGAGAGAGAGCACGCGCGCCACCGCGGGCACACGCTTCCTCATGCACACGCGCATACAGGGCTTCCATTTCCCCAAGATGTCCACCTGCTTTTTATGAATATAAGTGGATTTGTGACAAGTATTGCAGCTGCATAGGCGCCATTCATACATGGGGACAATTTTACTAGATAATAGACCATCGCGCAGGATACAATTTAAATTAAAAAATGCAATTTTCACCTTGAAATGAACAAATGATTACAATTTCTATACAAATTAAGGCATTCAGCCTCTCTTTCAGTAGTGGCACCAGCCCATGAAATATGACATAATTACCATGAAATACATTTTCAAATATTTTGATTTTTTTGTCCGCCGCTTTTTAAAAAACATAGGCCGTCTTCTGGCTCTCCGGGTGTGTGCTGGCATTTTCCCACCTTCTGGGAAAAACACATTAAAAAGAAAAGCCGAGGTTCCTCCTCCCCCCCCCCGCCCCGAAGATGAAGTTGGCCCCCTCCCTGCCCTCCCCTCCCGCTGCCTCACCCCTCTGAGCGCCCTGCCCTCCCTTCCCCCTCCCTTGGCTCAGAGATAAAATTGAAAAAAGGCAGACAGGAGGAGAGAGGACGCAGACGACCAGTTCCAAAGCCTGAGATTTATCTAAGTTGCTACGCTTATCTGCGGGATCGCATCTGTTGGTTATCTCTAGCCAACCACTCCAAGCGGCATCCCGCGCCCCTCCCCCCGCCCCCCACCTTCCGCCCCGCCCCCTCCACCGCTCTTAGGTTTTAATTATTTCTGCGTTCACTTGTCTCTTTGTGGCTAGAGAGGAAATGATTGAGCACACACAGAGCCTGTGGCTTGATCCTGTCTGATGGAACTTTAGGGCTCAAAAGACAAGAGATGAGGAGAGGCAGTGGTCTTGGATCTCTGTCCCTGAGCGGAGTTCTTGTGACATTGACGAAGGTCACTCCTAGCCAACTCTGCCTCATCCCTGGGTCTGTAAGGCCGCCATCTTGAATGTTCCATTGCCCTTGGTCTGAGTTTGGGCTAGGTTTCTTGGGCCAGAGACCTAAGGACAGAGACCTTGGGCCTCTCCTCTGCTTCTTGCTTCTAGTTCTGAGCCACACACCCCCCACACCCCACAGTGCATCACCTTTGTGACAGCTTTCAGGGCTCCCAGCTCCACAGAAACTGTTCTCAGGCCTTGGTTTCCATTTGTTGCTGGTTCCACAGCGAGCAGCATTCTACCTGGCCCCCTACAAGCTAACTCTGGCTCTTCCTTGGGCTCCTGTTCAGCTGGTGCAGCCAGACCAACGGCTTCTCTTCCTAGACTTATCAGTCTCCCCACATTCCCCGGGAGGTAGAAACACAGCTTCACCAGCATCCTCTACTCCACTTAGCCTGCTGGCCCTTCCTTCCGAGTGTCCCGTAGGGAGGACTTCTCTCACAGCGACCCATCCAACCTTTCATGGGGAAAGCAAACAGTATTCTAGACCAAGGAAGAGAATTACCAGAGCAATCAGGTCTCCCAGCAGCTTATGTAGAAAGTGCTTTGTGGGCACTTGTGGGATTAAACCCCCCCTTTGCTCTGACCCATCCTTCCCTATCACACTCCACCTTTCCCTGCTAACACTAGGATCACACTCCCAGGACATCTCCATGGAACATGAACAGAATTTAAGACCAAAGACCCCAAGTTTTGAAGTCAAACCTCCATTGCTTTCCCTGTCTTTGATCTTGGCCAAATCTGGCCTCTGTGCCTCAGTTTCCCAGGGTAAGGTAGAACTTTGATCCTCCTTCTGCACAGAGGCTGGAGGATATCCTTCAACAATGCCAGGCAGGTCATCGACAGGGTACACTGCCTTCCTTGTCCTGTGGTCCCGAGATTGCTAAGGAACTTAGAGATGGTTAAACAATCCAGGTCCAGCCAGAGGGTTCTGCAGAGAGAAACTCTTACCGAGCAAGCCTGATGACCTGAGTTCAATCCCTGACACCCACAGCAAAAGACGAGAACAGAGCCAACTGCTAAGTCTTCCTCTGACCTCCATGTCTGCATTGTGGCCACACACGTGTCCATACTTACACACACATAGTATCTATTGACACACATACATAATACCAATAATGTAGTAAAGAAGCCAGGAATGAGGGCATGTATATGGTAACATATCTGTGCACCCCAGTTAAAAAACAAAACAGAGGGGTGCTGTGGTGCTTTCCGGTGACCCTAGCACTGAAGAGGTAGAAATGAGAAAACCCCTGTGGGCCAGGCATGGTGGCTCAGGCCTGTAATCCCAGCACTTGGGAGGTAGAGGCAAGTTGAACTTTGTGGGTTTGATTCCAGCCTGGTCTGCATTGTGAGTTACAGGACAGCCAGAGCTAAATAGAGAGACCCTGTCTCACAAAACAGGGGAGGAAGGGAGACAGAGGAAGAGGGGAAGGGAGAGGGAAGCAGGGGAGAAGAAGAACCTCTGGCTTGCAGATCAGTCTATTCAACATGATGAGCTTCAAGTTCAGTGAGAGACTGTCTCAAAAAATAAGGTGGAGAGAGAAAGAGGAAGACAGTGTTGACCTCTGGCCCGCACAAGCATACAAATACACATTCGTGTGCATCTGTATACACACTGCATACACACTGTCACATACACACTCACATACCACACACACACACACTGCAGGCACACTCAAAGGCACACACTCATACACTGGTACACACACACTGACATACTCATACTTGTACACATATCACACACACACACACACACACACACACACACACACACACACACACACACACTCCTTCCAGTTCCTCAGAAGGGTTCAAACTGACATACTCATACTTGTACACATATCACACACACACACACACACACACACACACAAACACACACACACACACTCCTTCCAGTTCCTCAGAAGGGTTCAAACAGCCATCATTTAGAAACTAGTTTACCGGTGGAATGAATTTGTGCCTGTAATAGACACCACCCTTTACAAGATGAATGTGTGAACCTCCAGAGAATGGGAGGGGAGGAAGAGAAAGCAGGAAGAAGAGAAGATGAATCGAGTATTGCACCCAACTGTCAGCCAAGGGCTCTGTGCTAAGGACTTCATCTCACTTAAGCCATATGCCACCATTAAGAGGCTAATATCAGCTCCACCAGGCAGTGGTGACATACGCTTTTAACCCCAGTACTCATGGGTCAGAGACAGGTGGATCTCTGAGTTGGCCAGCCTGGTCTATAAAGTGAGTTCCAGGACAATCAGGGCTGCACAGAGAGAAACCCTGTCTCAAAAACAAAACAACAAAAAGATCCAGCCTGGAGAACCAAGAGCCCGTGGACAGCCAGCAGCTTGAGCGAGATGAGAATGCACATGCTGTTTGCCTCCTCGTGGGAAGCACGGGGAGCTGGCTACTATGCCCACAGCGCTCTGGCCAGACTTGAACCCACACACATCCCAGGCAGTGGAGGTGGGGAGAGAACAGAACACATGGGGGAGGGGGGCAGGCTCCATTCTGGTTCCACAAAGCTCTGACATGGCCTGTTCACTCAGGGTTGCCGGCCACTGCATCTGCATCTGCATCTGCAGGATTCTCGGACTGGATCAATGAGATCAAAGATCGCACCTGTTCCCACGAGTGTCACTGGGGTAGGAGAGAGAGCACTCTGGGAGTCCACACACACCCAAGGGACCAAAGAAGGGGGAGTGAGCCCCAACATTACTTAAATGGCCAACTGTCTGTTTGGGCTGCTGCGGACGGAATCCAGAGCCTTGTGAATGCCAGGCAGGTGCTTATTCTACAGCTATCAAAATGGTCAAAAATAAAAAATAAAAAAAGTTTACATTTCCAAGAGAACACGGCCCACAGAATCGACGGATGGGGTCTCCTCATCTCTTCATCACAGAGGTGGGAGCCTGTAGGGTTCTGACCTAGGTCCCCTGCGTATATGTTATGGCTGAGTAGCTTGGTGTTCTTGTGGGAGTCCTCACAGTGGGGCCAGGGGCTGTCTCTGACCCTTTTGTCTGCTTGTTGAACCCCTTCCCTCTGACTGGGCTTCCTTATTCACCGTGTGATGGCATGTGCCTGGTCTTATTATGACTTGTTATGCTGTGTCTGTTTGATGTCCCTGAGAGACCTGCTCTTTTCTGAGGGGAGGCAACATGGAGGAGGGCAGGACCTGGGGGAGAAGGGGAAGTGGCAGGGAGAGATGGGGGGGGGAGAGGGAAGGGAATCTGCAGTCGGGATGTAATGTATGAGAGAAGAACTAAAAACAAATGTTTACATTTATTTATCTATTTGGGGGGGCATGCACGAGCCACAGTGCATTTGGAGGCACAAAAACATCACCCTTGGGTGTCGCCTTCTTCCTTTCGCTGTACAGGTCCCAGAGATCGAACTGTTTCAAAGTAAGGGCCTTATCCACTGAGCCATCCATCGTACTAGCCCAAATGGTCCAAACATTTTAACCTTAAAAATGCAGATAGGGGTTGCTGGGCAGTCGGGGTGCACGCCTTTAATTCCAGCACTTGTGAGGCAGAGGCAGAGGCAGAGGCAGAGGCAGGCGGATTTCTGAGTTCAAGAGTGAGTTCCAGGACAGCCAGGGCTACACAGAGAAACCCTGTCTTGAAAAACCACAGATAGATGATAGATAGATAGATAGATAGATAGATAGATAGATGGATGGATGGATGGATGGATGGATGGATGGATGGATGGATAGATAGATAGATAGATAGATAGATAGATAGATAGATAGATAGATAGATTAAAAACTTTAGAAATTAAAAAATGTATATAGAGGCTTGAGAGATGGCTCAGTAGTAAAATCCCTTCCTCCCAAGTATAAGGACTCAAGTTCTGATCCCCAGAATCCACACAAAAGCCAGCAAGCATGGCAGCCACCCATAAAACCAGCTCTCAGGAAACAGGGACAGAGGACTCCCAGGGCCGATGGCTAACTAAATCAACTGAATCCATGAGCTCTGGGTTCTGGAACAGACTGGCCTGACATGTGGGCCATCTCACTCACACACACACACACACACACACACACACACACACACACACACACACACACACTCACACACATGGGACCATGCAAACAGACATGCTCACACACATGACAACACTTATAGATTTTACATTCTGTTCCAAATGCCCGTGCCAAAACCCAGTGCCATCCAGCTTGTAACTGAATCACACGTAAAGCCACCACCAGCCCTCAAACACAGTCTACAGCAGGTTTCTTCTTCTTTTCTCTCCATACACACAAACAGCTTCAGCAACAGGCAAGATTCTCTCTGGTCACCCTCCCCATCCCCTGTGGTCAAGGTTTCTGTAGTATAATGTTCTGGCCATCATGGTGACATCCATGAGGTCTCACATGGAGTAGTTAGTGTTAGTGTCCTGACACTTTAACATAATCCCCTTGGATGCTGGCATGGCTCTCACACTTGTATACAGTCTCCGTTAGGCACACCCAACTGCCCCACCCTCAGGCTACTTATTTCCAGCACCCGGATGAAGCCACAGACAGGAAGACACTTAGACCTTGCTGTCCCCTTACCCAGGGACCTGGAGATCCCAAACTTTCTCCCTACTCTCCAGTCAATGCAAGTAAGTGGTTTGGCCATCCTGAAACAGAATAAGAACCACGGAAGTCTGAGGCCCTGTGACTTGACTGGACACAGTTGGATAACAGTTACGGTTGCTGGTATGTGAGCATGGGATGTGTCTGGGACGAGGCCTCACAAAGGCTATTATCATTGCTCCCAAAGTACAAATTGGGAAACTAAGCTCCAGGGAGGTATAGCACTTGCCTGAGTCCCACAGTTAGTGAACCTTTGAGCGCTGGGTCCCCCAGCTCAGTCCTCTGTTGAGCCTGTGAAATCAAGAACACTAACCCAAACGGGACTAAGGAGGTCAAGAAGCCACCTGAAGTCTTTGTTGAAACCATTAACTAAGTGAGCAGCCAGCACCAGTCTGCCTCCGTGGGGATCGAGATGGGGGCGGGGCTTGCATCAGTCTGCCTCCTTGGGGAATGAGATGGGGGCGGGGCTTGCATCAGTCTGCCTCCTTGGGGATCGAGTTGGGGGCGGGGCTTGCCTATTTTAAAGGTAACTGCTGCTTAGAGAGGCTCAAGACCTCAGAGTAAAGGGATGGGGTGGCAGATGGGCGTAGCTGGAACCCGGGTCTGCCGCTTGTGGCAGGATTCTCTTTCTACCATGGGGAGGTGGCCACCACCAGTGGCTATGGCATCCCCTTACAACTGTATGTCACCCACCACTCCCAGACTTCCTGAAGGCATAGCTTTGACTTTGAGGTCCCCCACGGCCTTCCCAGGCTTCCTGGAGACTCTCATCACAAATTCAAAGGCAAGGGCTCCATCTCAGGGCTGGGGATGGAGAAGAGCGTCTGCGTAGCCTTTGCTGGGCTCCGTTCCCAGCACCACATAAAGCAGCTGTGGCGATGCACACCGGTGATCCCACACTCAGGGTGTGGAGGCAGGAGGATCAGAAGTTCAGTCATCCGTGGCTACATATGAGGTTTGAGGCCAGCCTTGGCTAAATGAGACCTTGTCAAAAAAAAAAAGAAGAGAATAATTAATCTATATACCCTGTCAACCTCCTCCTACTCACTCAGGTCTTTCTTGTCCCTTGCTTTCTAAACTTGTCCTTTAATGGGTTCCACAGCCCACAAGGTGCTTCACCACATGCCCCAATGTCTCCAGCGTTAAGCATCCGAATTCAGCAGTTACATCTAGGAAGTCCCAACAGTCAGACGCCTGGCCCATTCCCCCATGTGCCCCAGCTGCTTGCACCGAGGGCCTCAGGGCCACCTTGGTGACTCCAGCTACATCTGCATCCTTAACTAGAGGAGAAGCATCTGCATTGTGGTCAGAAAGATGCAGAGATTTAAAATGCAGATACTCCAGGTTTGCATCCTGGCTCTTGAACTTACTAGCTGTGTAACAAGTAAGTGTGTGTGTGTGTGTGTGTGCACATCTGTGTGTGCATCTACATGTGTGTTTGTGTGTGTCTGTGTGTGTTCTGTGTATGTGTCTGTGTGTGTGCATCTGTGTGCATCTGTATGTGTTGTTGTCTGTGTATGTGCATCTGTGTGTGTCATCTGTGTATGCGTCTATGTGAGTGTTTATTGTGTGCATCTGTGTGTATGTTCTGTGTATGTGTCTATGTGTGTGCATCTGTGTGCATCTGTATGTGTTGTTGTCTGTGTATGTGTCTGTGTATGTGCATCTGTGTGTGTCATCTGTCTATGCGTCTATGTGAGTGTCTATGTGTGTGCATCTGTGTGTGTGACTCTCTCTGTGTGTTTCCATTTATTTATTGAGGGTGCATGGGTACCACAGTGTTTGTGTAAAGGCCAGAGTCAGTTCTCTCCTTCCACCATGTGGTCTCCAGGAATCAAACTCAGCTTTGGCAGCAAGCACCTGCACCCATTGTGCCATTTCCTTGGCCCTCGGGTAAGGTTTTATGTTCCCCATCTCTCAGGTTCTAATCAGTAATACCTACTTCTTGGTGCTCAGTCAGTAAGTGCCTGATTTGCAAGCATGAGGCCCTGTGTGTGTTCCCTGGGATCCATACCCTAAACCAGGCACGGTGGTGGGCACTTATAATCCAAGCACTAGGGAGGTGGGGAGGGACAGGCCCTTGGGACTCACTGGTCAGCCAGCCTAGTCTCCTTGGTGACCTCCAGGCCAATGAGAGAGCCTGTCTCAAAACACATTCAAGGACAGGCATGGTGGAGCACAGCTTTAATCCCACACTGGCAAAGGCAGAGGCAGAGGCAGAGGCAGAGGCAGAGGCAGAGGCAGAGGCAGAGGCAGAGGCAGAGGCAGAGGCAGAGGCAGAGGCAGAGGCAGAGGCAGAGGCAGAGGCAGAGGCAGAGGCAGAGGCAGAGGCAGAGGCAGAGGCAGAGGCAGAGGCAGAGGCAGAGGCAGAGGCAGATAGAGCTCTATCAGGTGAGACCCTGTCTCAATCTCAATAAAAACTCAAACAAAAAAAAGATGAGATTTCCCTCTGGCCTACACACATACACACACACACACACACACACACACACACACACACACACACACGAATAAATGCACATATGAAAGTAAGATTATAATGCCCATTTCTGGCATAGTTTTTCAGGAAAACAATAGCCTGGCATCAGACACTCAGCATATGCTGGAAATGACAGACCTCTCTGGGCCCTTTCACCCGGAGCCAACCTCCCTACTCCTCCAGTCCACATATCCAGGCTCCATCTGACACAGCCAATCCTGTGATCCATGTTTAGAGGTCCCTTCACCTGCAAACCCCAACTTGTTCATTCTTGCCCCCCAACCCCTACCCCCATACCTCCACCCAATCTCACATCCCCATTCTACCCTACCCTCACCTCCCTCCCTGCTCCAGCCCCAGCCAGGCTAGGCTTAGCTTTCTCCCATCCCCCTACCCCACCCCCATTAGCCTTGCCAACCCTGAAATCACGAAGGACCTACTTGTCTCTGCATCCCCGCCGAGTTCTCAGTGTCTCATAGCTTATGGGACAAACATCAGACGTGAGGTTTTCTAAATGAATCAGAAGCCGGGCCTGATGGTGTCAGCCAGAGCTACTCTGGAAGCTGGGACAGCGGAGTGTCAAGCTAAGGGATGACCCACTCAGGGATGCAAGGGCTGACCTTGAGCATGGGGGAACACACCGCCAAGGGAGGAGAGGGTCTCATCACTTTATTTGTTAGAACAACTGAAAGGATAGATTGATTGACAGGAGAGCTGTGTACAGGGTCTGTGCACAACACACAGCTCCCTTCCCCACCTCCTGTCCGTCCTGTCACCTCCCCACCTCCTGTTCGTCCTGTCACCTGTGAACATCTCCTTCAGCACCAGACCTTCACTGTAGGTAGGATCTGCAGCCCAAGTCCCTGGCCTCCATCCCTGTCTGTTGAGCGTGACCCTGGCTGAGTGTCAAGCTCATGAGAAGAGTCAGCAGACAGAGGAGTATCAGGACCATTGAGAGGCTTCCAGGGGAAGGAAGTGGGTCAGTGGGTGTGGGTAAAAGGGAGAATTGACTAAATGCCATTCAATAAGCACTTAGGTAATATGTTTTATGTTACAGGAACTCAGGACTCAAAAGACCTACATATGGGGAAACTGAGGCCCAGATAAGGAAAAAGCAGGTTGGAGAATAAAGTCTGAGTTTCTGCCCCTCCATGCCCCCATGGGAGTGAGGCTCTGAGACTGAGCAGGCTCTGGGAGGGGCATCCTTTTATCCTCCCTGTGAGGATACATGCCACTTCTGTCTGGAGCCCTCAAGAACAGGGCTCAGTACCCAAACTTTACAGGTGAGCAGGCTGAAGTGACCCACCCACTTGTCTAATAAAGACCTATTACACATCCTATGCCAAAGGATACCTCCACACTTGAGCGGAATTAGCAGTATGGAGTCCTAGCTGGTTCAGCAGGTGAGGTAGACCTGCCCCCAGCCTACTGCACCTGACCCTGCCCCCCCCCCATGGGATAGGCAGTGGCCTCTTGGGCAGAGCTCCTGACCCTGTGCCTCTTGTCTGAGTCTGTCCCCTACCCCAGCAATCCCTGTACTTCCCCCTTACACCCCTCAACTGTCACGGATTATCCAGGGGACCCTGGGGACAAGGGAAAGGACATCTGGATTCAGTTATGGGGCCTAGCTGGGGGTCGGGGGGTGGGCATGCTAAGCCGGCAGAGTAGCGGACCTAAATCAGTTTCAGAGCTTTGGCTGCTGTGGCCTGGTGCTGGCGGGTGAGGGGCCCAGGGCCTCAGATCCCGGCGGGCAGGAAGGTGGATAGGGCAAGCATGGGGCCTTCCTGAGTGGCTGGGCCAGGCCGGCTGAAGCAGGATTAGGAAATTAGTTCAGGTGGCCGAGCTGGGCAGGGACTGGTAAAGGTGGCCCCAGGCTGTGGCCCAGCCTGGCTCCACCTCCACCTCCCTGGGGACACTAGGCACCTCAGGTTAGCGAGAATGTGGTTTGGTTTAGGGGCTGACCCCACAGAACAGGACAAATCAAATTCAGCTAGACATTCCAGACCAGTCATGCAGGCAAGGTGAGAGGGCCAAAGACCAGCGTCTCTAAGGAGCTGGGTGGGGTCTGCTCAAGGCATGTGGATCCTCAGCAAGGGGGCATTTGGGGACTTTGTAGTGTTCAGGCTGCTACCCAGCCAGGCTCTGTCTTTACTCTGTGGGCAAGAGGAGGGGACAACAACAGAGTTTTGGGCCAACCTCCTGTGTTCTGAAAATGTCTACTGGCATATACAGTCTATGTGGTAGGCACAGGAAGCCTGGGGGAGGGGCTGAGGATGGCCTGTTGGAGACTGGCACACAGGCTGGAGAGAGGAGGGGGAAGGCATTTTGGGAGGGGACCCAGAGGAACGGTGAGGTCGACGAGGTAGACAGCCCATACGCTGGGTGGGCATCAGCGACGATCAGAAGGTATGAGGGGCGTGTCTAGAGTCAGATGGAACAAGCTTTGGATGTCAGGATAAATGGTTCACACTTCATCTCAGAGGTAGTCTGAGCATCACTGGCGTACCTAGACATCTAGTGTCAGAAGATGGCCAAGGCAGCACTCGCAAAACAGGAGGAAGAAGAGATGGAGACACTTCAGTGAGACCAGCTTAGCAGAGCCTTGTGCGAAGAGGGCCACGTGATGAGAAGAAAAATGCAGAGCGAGTCCCATAATTACAGACCACGTTTACTGGAAACTTCCAAAGATCCAGTCGTGTGCTCCCCTCTGTGTCTGTCTCTGTCTGTCTGTCTGTCTGTCTGTCTGTCTGTCTGTGTCTCTGCGTGTGTGTGTGTGTGTGTGTGTGTGTGTGTGTGCACGTGCGCGAGTATGCTAGTTTCCATGTCTCCGAGTGTGCACAAGGGTGTGGTGCGTGTTTCCACGTGTACATTGAGTATTCACGGGTGCATGCATGTAGGTGGGTAGGTGGGTGCACCTGCGTGCCTGTGTCTGAGGACACGGGATGATGTCTGGTCTCTCCCCCAATCTCTTCTCTGCCTTATGTTGTGAGGCAAGGTCTTTTATTGAACCTGGAGTTCAACAAGTAGAGACTGGCAGATAGACATCAAGCTCTGGGATCTTCTTGTCTTAACCTCCCCAGGAATTTTTGTTTTAATACAGCTGCTGGAACCCAACTCAGGTCTTCATGCTTGCAAGGCATGAACTCCACAGCCCCTCAGCCTGGTTCTGAGCATCACAGTACTGCACAGGAAGTATCATTATCCCCAAGTAATCAAGAGCTTGGTGTTTATTTGAGACAAGGTTTCACGCTGTAGCCCAGGTCAGACTGGAACTTATTATGTAGTCCAGGCTAACCTCAGACTTGTGGTGATTCTCTTACTTCAGCCACCTGAATGCTGGGATGGCAGCTGGGAGCCACTACCCCTGGCTAGGGAAAAAAAAATGTTACAAAGAGATGCCATCTTTTTGAAAAAAGGGTTCAAATCTGAACCCATATTACACTAGACAGGTCTATAAACAAACTAACAATATTTTTATTTTTTATTTTTTTATTTTTTTTGGTTTTGCGAGACAAGGTTTCTCTGTATAGCCCTGGCTGTCCTGGCACTCACTTTGTAGACCAGGCTGGCCTCGAACTCAGAAATGGTTAGAGGCTTTGAGGTTGTAGAAACACAGGCTCTTTCTTAGACCTACTGTGTGTCCTCAAACATATAGCCCAACCTCCTGGAGCCCCACTTTCTTTGTCTACAAAATGGAAATGGTGTCTTCTCTGGAATTTTGTGAGTACCGTATGAAGCAATATAGATGAGTTCTTAGCCTCAAGACTAGCATATAGTAGGTATTCAATACATGATCCTTAAGTCAGAGTCTGAGACTGACTGGGTGATCAGACAGATGACACCAAGAGGATCCAGCCAGTCAGATCCAAGTTCTGTGGGAGCAGTGTTTCTGTGGACTGGGGAGGTGTTGGCACAGCTCCTGAGGCAGGTCTGGGAGCCCGGGATGTGCGCTTTCCCCTGATGACTGCAGATGTTCCAGGCTCTCCGAGCTCTTTGGGCTGAGAGGAGGACCAAAATGACAGTTGCCAGGGGGCTGGTGGAGATGGAAGCTGTGGAGGTGTCCTGTCAGAATAGAAGATGACTATGTATGTGTGAGCGGTGCAGGCAGGAATTCAAGGCCACCCTCGGCTAAGTACTGAGTTCAAGGTCAGCCTGAGCTTTGTGAGACTGTGACTGAAAACAGTTGAGGGTAGGGGTGTCCTCAACTTGAGTCCCCCTTACTCACAGCCTGGACAGTCTGAAAAGCCCAGCGTTGCTCACAGCCTGATGTACACTATTGTAATTTTCAGATGAATTGCTCTGCTCACTGCCGCTTGCTGCTAGGTGACAGATGAGGGTGGTGTTGAGGCCCAGAGACACCCAGTGGCTTTACTAAGAACCCATTGCTATCTGTAGCACACCCTATTTCAGCCAGAGCCTGGCTGGCTGCAGGCCACCTGTCTGTCCCCTGAAGCCATGTTCCATGCCCTTCTCCTGGTTCACTGGAGCACCGAGGTAAATTTCCTGTGTTCTGTGGATTTCTTTTTTCTTTATTTTTTTAAATATTTATTTATTATATGTAAATATACTGTAGCTGTCTTCAGACACTCCAGAAGAGGGTGTCAGTTCTCCTTACGAATGGTTATGAGTCGCCATGTGGTTGCTGGGATTTGAACTCAGGACCTTTGGAAGAGCAGTCAGTGCTCTTAACCACTGAGCCATCTCTTCAGGCCCCCCCTTATTCTGTGGGTTTCTAGAAGGACAGTTTGGCAGGCATTGGTCAGAGAGCCCCAGGAGACTCTTTCCTGGAAGACAAAGGTCTGGGTTCTGCCTCCAAAACCCTGCAGATTGGGTTCAAAGCCTCCGTTTGTGGCTCCCTGCTGTGTGTCCCTGAGCAGGTAGATCAGTTTCTCTGTGCTTCTGATTCTTTTTACCTGGAAGATAAACTTGAGACTGGGCTACCTCCTAGAGCTCAGGCTCAAACATTTCAGTAGTGATAAGTGTTTGCTGTATACATTGATCAAAGTGTCTCTAGTTGGCACCTGGCATCAGACTGGACTTCCGTGCTGAAGGTCATAAAGTCCTGAAAGGTGGATGCTCCCGACAAGGGCAGCAATGTCAGAGTCCAACAGCACTGGCCGCCAGACAGGGCCTTGCAGTCTTCCTAGGAGTTTCACTATGCCTCGCCAGGTAGTAGCTTCATTGTCTCTGAGGCCACCAGACAACCCAGTGATCCCAGAAGCCAGGCTTCTGGTTCACTCTAAGTTCCGGACACTAATTTGATTTACCAGGGGTCTTCAGTCCCTTGATGTGTCTGTGACCAGGTATTGATATCCTCTGGGTGTTCGCTGAACACCCACCATGTGCCAGGCATTGTCCATGACCCTGCTGATCTACTTGTAAAGTCTCTGATCAACGTACCCACAGCCCGGGGCAGGAGTCCAGTGAGAGGGATGAGACAAGAGATGTCTCAACACAGCAAAGGGACATGGTAAAGGCTACAGGTAGCCCTAGAACGCCTGGGGAATAACAATAAAAACTGAACACTGTGACCTCCAAGTAAGCATGTGCTCATTGTGAAACAGCGCTAAGCAAAGTCACAGAAGCTGAAAAGGAATTTGTGGACGGTAAGTGTGCAGAGCTGGTGACTGGGCACATGCCACTTCCAAGACCTGTCCACAAAGGGCTGCCAGCTGGGGAGGAGCAGGTGTGTGTGTGTTCATGTATGCATACTTGTGCATATGCGCATGTGTGTGCACTTGTGTGTGTGCATGGGTGTGTGGCAAGCTCTGCCCTGCTGAGCCTCAGTTTCTTATTATAAAGTGGGTCCCAGGTCCCTCATGGCCTGGCTGGCCAAGTTCAAGCTGTTTAATATATATATATATATATATATATATATATATATATATATATATATATATATATATATTGCTTTGCACAGGTCCACCTGGTTGTCCACCTGCTGTGTTCATGGCTGGGCACCTGCTGGATACATTGTCAAGTACCCACTGAATACATAGTATAGTACCTGCTGGGTACA
>LR753530.1:0-145513 GCA_902729485.2 Mus minutoides | reverse complement strand
GGGACCTAAATTAGGTGGCAGAGGCGCAGGGCCCAGGCCAGATGCGCCTGAGCGGGGCCTCATTATGTATTCATGAGCTGTGAGGAAAAGAAATAAAAGGATTCATTATCGCCCAAACTGTTACTAATGACATGTACCTGGAGCCCTCGCACCTCTGGAAATCCAATACGACACAGTCCGAGAGAAAATGCATTCCCGCCCAGGCACACCGCCGCTGCAGAGTCCCCTCCCTGCCCTGATCATTGCCATTCACTGGGGCGACATTTACAATTCTCCTACCATTATGTCCGACCAGGGCCTCTGAGCCTCTGTCATGACCTGCACATTAGCTGAAAATTGGAAATTCTACAGCGTGGCCGTGGCCGTGGAGGGCTGGGGACACAGCGGGGAGTGGGAACCAAGAGGTACTCGGAGTCCAAGCGAGAGATGAGCATGGGGACCAGAGGATAAGGGCTGCTGTCACCCACTATCCACCCCTAGTTAGGTCGCCTGCCTCGCCAAGTCACCCCTTCCCCCTCCAGGAGCGTCCTCCCTCCTGAGGGACAGTTGGGGTCCTTTGTTCCCTTCAAAGCTCCGTGGGAATGCTGGCAACTATGCAACAAGCAACACCTGCTTGTCTTAGTTTGAGTGCACGCAGGTGCATTGAAAGCTGTCTCTTCGTGCTAGCGGGTAGACCTACTTGCCCAAGGTCAATGGCAAAGCCAGGCTGTGACCTAGGGCTGCATCAGAGAGACCTACTTGCCCAAGGTCAATGGCAAAGCCAGGCTGTGACCTAGGGCTGCATCAATCTGAGACCTGCCTCTCCAGAATAAGGCATGGCAAGTCCAGGCACAGGCCAGAGCCCTCCACAGGGCGTCCTCAGCTGCCCCAATCACATAATGACAAATTTTCAGTGTAAATACACCACCAAAGTCAGGTTTGTCTGGGTTTTGGTTTTTTTTATTTTTTGTTTTTTCCCTCAAGACAGGGTTTCTCTGTGTAGCCCTGGCTGTCCTGGAACTCACTCTGTAGACCAGGCTGGCCTCGAACTCAGAAATCCACCTGCCTCTGCCTCCCAAGTGCTAGGATTAAAGGATGCGCCACCACTGCCCGGCAAATTTGTTGGCAGAAAACCAGATTATCCAGTGAGTCTTCATAGGTGCTGAATTTGACAGTGTGAGCTTTGTCACCGCCCACTGTGGGCCTGGCTTCCCTGGTTCCCACACCACGAGTTCTTAAGCCTTTAAGGTAGCTCTTCTCTACTTCAGATCTTCTTGTGGTCAGATGTGGTCAAGTGACTGTGTTCTCATCCGTAGACTGTGAGCAGAATGGATGAGACCGTTGTGAGTTGTGCTGTAAAAAAGAGATTCGGTCCTGTTCCCTGGGTTGCAGGCAAGATGGCCAGGAGCTGCTGCAACCATCTTGGGAGAAGACTCACACTGAGAAACGCATAGCTGTCACTAGTAAGCCCGGGTGTCACTTGGGGAATAACAGAAGGGAATCAATTAAACCTTCTAGTTTGGGTTAGCCAAAGTGTCGCTGGGATTACTCGGCCCAGGAAGGAGCTCAGACTGTACCTTGACTAATACATTTGTCCATCATCACCAGACCCCTAGGAATCTAGGACTTGGCTTCACTGCATCCAGAACACTGTGTGTTGTCAAGTAGACCTGCAATAAATTCTTGTTGAATAGCTAAATAAATGACCCGCTCACAGTGGGGGAATCGGTTTGCTGCCATTATTAACATTGGGCTTGTTTGTTTTGGTTTGGTTTGTTTTGGTTTGGCTTGGTTTTTCGAGACAGGGTTTCTCTGTGTAGCCCTGGCTGTCCTGGAACTCACTTTGTAGACCAGGCTGGCCTTGAACTCAGAAATCCGCCTGCCTCTGCCTCCTGAGTGCTGGGATTAAAGGCGTGTGCCACCACGCCCGGTCATGCCATGCCATGCCATGCCCCACCCCCACCCCCACCCCCACCCCCATCCCCATCCAGGATCTCACTGTGTATCTATGCCTGTTCTCCAACTCACTATGTAGACCAGGCTGGCCTTGAACTCACAGAGGTCCATCTGCTGCTGCCTCCCAAACATCGAGATAAAATATCTGCACCACTAAACCTCTCTTCTGTTGTTGTTGTTGTTGTTGTTGTTGTTGTTGTTGTTGTTGTTTTTAAATTAGATCTTATGTAGCTCAAGGTGGCCTTAAATTTATTATTCAGATGAGGGTGACCTTGACCGCTTCATGCTCCTGCCTCCGACTCCAGAGTGCTGGGGTGAGAGGTGTGAACTGTCACACCTGATCTCTTTGCCATGCTGAGGACCACACCCAAGATAGGCACTATATCAACTGAGCCACAGCCCCAGAACCCACCTGATGCTTTCAGATGGAGAAACTTCTGCCTGGTTTAGAGCTGGTAGGGGGAGCCAGGTCTGGATTGCAGCCTGGACTACTGTCTCACTTCTCGTCTGACGAGTGGACCCTTGAAAGAGTTCACAGAGGCCAGGTCAGGAATGTTCTAGAAACTGCGGACTCATCTAGGAAGAAAACAAGCAGAAATCTGGGCCTGTGGTGCCTCTATTCCAGTGTGAGGGAGTCATGAGTGATCTGGGCACTGTGGGAGGAAAATGGGAGCCCACATCTGGGAGAGGGACGAGGTTTCAGGCCAGTGCTGGGGAAGCCTGTACCCTGACACCCTTCTTCATTAGCTCCTGCTGGTAAAGCCAGGCTAGGCATCAGAGCAGAGCGGGAGAGGACAGTGGTGGTGCCCTCAGGAATGCTGGGGTTTAGAGTGACAGGCAGTGCCCAGGCTGGACCTGGGGGCAGCAGTAACTCAGTCACAGTAACCAGGGCACTCCGCACTGATCATGGCTCTATCTTATCCTATACCCTCCCACCTCGCACCTAGGGCCGGTTCGTGCCCCAGGCCCTTGGCATGTGCTGCTCTCCAGGTCTATGTCCTTATTTACACGCAGGGAAGTGAGAGCTGATGTCACCTGGCTCAGGCTATACCTCACTTTCCACCAATGAGTGGAGAGGGTGGGATCCAGAGCCCTGGGCAGAAGCAGGCAGATCTCTGAGAGTTCAAGGCCAGCCAGGGATACACCTGTCTCGGAAAAACCAAAAAACAAACAAACAAAAGCAAAACAACAACTATGACAAAACCCTGCTCTCTTGCGCAATCCTATCTGAGGTGCCCAGAGCCTCCACTTGGTCCTGCACACTTCTGTCTGGGCACCACTCCCAATCTCCTCTCTTCATCAGTCAGCCATCTTCCTTGCCTGTGCATGAGCTGGAGTGATTTTATCCGGGTGGTGACAGGGTCTCCTGCTGTCATCACATGCTCTGTCAGAAGCCCAGGATACTCATATTAATTCAGAGACTGTCACAGGTCATGTTTGGCCAAGCTTCTCATGTTCCTAGCCCAGTGTGAAGGTCCCTGGAATTCTGGACACCCAGGGCCTCCAGCCTCCAATAGTCACAGAGCCTATCTATCCTAATACAGGAACAGGCTGCCGCAGGCCAGGTCCCCTAGGTTGGTGGAGCAGTTGGATAAGGAGCCCTGATTTAGACCTCAACACTTGGGGTAGACAGGGTGATGAAGGGGGGCAGATGCCAGCCTGCAGGGCCGAGAACATCTCCATAAAACCTCTGGGGGACAATTCAATTATCCCCATTTCTCCACCCGCCTGTCTCTTTCTATCTTCAACCCAATATGTTAAGTGAGCATGTACCATGTGCCAAGGACTGGGGGATGCTGCACACAGTAGAAGCAGCCGTTGCCTTTTAGCAAAGCTTACCCATTTATAGTACTCACTTCCCAGCAGTTGGCTTCGCCAGATGTTTTTCAGCATCCTGGAAGTTCATTTATAAGGTCATTGCAGGGAAACAGTAGGTAAGATGAATTAAAAGACCCAGTAGGGGGGCTCGAGAGATGAGTCAGGGACTTAGAGCACTAGCTGCTCTTCCAGAGATCATGAGTTCAATTCCCAGCAACCATATGGTGGCTCACAACCATCTATAATGGGATTTGATGCCCTCTTCTGGTATGTGGGTGTAAATGCAGATAGAACACTCATATCCATAAAATAAAATAAGGTAATAATAATAAAAAGACCCAACGGAGAGCCAGGGATCCGGGTTCAACTCTCAATACAACCACCAGCCAGGCTGAGGGGTTCCAGCAGACAGCTGGCTCTTGTTGGTTTACAGAGAGGGGAGGGGTTAATCGTAGCTGATGTTCTTTGCTTGAGTTTGAGGGTGACCTTGGACTCCCGATCTTCTCAGCTCTGCCTTTGGAGTGCTGGGATCCCAGGGGTCCACATTTACTGTGCAACAGGATTAGGTGAGTCATCCAAACCCTCACGGCCAGTCACACTGCCAGTGACGAGACGAGAGCTCAGACAGAGGAGGTCAAAGGACACACCCAAGGTCACACCACAGCAGGTACTTCAGCTGGGCACAAAACCAGGCCGGAACTGCCCATCACCATGCCTGTCAATCAGCACCTCAGGCCAGGTGATGTGACTCCTTCACTTGTCTCAAAGTCCACACTGAGCAAAGGCCACTATGGTGGCTCTACGCTTACCCACCTGTTCGGGTTCAATCATACCTTCCTGATGGATTTTGTTTGCTTGGCTTTGGATGAAACTCAGCACCTTGAGCATGCCAGGCAAGGGCCCTTCCACTGAGCTACATTTCTAGCCCCAGTGTGTCTGTTTGTCTGGTGATGGTGGTGGTTTTTTAAATGAGTCGGCCTTGAACTTATGAACGTCCATCCTCAGCCTCCTGAATGCGGGGGTGATTGGCGTGAGCCACAGTGCCTTTTTACTTACGTTTTCAAGTAAAAGATCATTGCTGTCTTCCTGTCAGTTCTGCAAAGCAGAGACTACCCCAGCAGCTGGGAGTCCCTAACATGAGCACTGGGGTTCATCCCTGGGTCACCCTGGCCCCTGTCCTTAACCTCACCAGTTTCCAGCTGTCCGTCCTGGACACCATCTGGAGGGTGATGCTTCAGTCTCCTGGAGAGGGGATGTGGGGGATATTCCTTACTAGGTAGCCATGGGCACTGGCTAGCACAGATGCAGAAGGGCTGGGTCGACTTAGCCAGCTATAGAGCCGGAAGCAGGTGCTGCCTCCTGCCCAAGCAGGCTTCCTGCCAGATTGCCCTCTTTCTCAGAGTGGCTCTCTTACTCCAAAGCTCCAAGTCCTGATTTCATATCTGCTTCCAGTTCTACCTGGAATGCCCTCCCCCCAACAAGGACATTGTCTGTTTCTCTCTTCCTCCTTCTTCTCTCATGACGTGGTCTCCAGTACAAGTCTGTGCCCTCTCTAGAAGCTCCCACTCCTTTCCAAACACCCACTACCCAGAGGGACCTCCACCAGCTTACCACCAAGCCCAGGAAGCCAGGAGGTGGAGCCCTGAGCCTGACATCAGCAGATACTAAGTTATCTTAGTCCGATGGGGTTGCGTGCCATAAGTGTGGGGGAGGGGAGGGGCTGTGGCTCCGTTGATACAGCGCTTGCCTAGCATGCAGGAAGCCCTGGGTCAGATTCCCTAGCTAAGTATAAACCGGACGTGATGGCATCTGCCTGTAATCCCAGTACTGAAGAATGCAGGCAGGCAGGGAGATCAGAAGTTCAAAGTCAGCCTCGACTACATGAGTGAGTTCAACCTTGTCTCAAAATAAGTAATAAATGCAAGTCTTCTGGAGAGAATGAACAAGGATCCTCAAGGAACCCACAGCCTGGAGCTCAGGACTCTTACAGAGCAGCGAGCAGGAGTCTGGGTTGACCTGTGGACCTCTCCAGCCCACAGTGGCTATGGCTGCATCTGCCTCTGGTTTGGTCCAAATCATGGAGGCCTTGAAGCTACTGGGTTCCATTAGCAGCTTCACATTTTAGTGAGGGAGCTGTCAAAGATCAAGACGCTCCCACAGGAGGTTGGCAGGGAAGAGGTGCTCCCACAGGAGGCTGGCAGGGAGGTGGTACTCCCACAGGAGGCTGTCAGGGAGGTGGTGCTCCCACAGGAGGCCAGCAGGGAGGAGGTACTCCCACAGGAGGCTGGCAGGGAGGAGGTGCTCCCACAAGAGGCTGGCAGGGAGGAGGTGCTCCCACAGGAGGCTGGCAATAAGGAGATGCTCCCACAGGATGCTCCACAGGAGGTGCTCCCACAGGAGGCTGGCAGGGAAGAGGTGCTCCCACAGGAGGCTGGCAGGGAGGCGGTGTTCCCACAGGAGGCTGGCAGGGAGACGGTGCTCCCACAGGAGGCTGGCAGGGAGGAGGTGCTCCCACAAGAGGTTAGCAGGGAGGAGGGTCTCAGTGGCTCAGGGGAGGTACAGGAAGTGAATGCCCCTCTTCTGTCACAGTGACTGGTAGAAGCTGGCACTGGGTAGGGCCCCGGGAAACCTCCACCATCTGCCTGGAGGACTAGACTTCCCTGCTTTTCACCTGGCTCTGCCTCTGCAGCCTCCATCCTTGGTGATGCTGGGCCAATCACTGGCTTTTCCAGATCTCTTTCCTTGTCCACAAAGGGGAGGGACTGGATATTCATCCCCGTGATTGCCTCATAGAGTCTGAGAGGCCACCTGACTAAGTATTCCTGCGACTGTCTCTGTTCCAACCTCTCTGGTCCATTGTGACAGTGAAACTCATTCTAACGTGAATCATTCAGGCCCTGTCTTAGGGTTTTTTGTTTGGTTTGGTTTGGTTTTTGCTGTTGTTTTGTTTTGTTTTGTTTTGTTTTCAAGATAGGGTTTCTATATGTAGCTCTGGCTATCTTGGAAATCACTCTGTAAACCCCAGAGATCTCCCTGCCTCTGCCTCCTGAGTGCTGGGACCAAGGCTGTGTGACTTCATTGCCAAGCTCAGTTAGGGTTTCTATAGCTGTGATAAACCATGACTGAAAGCAACGTGTCGAGGAAAGGGTGTGTTTCATCATACAGGCTATAGTCCACCGCTGAGGGAAGGAACTGGAGGCAGGAGCTGATGCAGAGGCCATGGAGGAGGCTGGGGCTGATGCAGAGGCCATGGAGGAGGCTGGGGCTGATGCAGAGGCCATGGAGGAGGCTGGGGCTGATGCAGAGGCCATGGAGGAGGCTGGGGCTGATACAGAGGCCATGGAGGAGGCTGGGGCTGATGCAGGACTTGTTTTAGTTATTGGCTACCCGGGAGCATAGTTTCTTTGCACCTCTTTACCATCAAGTCATGCATTCCACATGCTTGGCAGCCTTTACCAACTGAGCCTGGAAAGCCAGGGCATTCCTCAGTAGCTGTTTACTCTGGGGTTTGCAGTACCTCAAGTCTACCATGTCTAGCTCCTTGACATCTCGTGCTGGCTGAAGGTGCAGGGAAGGCATCACTGAGGTTTTTGTCCTGGGCCCCCCCGTCTAGACAGCAAAGCAAAGCTCCAGGCTGTCCCCGCCATTGAAGAACCCTTGGAAGAGAGGCTAGTTTTGGTATGTTGGTTTCTCCCCTCCACAAAATGTGAGTGAGAACTCCCACTTCTCGGGGCTGCTAAAAAGGTCATGGAGTCATGAAGGCTGTGTTCTAGCCTGTCAGCAGGTCTCTCTCAACAGGAGCAATGGCAAATGTGGGCAAAGTGGGTCTTGGCTTGGTCTGGAGAGAAGGCTCAGTCGGTACTGTGTTGCTACACAAGCAAGCAGACCTGAACATGAAGCCCCAGTGCTTATGAAAGGTGGGACAAGTGGAGACAGGCAGATTCCGGAAGCTCACTGTCCAGCTGTAAGCTGCTTCAGGATCAGTGAGAAAGCCCATCTCAAACAATAAAGTGGAGAATAAGGGAAGGAAGGCACTTGATGCTGATATCTGGGCTCTATACACATGCACTTGAGTGTGTGTGTGTGTGTGTGTGTGTGTGTGTGTGAGTGTGCATGTATGCACACAGAGACACACATAGACACAGGCACACTCACATGTGCATACATGCATGCACATACACATGCAAATACACAGAGACACACACATGCACACACACACGCTCACACATGAATGCACACATGCATACAACATATATACAACATGCATGCACACACAGAGGCACACACATTCTAGTGCAAATGCACACAATGGGAACTTGGTCTTGGCAAGAACATATCTGTGACATTATGAACCACATCTCAGCCATTCACAGAGCATCCTTTGTGTTTGTCCTGATTGGTATTTTATTTGCTTTGCTGCCAACTTGACACAAACTAGAGTCATCTGGGAAGACAGAACCTCAACTGAGAAAGTGCCTCTGATCAGATTGGTCTGCAGGTGAGACTATTGGGCATCTTCTTGGTTAATGATTGAGGAGGAGCCAGCCCACTGTGGGAGGAGCCATCCCTTGGCAGGTGGTTCTGGGTGCTATAAAGAGAAGGCTGAGAGCTGGGTGTGGTGGCACACGCCTTTAATCCTAGCACTCGGGAAGCAGAGGCAGGCAGATTTCTGAGTTCAAGGCCAGCCTGGTCTACAGAGTGAGTTCCAGGACAGCCAGGGCTATACAGAGAAACCCTGTCTTGAAAAACCAAAAGAGAGAGAGAGACAGAGACAGAGACAGAGACACCAAGTAAGCCAGGGGGAACAGCCAGCAAACAGCACCTTCCATGGCTTCTGTATTTGCTCGTTACTGCCTCTAAGTTCCTGCCTGGAATTCCTGCCTTGATTTCCCTCATCAATGGGTCATGTGACCTGAGACACCCAAACTCTTTCTCCCCGAGTTATTTCTGGTCGTGGTGTTTGACACAGCAATAGGAAGCACAATGAGACTGTCTCTGGCCCTGACTCATGGTGGCAGTGAGATCTCATGAACCTGGTGGATCCCAGTGGAATCAGAACCCTGTGTTTCTGGGAAAGGCAGCCCCAGAGTACCCAAGGGAACACAGTGAACTACAGTTCAAAAGACCCCAAAAGACCCCGCCCGGCCCACTGGCTTTCCACAGAGAATCAATTTTCAAGGTTGTTTCTCAGAAGCAGGCTGTTCCTCATCCCCTTCTCTGGCCGCAGGCCACCTCCTCTCCCAAACCTCCCACCTCTTGCTGCTGGGCCCTCACCACAACTGGGAGGCAGCTGGGGCAGGAGATGTCCAACAACTAAGGCTGTGGACACGGCACCCCTGCACCAGTGGAAGCCCTTGGCAATGCTACAACAGAGGAGTGCCACACTGCTGCCAAAGGAGCCTTTCCCAGGCTGAGGCTTAGAGAAGAGGCATCCCAGCCAAGTGGTCAGAGCTAGGAATGACTTCCTGCTCCCCGGGGTATAAGGTTGCCGCCAGCTTCCCGTGCCATCCTATGAACCCAGGAAGCACAATGATTGAGAAACAGAGTGGGGGATGGGCAAGAGGCAGAAATGCGCCAAGGGAAAACACATGAAGTCACCAGGAACCGTAGGCAGGGGACATCTTGGCTGTCCCTGTCCCTGAGGTGCCATGTGACCTTGGGACAGTTACACATCTTCTGAATCGTCTTCCCATTTCCCCCCCCCACCCCCGGGCTAATATCAGTGGGTGGCAGAGATACAAAGCTGTAGTTAGGAACAGCCCAAAGCTGAGACAGAACCCAAGGAGGGCCAGGGGCTCAAGAGCAGAGCAGGGCCTCAAAGGGAGGAACAGCTCTTCTAAGAGGCTTCCCTGGAGAGCAGATGAGAGGAGACACCTTAGGCCCAGGAAACAATCACACAGGGTAGGGAAGGGGAGTCCATTAACCAAGGAGCACGGACCTAGAGGTAGCAGGACCAACCAGACTACAGTATGGGCCGTGACAAAGCACAAAGCAGTGTTTGACTCTTTAACAGCAGGGAAAGCCACGGAGCTGAGTTCTAGACGAGGCATCTTACAGAGCTTCGGTGAGCAGACACACAACCAGGACTGTGTAGCTGGGCTGGAGGCTCCCTGTCTCCTGCCCCTACCAGCTGCCTCGGTGGAACCCCATGGCTCTGAAGAATTCAGTCGGAGAACTGCCACGGAGGGTGTCCCTCAAGGGATTTTAGGTTCCATGAGAATTCTAGAACTCCACCAGGCAGCACCATGACTGATAGACAGACGCTAGGTTCCTCACACCACACACACACACACACACACACACACACAGGAGGCAGTGGGGCAGGGCCTCTGCTCTCAGGCCCCTTGTCATCTCCTGCCACAAATCTCCCAGAAGAGAGTGGAGAACGGGGACCAGCCCAGCTTCCATCCTACAATGAGGCAGTGCTAGCCTAACAATAGCACTGTCACAGTGTCCCCACCAGCCACCTAATGTCCCCAGAAGTCACCTAATCTTCCAAATGGCCTTCACACTAGGCTTGACACACCCTGTCACTTCTGCTAGTGAAGCCCCAAAGTTGATACAACAGTCACTTAACATTTAAGAAGGAAGGAGCTGCCGGGGCGGTGGTGGCACATGCCTTTAATCCCAGCACTCGGGAGGCAGAGGCAGGCAGATTTCTGAGTTCGAGGCCAGCCTGGTCTACAAAGTGAGCTCCAGGACAGCCAGGGCTACACAGAGAAGCCCCATCTCAAAGGAGAAGAAAGCAGAAACCCACAAGGACTAACCACAAGAGAACCTAGGAGGTCAGACTGCGGGTGGGCTCCAAGTTTAGTGCCCCCCTCCCCCCTGCTTCTTTCCCTTCCCATTGCTGACCCACCAGGGCTGATCCCTCTTCTTACTACAGGGACAGGAAATTCTATTCCCAAGTGGCAGACAGTCTGCAGAGTTAGCATACCTGCCATCAGACAAGCAGGGCAGAGAGGGACAGGCAGCTGTCATCATTACCAGGCCGGGCAAGAAGCGTGCCCTCAGTCTGAAGCCCAGGGCCTAGAGCATGGGGTCACGTGCTGTTTGGTATCTATGGGCAGAACAGCACCAGCTAAGGCACACCACATGACCTTATGCTTCGCCCTACAGGTCCAAAGCATGGTACATGGAGAAACAGGTTCTAGAATGTTCTAGAGAGCTCCAGCAGGAAAGTTCTACCTATGCTGTTTGTCTGTGAGAAGATCTATCTTCTGGTTATCTGGAGACAGATAACCCAGTCTAGCGAGGAACTTACTATGTAGCCCAGGCTCACCTCCAAACTGGTCATTTTCCTTAGTCTCCACCTCCAGGTGCTGGGACCACCCAGTCTCCTGGTTAAGTTCGTCTCCATCATTAGACTACACAGCTCCTCCAGAAATACAACTATCGTTTATTGAGCACCTACTGTGTTCGGGCAATTCTCAGATGGTATCACTAATCTTCAGAGCAACCTTGCAAAGCAGATAACATGGGCCTTGAAACCAATTTGAACTTGGCCTTCTCCCAGACTCCAAAGTACCCAGGAGCATCCACTGTAGTACCCTGAGGCAGTATCCTCAGGCTTCTACTCAGGTTAGAGGGTGGCTGAAGTCAGGCAGGGCCTTCATCCCTCTCAGAGCCCCAAACACCCCACACCCCACACACACAACCCTCACAGCCCCAGGACCCAGGTTAGTTGGTGTTTTGGCACCATTACCAACAGCTGCCCTGGCAGCCGGGTTTCATCTTTCCCCGCTGGCTGGGAGAATTCTGCCCCCCTCCTGAGTTCTCGTTCCCAGCAAAAGACCTTGGCAGGACCCCTGATGCTCTGCCTTCCCTGGGATGGATGGCTTCCAGCTGCCCACCCCGAGCCTGGGAAAATTCCTCCGAGCTCTACAGGTCCTTGGATCCTGAAACCTGAGTGGCTCCCTCCATCTGCCCAGCCAACGAAAGCTCCCTCATCCCCATCCCGCAGCACTAAGCCTGCCAGATAGATCCATCTTGGAAGCCAGGGAGGGCTCCAGACAGACACCAGCCCCAGTCACCAGCCACTGTGTGCCAGGGCCCTTGGTTACAAACTCAAGGTGAACTGGGATCACTGACAGCCTGGGGAGTCTGGCAATTTTACATATAGGGAAACTGAGTCTCAGAGAGGTTCCCACCAGTGTAGAGAACGGAGCTGCACAGTAGGCTGGGGTGTTATGAGATGACTTTATCCCTCCATATCTTACAAAGGTGGAGAAACTGAGGTCGGTGGTGGGGGGCAGAGAAGATGCCTTTGCAAAGGACACCGCCTGGAATATCAGGGCTGGGTAAACCTGGGAGGGTCCTAGTCTGTCCTACCTTGCCTCTGACCACTCAGAAGGCAACCTAGCCTCGTCTCACCATCCTTTCCTCCACCCCTAGGACACAGAGGCCCTCACAGCTTGCGGATCTGACCGTGTCCCTCTGCTGCAGTATCTGTCCCTTGCTGTCCCCGAGAAAGGCTCCATCTAATGATGCAGTCTCCCTACAAATGCCTTTAGGAGGAAAGCCCTCTGAGGCCAGGGCTGGCTCCTCCCTCTTTGGGACTGGGGGGAGGGGAGCTCTGTCTCTTCTGGGAGTCAAGGTGGGGAGCCAGCGAGGTCTTCAGGAGACGAGGTCTTCAGGAGACGCTCCCTGCTTCACCAACCTTGGGTGATGTCAGCCAGGATCAGAGTGAGTGCCTGTGGCAGAGGGTCCCAGTCTGCCTCCAGCCGGTCACCACCTCTGCAGAGAGCTTAGAAAGAATGACCACAGCAGGTGTCCCCGACCCCCTCCCCGCCCCAGTGGCCTTTCCCACAAGGGGCCGCCAGCTGGGAAGATGGATGGGCCTACCCCCATCCTCCAGGCTGGGGCTGGGAACTCGGCTCTTGTTCCTGGGCGTCACATCCCTGCCTGGAAAGGGCCATAAAAATGTTTCAGAGCCAGACACGGGATGAGAGCCACTTTTCCAAATCGTGGGAGATTGTCATTTGGGGGTTTGGTTCTTAAGGAAGAAAAAAATAGAAAGAAAGAACGAGAAAGGGAGACTCTCTCCTCCCAGGCTGTGTGCACAAGCCAGGTGGGCCTTACCCTGTCCACCTCTGTGCCCAGTGTCAGGCACTAGGGGCTAGGCTAGAGCCAAGAGCAGCTCCCTGGGCCTCCTCTGAGCGGCTGCCAAGTGGATCGATGGGGTATCCAGCTCCATTTGCTGGAAACAAGACCGCAGCAGGCAAGACCACTGAGGCAGAGAGGAGCAAGGTTTCTCCTCAGCCAAGGGGGTGGGGGGCTAGGGGGCAGCTTAGCCAGCACTTAGCTCAATATTCAATCAGCACAGGACTGACTTGCTTTTCCCTGCGGGGATATGGGTACAGCGCCCTCCAGAGCAGTGGTTCTCAACCTTCCCCACACTGAGACCCTTTAATCCTGTTGTGGTGACCCTAATCATAAAATTCTTTCATTACAACTTTATAACTGTAAATCTGCTACCGTTACGAACTCTGTTTTCCCGTGATCTTAGGTGAACCCTACGAAAGGGTCGTTTGACCTCCAAGGGGCCGCGACCCACAGGTTGAGAACTGCTGCTTTAGAGAATGGGAACACAGTGCACAGAGCCTGCCTCCTGCCCAGCCACAGTCACCTACAGAGGACCTACCAAGTACAGACACTGGAAAGAGCAGCTGCACACCAGTAGCAGGCAGGCTCTTCCCGGGGGGGGGGGGGGGGGGGACTTGTCTTCAAGCTGGAGGGATAACAGATCAGGGCAGTGTGTCATGTGCGCAGCAGGGGGAGAAGCAGGGAGAGTTAGCACACAGTAGGACTGGAGTGGCCAACTTCACTAAAGTAATGTTAAAGCTGAGTCCTTCAGTCTGACTAGGTGCTTCCCGATGACCTGCTCTCTGAGGTATTTAGGACACTACCTACTTACCTGTAGGGACACTGAGGCACAGACTACATGGCGCATTAGAGACTTGACCTCCTAACCCCCAGAAGTTAGGTTTTCCCTTTCCCTGTCCCAGGAGCCCAGAAGGAGAGTGGATAAGGGTCTTAGCCTAAGGCATACCCTGGGAAGGTGCCGGAAGAGGTGACAAGACCTTTGTTTGGGGCTGAAGGAAGAGCCATGCATGCTCTGCCCACTGGGTAGAGAGTACCATTCCAACCTGAGGCATCCCAGACTTGCCCACCCACCACACTGACCGGTCTTAGGAAGTTGATCTTCTAACAGTCGTCCATCAACCCAGCACATCCAGCTGTTGGGGTGACACCTGTGTGCCCAGAGTCTCCTTCACCCCAGGAAGTTATCCCAAGGGTTTCCAGCCCTCCCCTAAATGACCCTTGTCATCCAGGGTATGGAAACTAGAGACCCCAGAGCACCACCCACAATGGCACCAAGAGGGGGCTCACAAGAGACCCTCAGTCATGGGAAATTGGGTCTGGGCTGGACTGGTAAAAAATGGCCTCTACTGTTCATTACTAAATTTAAGCCTCAAGACATTATTATTTTGAGCACATTGGTATTTTTCTTCTCAGCCAAGAGAGTTAGTCAAGTTGAGGCTCCAAGGTCATCCACTTGATGAATGTTGCCCCACAGCCAAGGGAACCAGCATGGTAGCACCCTCTGTCCCACCCCTTCCTGGTACTAAGTGAGCTCTTCACACTATGGCTGTTCTCTCTGGCCTCAGCGCCTTCCTGAAGACACCCCTGCCAGTGGAGCTGGGATCATGGCTTCAAGCTGACTCTGGGCTCCTCTGCTCTTCTGTCTGAGCCCTGAGCCTTGCAGTGCTGGGAGAGCAGACCCCTGCTCACTCATATTAGCCTTGGAGAGAATCTGAGCCCCCAGGGAGGCCCAGAGAACCATGTCCAAAGTCAGGAGCCATAAGTAATGCTCTAGGGGTGACGGCAGGACTTGAACTCCAGCCTAGTGCTGGGGCCGTCTTGAGCCATGGAAAGTCCTATCTGGGCACTGGGCTCCAGGGGGAAAAAAAAAATAAACAAGCCCTAAGAGAGACAAGAGTTTTTCCTTATCTGTTTGCTAAGCCAGGAGGACTCTGGGTAAAGACAGTGGGCGAGAGCCGCTGTGTGAAAGCGTGATAAACAAAGGAAGATTAGTAAAAGGCTGCCAGGAATTCTCAGGGAGAGGTCAGAAGCACAGAGAGCCATCTTCCAGGACAACCAGCCACAAACAGGCTGATCTTGATCCAGAACACAATTTCTTAGGTTTGGTCCAGTTGTTCCTTTGAGCTCCTGGCCCTTCTTCGGGCTCTTGGGCACAGAGACCTGTCTCTATCTGCATACATCTCTCTATCATCCCCAGGACACCCATAGGGCAGGGCTGATGGAGGAGGACTTTCCCCACATCTGGTAGAGCAGGACCACAAAGAGTTAAGGCTCTGCCAGCCACCTTGATCCCCCTAAGCAGGCAGGACCCCAGGCAGGGATGGGTTTGGGTTTCCTGCCACCCCAGCCTGGCCGGGCTATAAAATATGATCGTGTCTCCCCGCTGATTGATAGACCTACTTGGAGAACCTTGGGAAGAAGGGCTGGGGCGAGATCAGGTTTTCAAACCTCAGTCTTGATATTCTATCCGGGGCCTTCTGGAACTCTCTATGGACCCATCTTGCCACAAACCTTGGAGGAGGCAGGGTGGTGGGAAGGCCAAGAGGTTGGCCCTCAGCATAGGCTGAGAGTGTCAGGTTCACTTCCAGACTTGAGAGGCCCAAAGTCCTCTTCGGAGCTATCAGGGGACCGGCTGGGCGGTCTCTAGCTAAGACACTTCATGAGTGTCTGCATGGGACTTCCCATAAAGAACAATCCTGAGATCCCTGTGCCCTCTCTGGGTATGCAGGGCTGAGGGCCAGGACACCAGCGAAGCCCTGCCCAGGCTGAGATGGGTTCTAACTCCACCCCTTCACCAGCCCAGGCTTCATCTTCAAAAGGGTCATTTTGGGACTGCCTCTACTAGGTGAGTTCCGAGTTCCAGCATGGCCCAGTGAGGCATGAGTCTAGAACTCTTCACACTGGACCTGGTTTGGGGAAATCAGTCAGACTCTGGAAGACCACTTGGAACTCTGGTTCCATTCCAAATGAATGAATGAGTGAACGAATGAGTGAATCAGTGAGTGATGATGGTATACCAGTCTGTGTTAGGGGCTCCCTATATAATAACTCATTTAACTCCCATCTTGATGATGAGCTATGGGGAAACTGAGTCTCAGGAATTCTTGTTTCCTATTGGAGCCTCTAGACCTTGGGTTTGACCTTGAGCTGGGGGTAGGGGGACACAGATGTGAGAGGACCCAATCCAGATTCTTCCTTGAACCCTGGTCAGCAACGGCTGCTGGATGCCTGTACGCACCTGCCAGTCAGTGTCTGGGAAATCAAGTCACACAGAAGAGAGCCATAGCGGACAGTCTGCAAGTCGTGACCTCGCACTGGCGCCAAGCTAGTCAGGGCTTGTGTTCCAGCTCCCAGGAGCCCCTCCCATGCCACACCGACCACCCCATCATTTGCCCCTCAGCCTAGGCCGGCTGTACCCTTCAATGGCCTCCATCTCTCTCTCATTGGACTCTGGAGCTGAGTGTGCAGGAGAGGGCGAGAGCCATCACCATCAGCTGGGCCTTCAGCTCTGTTCTCAGAGAGAGGCTGTGCTGTGGTCTATAGAGCAAGCCAGACGGATGTTGTAAAGAGAATACACCTCTCCTTCCATGCCCACAAACCACAGTGTTCCTTGTTAACTGTATGGCAATAGTTCCTTGTTAACTATTGCCACTGTCAATCCCGTATGTACTGCCATGTCTTTCACAAAAGGACTTTGAGGGCAGAGAAACCTCACCCCTGCAGCTGGCCCTCAGCCCCTCCCCTTCCCTCCCCTCCCTCTGCTCTCTTTTCTCTGCACCCCCAATCCCCAGCCCCCCCATCCTTAATCCCCCCAGAGTGACTTGAAGCAAGTGCCGTGAGGGGCCAGAGGATCACACAGAGCAAGCGGAAACCCAAGCCCCCCACAGGGCTCCCAAGACCCCGTGGAATGTCAACAGCAGATTAGAACCCTCATTGTTCCCAGGATCCAAGAAGGGTGAACTGGGGTTCCCTCACTCACCTGCTGGGGTGAAAGATTTGCCTCCCCACCCCCACCCCCCACCCCCCTGCCTCAAAGCCTGGAAAACCAGAATTGTTAACCATGACATCCACTCATGGTACAGGGAGAGGTTCAGAGAGGGTGGCGGGCTTGCCAGAGGTCACACAGAAGTTTGCCCAGTGTCAAGTTCAGATCCAGGGCTTCTGGGCTTCCTGAACAGCCTTGCCTCTCTCTCCATAGGGATTTACACAGGCTGTGACCTTGACCAGCTCAACAGGGCTTTTCTTCTTTATTACTATGGCTAATACCACAGTGTCTTAAACAGCATGGGCAGACCCATCCCCTCAGATGCACCACACTGCTTCCAAACCCCTGTGCTCTACAGCTTGGGGTTCTCGGACTCTTTATTGAGGGGTGGGAAGGGGAGGGGGGCACGGGGGGGGGAGGTGTCACACCACAGCTGTTGGAGTTCACACTAAAGTTCTTATCTCTGGTCAGAAATGGTAGAATTTGTTTGCCTACTCAGAAGCCCCCTCAGTCCACCCACTATCCTGGTCTCCCCGCTTTTCCCAGCTATTCCCCACACTCTGCTCCAGGACTTTGGAGCTAGACTTGGAAAAGGCCCTGGCCTTCAAGGGAAGGAGAGATCCTCCCTGGGGAGAGACAGACATGCCTGAAAAGCACAGACCATCCCCTCAGGGGGCCCGGAAGTCCTGGATCTGGTCTCCACACAGGGCAAGACTGCTGTGTGACCTTGGGCAAGCCCCTTGCCATCTCTGATCCTCTGTGCCATGAGCAGGTAATCCCAGTCAGCAATTACCACCTCTCTCCCTATACACCCTCTCACCCAGAAGCCTGCTGGGATTTACCCTCAGCCCCACCGCCTCCCTCTACCCACTCATGGCCACCATGATGCAGGGACAGACACAGGGTCTGGCAGTCTTAAACCATCCATCCTCCTTTTCCATTGCCCACCTTTCTCCCCCTGTCACTCAGTGTCCCCAGGAAAGCAAAGCTCTTCTCTGAACCCACAGTCACCTGCCTCCTATGGGGTGTCCCCTCCAACCCTGACTGCCTTGTCCGTTCCCTATCTTTATCCTCCCATGAGTGTCCCAACCCCCACCCCTATCACTAATCTTTCAGACATAGATTCTGGAACCATCCAGACCTGGACCTGAATCCAACTCAGCCATCTGAGATCTGGTGCCTTCAGGCTCCCCAGTCTCCCCTTTCACTTACCTTCCTCATCTGTAAAATGGGTATTTCTGAAAATTCACCCTACCTCCCAACAAACAACTATTGTGTCTTAGAGCAGACACCATCAGCCAATCCCCCACCGTGCGCAGTGCTGACCACATGGGGCTGGCATAGTGTCCGATGCTAAACTCCTTCATTGCAGATATCCTGCAACTTTTCCTGGGGGACAAACATCAATTTAACCCTCATCAGATGATCCTGTCTGTCATCTCTCCCCCACCCCCAAGAGAAAGAAACAAATCCACCCAAATCCAGTTTAGTGAACCTGTGATTTTATTGGGGTGACTTACGGAGTGTGGGTGCTCCACAGACAGCCACATCAGGTGGCAGCTGACTGCCAGGAGGGAAACAGAGCCTTCAGTCTCCACCATTCTTGGTCAGCCATCACTTACTTGCTGAGTACTTGTCCTGCACATCTCTGGCTTGTTTTAGGACTGAGCACAGTGGCAGTGATAGAGTCCTCGGCCTCAGAATGTTCTCACTTTAGGCTGCAGAGGCAGACCATAAACCCTAAAAAAAAATGAACTCAAGGATTGTGGATGCTACTGAGCACTGTGAAGAAAGAGCTCACTGTGGAGGCCATGTGTGTGTGCATAGAGGTCAGAGGTCATTGTCATGTGAAGAGCACCAATGAGACACATGCAGACCACCAGGCAGGGCTGGCTCAGGTACTGGGAGACAACCATACCGAGGTAAAGCACTCCAGGAAGAAGAGGCGACAGCATGTGCAAAGTTCCTGGGGTTGGGGAGGGGAGGAGGAAGAAGGAGTTCTGTGTCTGAAGCAAGCAGAGAAGTAGCAAATGCCTAAAATAAGAGGATGAGACCAGAGCCCTGGTAGACAGGGACAGGTCAGCAGGGAGTTCACAGGCTGGCTCAGAAGTCTCCTGGTTCTGCTCCAAGTGGTGGAGCCATTAGAAGAGGGTCTTAAGTTGCTAAGTGACAGAGACTCTCACAGATACCCCTGAGGCATCATGGAGAAGTAAGCAGATGGATGGAGACAGTGGCCAGCAAGAAGGACACTGGCATCGAGGTAAGAGATGGCCGCCGGTTCCCAGGCAGAGACAGAGCCGGGATCTGGGAGCCTTGGGGACATCATCAGCTCACTTCTGGGTGCACAGAAGGATGCAGAATGGAACTGGGATGACTCTCTCATAAGCCATGGGAAACCCTAGGCCTTAGAAGGAGTGTGTGTGAGGGTCCCAGAGTCATTGTCTCTGAAAAACGCACATGTCGCTGCTGTGCGTCTGAGAGAAACCATCACCGATACTCAGAGCTAACACTAGAGCGAGGCTCTGGAGCTGGAGAGCCCTGAAAGGGCAGCTGTAAAAACCCGAACTGTGCAGTCAAGAGTCCCCAACACTGGCTGCCACATGCTTCAGAGTCGGAGGGTGGCAGTAACGGTAGGCAGCAAGTGACCCTGTGTAGGTGACACATGGCCCTGAGTAGATGGTGCCATGGTATGAGACCAGCCACGTGGAATGCCATGTCATCTGGATACAGCAAGGGCAGGTGCATTTTGGTCATCTGGAAGCCTCTCGCTCTGTAGACAGGAAGCCTGAGCAAGATTCCAACTCAGGACAGCTTTGAGTGACCTTGAGTCAGTGGCTGCCCCTATTTGGGCCTCAGTTTCCCCTTTTGTGTAGTAAGGGATTAGTGTTCAAGGTCCCTTGCAATTGTGACTCTGCTATAAGTCCTCCCTCCCCGAGCCAGCAAGATGGTTTGTGAAATAAAGATGACAGCCACCAAGCCTGAGGACCTGGGCTCCATCCTTAGGATCCGCGCTGTTGAAGGACTAAAGTCTCCTGTGAGCTGTCCTCTGATCTTCAAATGTTGTGTGTTAAACATACATGCCCCTCCCACACAAATAAATAAAGTGTAATTAAAAGGTAAAGCCCCCCTCCCCTGCCATGCTCAGGAGTGTAGGCGCTGGGCACCTCCCCAGGGGACCCAGCTGGCCACATCAGACTATATAGGCAGGGTTCCACCACAGGATCCACCTCAGACACACCCAATTTCCTACCTCCCTGACTGCTGCTCTCTACCTCACCTTCCAGCTCCAGGACAGCCAGGGTTAATAACCACATTCCCCACCCCTACAGAAAAAAGAGGCAAGAAGGATGGGTATCCCCTGAGCCCCACCCCCCACCCCAAGCTGGCCAAGCAGCTGTCTCCCCACATCCAGGATTACCAGGCTCCCAGGGGCCTGGGAGGAAGCACATCACATTCTTGAGGGCCTTATGTCAGGCTGGCTGCCTCCCCCCCAACGCACACAGACCTTCAATCCCCTCCTCACTCCCCTGCCAAGACGGCTGGGCAGGCATGGAGCCAGCCAGGCTGGGCACAACCCTCTGCTGGATCGGCCTTCCCTCCTCCCTTTCCTTCCTTTGCCTGCAAAGCAAGGTCACACCCACTACAACAGTCTGATACAAGGGACAGAGGGCACCTCACAGGAGCCGCCCTTGCACACGCTCTCTAAATCCTCGTAAGAAGCATCAACTCCATCATCAACTCCATTCTGCAGTCAGGAAGCTGAGGCTCAGCGAGGGTGAGCAGGTAACCTAAGGCCACACAGCTACCATGCAGCATGTCTGGGATTCAAACCCAGGACTTTACAATGGTTCATTTTCTCCCCATTTCCCTGCCCTCAGCTGCTAGGTTTGTGGCTACTCCACTAAGGTCAACCTCAGTCAAGGTTGGGGGTCACATAGCAAACTTCCTTCCTTGTCTTTCCAGAACTGTTTCTCTGCTTCCTGTAGCTGTGTGACTTTGGAGAAGGCAGTGCCCTCTCTGTTCGCCACTCACTTTCTGCACATGGATATCAGAATGGGAGGCACTGGTGCAGATGCTGCAAAGTGGATATGTCTTAGTGGGGTTCTGTGCCCTCAGCTAGCCATGACACAGGCCCAGGTAGGAGGCAGGTGCACTGTAACAGGCCCAGGTGGGAGGCAGGTGCACTGTAACAGGCCCAGGTGAGAGGCAGGTGCACTGTAACAGGCCCAGGTGGGAGGCAGGTGCACTGTAACAGGCCCAGGTGAGAGGCAGATGCACTGTAACGGGCCCAGGTGGGAGGCAGGTGCACTGTAACAGGCCCAGGTGGGAGGCAGGTGCACTGTAACAGGCCCAGGTGGGAGGCAGGTGCAAACAGGAAGGTGGAAAGGGGATCAGGTGATCAAGAAATGTCCCAAAATACACCTCATACCTTGGTGACACATGCCAGTCTCCTACCTCCCAGGTGCCCTCTGAGAGGCTGTCACCCACTTGCTATGGACTGTCCAGATTTACTCTCTGGACTCACCTAAACAGCAGGAAGGAATCAAAAGGCTTAGAGGCCGGGGGAGCCCTTGGGCGTTTCTTGGGATGGAGCCAGTCCAGGGACATACAGAAAGTTGGGTGAGCTGAGGTTAGACCAGGAGCTGAGACCTAAGACAGATTTATCTTGTGAAGCCAGGTCACATCTTAGGACGTCCATGCTGAGCCCACAGTGTGTTGGGAACAGGATCACCCAGAGGCCCCCACCCACCCTTGGCACCTTTTTGGGCACTCAACCCCAAGTGCCTCCCTCCACAGGCTCATGGTATTGTTCTTGGGTAAATACAGACCACACCTGACCACAGGCTTCTTTGTTTAACTCTGTGTGTGTGAATTCTTTATTCATGGTTCCTTTTAGACCTGTATTTGCTCAAAAATTTAGTGGCCCAAAGCATAGGCTGAGGGTTGGGCATCTATTTCCCTAGTGTGGTTGGTAGAACGCTCACCCAGCATGCACAGAGCCCTGGGTCCTGCCCCCAGCACTGCATGGGGTGGCCGACGTGTATACTCACAACACTCCTGCGGGAGGCAGCGGCAAGGAGATCACAAATTCAAGGTCATGGTAAGTTTGGAGCTAGCCTGGGATGCTTGAGACCTCTGAAAGGAAGGAAGGAGAAAGACAGACAGAGGGTTGGGGAGAGGGAAGGAATGGAAGAGGAGAAGAAGCCCACAGCAGTTTGGCGGCTGGGCATGGCCTGACAGATGGAATCCCTAAACCCTGTCAACACCTGTCATCAATGGTCCTTGTCACCGTCAACTCTCCCTGCAGCAAGAAAAGCACCAAAGGCCCTGCTATCTCTTATACCTATGTTACCCACAGCAGTGGCCACCTCCGCAAGGCTATCGCCACACACTGTATGTGGTGGACCCCTACATGTACCCAAGCTTCCTGGAAAACCGCATTGTGACTTCCTGTTTCTCCTCCAGGCCAGCTCCCAGTGGGACTTCCAAGGGGGACTGAGAGAGAGCTCAGCTGAGACCCGAATACAGTGCAGCAGTGACTAGGGCAGGAGAGGGATAAGCAGGGGCTGTTCCTGGGAAGTGTTGGTGGAAGGCATGTGCAAAGGCCCTGAGGCTCTCGGAGCAAAGTGGTGTGACTGGTACAAGAGGAGCCCAGGGACGACAAAGTGACCAGAAGCTAAGGTCCTCTGGGCTTCACGGGGGGATTGCAGTAGGGAGCAGGGCCGATCCAAGTTTGTCCTTCTAAAGACAGGGTACCAGTAGCCGTGAGTGAGGCCTGAAGGATGACGCAATGCTCTGGATAGATGGTGCTTGGTGATCAAGTAGGGAGAATCAATTGCTTGGGCCAGAGCCAGCACAGAGACACACGGATTCTGAAATGTCAAACCTGTGATCATCCGAAAGTCTCTCACGGAAGCCACCAGACACTGTGTGAGGACAGTTGTGTGTGTGTGTGTGTGTGTGTGTGTGTGTGTGTGTGTGTGCAGGGGGTGGGGGTTGGTTAGGCAGGGACAGGGGTGAGAAATGAAAAGAACACTAACCCCTCCCCTATCGGGAGCTGGGCGGGAATTGAGGGGAGGAGAAAGGTTGGAGGAGCAGAGCTAGGAACAGAGGGGTAGGAATGGGGTCACAACATCCCTTCATCACAACATCCCTTCATCACAACATCGCAACAGCCCTGGATGTTCCTGGTCTTGCTCATGTGTCCCTCAGAGGACAGGAGGGCACGGTGGTGGTGGTAGGATGTACCAGAGATACAAGGTTGCTTCAATTCACATTCTAACTTGCAGAGGAGACAGCAAGGAATCCCGAGAAGTTTCTAATGCAGCTTGGAAGGAAGAGGCTGAAGAACAGATGTGGTGTGGGGGGAGGGGTAGGTAGCAGAGGAGGTCTTGTGCTGACCCTGGCACCCTCCCTGCCTTGTCACTGTCCGCTGAAGCCATTTCTCTGTGGAGCAGGTGGGAAGATGTCCTACCCACCCTCTTCAGGCACTTCCCACAGCCCATGAGCTTGCACCCACCTTGGGACTCTAGACAGGGAGACACCACGGTTCAGAGAGGCAAGGATCTGTACGGGGTCAGTGCAGACCAATGGTCAGTGCACACAGCCCTGATGACCTGTCCTGGGCTGTGCATATCCCACGTGTCCCCACTACCGCCCCATCACCTGTCAGGCTTTGAGAAGCAGCCTTCTCCTGCGTCACAGAGAGGGAAATGAAGGTATTCAGAAACACATTTTGATTGACATCATCTATCCCATAAGAAGAGACCTGGGCTTTCAGCCTTTAGCCCGGACAGAGGTTCTATACTTGAGACAACCCCTGCCAAGCACTGCAGTGGCAAGAGGTCACAGAAGGAGCCTGGGGACAGGAATACACAGAAGGGACAGGCCCGAGGGATCTTGTACAGGAACCCAGTACAAACTATCTTTTCTACGTGGCCAAGCTGTCTAGGCTAAAAACTATGCTGCTTTTCATAATGCCTGCTACTCGCTGGACATCATCCGCAGAACCACCAGACCCTCTCCCTCACCCCCGAATATTCCCGTAACTACATCCAGGCCCTTTGTTTGTTTGCTTCCTTCTCTGAGATAGTCTCCCTCCGTGCAGGTGATGAACTTGAACTCAAGACCCTCCTGCCTTAGCCTCCTGACTGGCAGGTTGAGAGACATGTCACCAAGCTGGGCTTGCATCTTGGGATCATTCAGGCTCAGATCAGATATGGACCATTTCTGCTGATGTTTCTCACCCCAGGCAGCACACATACGCACACTCACACACACCACTCAACATAACACTCATAGATACAACATGCACACATACACAACAACACACATGTATACATACAGTACACACTCAACACCACACACACACACATATACCATGCATACAACATGACACACACATACAACACAACACACATACATACAACACACATATACTTCACAAACACAACACACACATGCAACACAACACACACACATACAATACACATACAACACAACACACATACACACATACACACAACACACACATACTACACACATAACACACACATACAACACAACACACATATACTACACACACACACACAAAACACATACTTATAAAACATATGCCCAACACACCATACACACAACACATACATATACCACACACACATACAACACACACACTACCTGTTATCCTAAGGTCAAATCCCTTGAGGAGGGCCTGGCCCTTGCCTGGCCGGCACCTGCCTCCCACCCATGGCTCTCTCTGGCAGGAAGGTGCTCTCCCCATAGCTATGTCCCACCTTACCCCACAGGCCTCGGCACTAACACCAGCCCTCAGACCAGAGTCACTTTTCCTTCGTCATCCTGTCTCACACACACCAGCCGCTGCTCATCTGGCCTCGGATAGGCTGACCCTCACTCAGTCCTGTTCCTCCACTGGCTTGGATGAGGGTGGGTCTCATGGTGGGGACTTCCATCCCAGACACTAATGCACTCGTTTCTATGACACCACGAAGTTCCTCTCCATGCAGAACCTCAGTTTCCCTATCTGTGTACCAAGGGTGTTAGGTATACACAGCACACAGATGCACTAGTGTCACCCATAGCAATAGTGACAGGGCTGTCCCTGGATGGGGTATCTAGGTACTGGGTCAGCCTGAAGTGGCCATTCTCTTACACAGAGGTCAACGGCAGGTCAAGCCTGACCTTCACATTGCCCTCTTCCCCAACCACCTTGTTGTTCACACCTCTCAGGATTTTTAAAAATTCTGTTATTATCATTTTGTGTGTGTATGTGTTTTTCCCGTATGTATGTATGTATGTATGTATGTATGTATGTATGTATGTGCAGGAACCTGTGGAGGCCAGGAGAGGTCATTTGATCCCCTGGACTGGAGATGCAGACAGTTGTGGATGCTAGAATTGAACCCAGCCCTCTCTGCAAGAGCAGCTGAGTTGCCTATTCAGTCCTTGGTCTTGATTCTTGTCATTATCTAGGAAAGGGTTGTGATAAACGCACACATGTACATGCACACAAACACACAGGAAACACATAAACATGAATATATGCACACACATAAACCGCACACATGTGCACACACAGGCATCCATCCACATATCTCTCCACATACAGCCGTGGCACAAGAGTCCTTACACACCCATCACCTCACAATCCTGCAGCCTCCCATGCACACAGGCACAGATGCAGGCACCCCTGTGCCCACACATCCTACCAAACCAACACAGCTGCCCTGTGCTCATCTCTGCTCTTGCTTTCTCTCACACACATATGTCAAGTTTGACAGAGGCCGTGACACCACCCTAACTTGTAAAAACACACATGAAGTACTGGAACCTAACTAGGCTGTACATTTGCATGATGCTTTAAAAGACAACAGCTTGTGTGCTCTTCCATGTGTCTCCATGTCGTGTGTGTACGTATGAGTATCTGTCTGTCTTTCTGTCTGTCCATCTGTTCCAGCCCTCCAGTCCCTGGAGAAGGGAACCTGAGAGACCCAAGAATGAGACCAACATTGCCATCTGCTGTCAGCTTCTGGGATTGCCCTTCAGAGAACACATAGGGTCCAGTGGGATCCATTTCCCTGAAGGACCCCAGAGGCCAAGGCATGACCCTGAGAACCAGTGGGAGTTGCAGGAACATCCCCGCCCTGTGGCCTCTAATGGGCTTTGTCTTTAGAGCAACCTGGGAAGAGCTCTACCCAAGTCAGGGACCGATCACCCTTCATAACTAGGGAAACAGGCCTCGAATTCAGCACTGACTAGGTAAAGAGGTCATGGGATTTCACTCAAAACACATCCCTCAAATTCTAATTCTGTTTCCATTCTCAGGCCGAGTACCACCCTCTCTGTGGGCGAGGACTGACTGGCACAGATAACGAGGCTGGCAGTTGGGTGAAGTGGCTTGGAAGTATGGAGATCCTGAGGCAAGGAACATGTGAACCCACAGAAGAGGATACCCATATTCAGGGCTCCCGCTGAACACTGCAAACAGGCTGGTCCAGCAAGCCTGGAAGGGTTTGTCCTCATTATCAATGTGACCGGTTTGGAAATCATGAAAACATCCTTTTGGACAGGTCTCTAAAGACACTCAAGTGACCTGGGAAGACGCATTCTGTGGGCGGTGCTACCCTATGGGGGACATCATCCTGTGGGCGGTGCCATCCTGTGGGCGGTACTACCCTGTGGGCGGCGCCATCCTGGAGACAGCACCATCCTGTGGGCAGGGACCTTGGACTGAGTAAAAAGGAAATGAGCTGGGGGCTGGTGAGATGGCTCAGCGGGTAAGAGCACCCGACTGATCTTCCGAAGGTGATAAGTTCAAGTCCCAGCAACCACATGGTGGCTCACAGCCATCCTTAATGAGATCTGCCGCCCTCTTCTGAAATGCCTGAAGACAGCTACAGTGTACTTACAGCTACAGTGTACTTACATATAATAAATAAAATAAATCTTAAAAAAAAAAAAAAGGAAATGAGTTGAGCACCGGCACCCATCTCTTGCTGGGTTCTGACTATAGATACCATGTAACTGACTGTTGGGCCTTGGTTTGGGCCTTGAGGACAAACCCCAGCCTGGCTCAGTTTTCAAGACCTGCCATTCTCCTCTTTGAGAATGACTCAGTGTGACCTACTGACCTGAATGAGACTGCTTCTACCACTGATGGTGTTCATTTCTTATAGGCCCCATGAGATCACCCCACACCCCTCGGCATCTCACTCCACCCTATATGTCATCTCACCCCATACCCCTATCCCCACCTCATTGCCTTCTCTATATAAGCAAGTGCCTAGTTTAATAAAGTGAGTTCCTGCTTTGACAAGACTCCCAACCTGGGCTGTCAAAACTCGCCATCCCACTCAGCCCTGGACAGACCAGGCTGAACTGGGTTCTCTCCTTTCTCCTGGACTTGCCAGCAAATAGCCAACAACTGGCCACCTCATTCTGCCCACATGCCTTCCCCACCATGATAGACTGCACCTCATGAGCTAAACCATGAACCAAATAAGCCCTCCTCCCATTTAAGTCACATCTTAGCAGGTATTATGCCCTAGTAACAAGGAAGGTGACCAAATACACCACCCCTGTGACAGACAGATCACTGAGTCTGGAGAGGAGCTGGGATGAGCCCTATCCCAGGACCTGATTGTCCAGCCCAAAGCTCTCCCCTCCCCCAAACCTGGGTCCCTTCTTCCCTTTGGTTGAGTAAGTGGGGGTGGGGGAGCTGGGAAGAAAAGGGTGATCAGGAGAAGGGATAGGATGACAGTGGGGGGGTGAATAGGGTCAAAGTACATTGTAGGCATGTATGAAATTGTGAACTGTAACTTTCATTTTTTTCCAAACCTCTTTTTAATGATGGTTCTTAAATGCTTTAACCTTCCTTGTAGCCCACAACCTACCAGAAGTAGTGGGAAAGAAAGGATATGGGGGAAGTGGACCTGTTTAGAAAGGTTTATTTTTGGAGCAACTCCCACCCGTGTTGTCTGGAGATCTGTAGTTCAGTTCACAGATCAGCAGACAGCAGCTCGATCTACTCGCAAACACTTCACGGATACAGCACAGTCTAGTTCGGTAGAGTCGGGATAGCAAACATGAATCAGCAGTGGTGACACTACCTAGAAGGGACAGCCAAGCCTCAGCCTTGGCACAAGTCAGCAGGAGGAGGGACACCAGGAGAAGTTTTGGGCTGTGCCTCTCTCTGGGAAGTGAAGATCAGCGAAGACTTGAGATCCAAGCATTGCACGGCTAGCTCTAGAAGCAAGTCGAGCTCAGCCTTCGTCACTGTCCGCCAAGTCCTTTTATACTCTCTCTCCAAACATTACTGTATCCGCCACAGGTCTTACCTCAGCACGTGCCTTGTCTCAGCACGTGTGCCTGTCTCAGCTGACATTCCTCTGTCAATCAGCCCAAGTCCGCAGAAGAGGCAAGAAACGGCAGCACACATCAGAAGATTTTCTCTGTGTGGAGTCCCGACAAATGCAGCTCAACTATGCAACGTAAGGCGGACCGATAACATGTGCGTTGTTAGCAAAGAATCCTTCATTATGTGTCCTCCCACATGCTTGTTTAGCAGAACATCCTCTCACCTGTGTCTGCTTCAGGAAAACATTCCTTCACAAGTCTGCCTTAGCCTTTCACCTGTGTCCACTTCAGCTAAATGTTCCTTGACGTGTTTGCTCCAGGCAAACAGAATCCAAGTGACTTTCCAAAGAACCCTTAAGTTTCCACTTCAGTGAAGGGAAAGTAAGAATTAGAAAAATTAAAAGTCATCCTGGATGTCACCACTGTCTCAGTTAGGGTTTCACTGCTGTGAGCAGACACCATGACCAAAGCAACTCTTATAAGGACATTTAATTGGGGCTGACTTACAAGTTCACAGGCTCAGTCCATTATCATCAAGGTGAGAACATGGCAGTGTCAAAGCAGGCATGGTGCTAAAGTAGCTGAGAGTTCTATATCTCCATCTGAGGGCTGCTAGCAGACTACTGACTTCGAGGAAGCTAGGATGAGAGTATTAAAGCCCCCACACCCACACTGGCACACCTACTTCAACAGGGTCACACCTACTCCAACAAGGCCACTCCTCCAATTAGGGCCACTCCCTGGGACAAGCATATACAAACCATCACAGCCACTATCACCATCACCAACGCTGTCACCATCACCACCTCTGTCACCATAATTCTATCATCGCCACCCTCACCAGCATCACCCCCATTATCACCATCAGCACCATTATCATCCTCACCAATAACAACACCATACTCAAGGCATCCATGACCATCTCTGTCATGTCCCTATGGCCACCTAGCTGACTCAAACACACCACTAGCATCTCCACCATGATCCTCTGCCCAGCGTGGCTGACGCGCATCTAGGAGGGACTGTACCAGGGAACAGCGAACCCCATGTGGGTGACACTGAACCTGGACACTCCTGGAGAGTCACCAGTCAGCGGGACTGTTTAAAGAAGTGGTACAGCCTTGTTGGAGAGTGCATATCACTGTAGGCAGGCTTTGGAGCCACAGCCTTCCCTCTTTCCCTTTCAATCTCTCTGCTTTGTTTGCAGTTAGAGATGTGAGCTCTCAGCTGCGGTTCTGGCCACCCCAGCTGCCACGCCTCCACCGCCATTATGGACTCCCCCTTAGGAAACGTAAGCCAAAATAAACTCTTCTGCAAATCACTTAGGTCATGGTGTTTGTCACAGCAACAGGAAGTAACTACATGGGCCAATTAGAGAACGTGTCTCAAAGAAAACACGATGGCATGGGAGTGTGTGTTGGGGCGGGCAGCTGAGAACCTAAACCCAAGTTTATCCTCTATCCTCCACACATGTGCCATGCACATAGGTGCATTCTCACAAACACACACAATGTAATCTCATGATGTACAATGACATACAGCTGTGCATACGTGACATGGTTGTCAAAGGGATAAGACTGAGGATCACATGTGATAGGAGGCAAACATGTGAGCACAGGTTAACACAGGGACCCTGACACCAGAGCTCAGAGCTCCATCGAGGTGGCCACAGCCCCTGGGTTACAGGAATCCTGACCAAGGCCATTACAATACCACCATCATCCTAGCCACCCCAAGCATCACGTTTGGTTTACTTTAGTCAGGCAAGCTTGGATACTAAGATTGGGACCCCATGACAACTGATCTGATAATGAAGATGTCTGAGTGACAGGAGTCGCCATAGCAACTGGGCATGGAAACAGGCCAGAGTCAGTGGAACCTTGTATGATCTCACAGGCTGTGCGTCTTCCTGCTTATCAACTGTTCGTTTCTGCAACTTTAGAAATAGTGTGTGGGGTAGCTAGACGGCTCAGTAGAGAGAGACGTCTGCATGGAGACCTGAACACCAGAATTTGATCCTGAGATCTAGTGAGGCCTCAGGATAGACACCACAGCCAGGAGTTCTGTCTTAGTTAGGGTTTCATTGCTGTGAAGAGACAACATGACTAAGGCAACTCTTATAAAGGCAAACATTTTATTTGGGCTGGCTTACAATTTCAGAGGTTCCATCCATTATCATCATGGAAGGGACAAGGCAGCACACAGGCAGACACGGTGCAGGAGGAGCCAAGAGTTCTCATGAGGAGGCTCTCCTTTGCCCTGGGTGAAATTTGAGTATAGGACCTCAAAGCCCACCCACACGGGGAGCACATCCTCCAACAGGGCCATACCTATTCCAACAAGGACACACCTCCTAATAGCATCACTCCTCATGAGCCAAGTATTCAAACACATGAGTCTAAGGGGACCAAACCTATCAAAACCATCACAAGTTGTGCTCTGAATTACACACACACACACACACACACACACACACACTCCAATGGACAGGAGTTTGGCAGAAGTGTCCACATGCACATACATACATACACACACATATGTGCACAAGAACACACACAAATACATATATTTGTGTACAAATAAAGGCACATATGTACACAGATTTACACATGCACACACAAAAATTAATAAATTAAGTTTTAAAATAAAAATAATACTTCTAGATCAAAGTTGACTTCAAAGTTAACCACTGTAAAACAAAGCTTGGGGAAAGAAGAAGACAATATGACTCTTTGAAGAGAGATACTTAACTTTTGAAAGAGGACATTGGAACTGTAAAATAACACCATGACTCTGTGAGGGGACACTGTGACTCCGTGAGGGGACACTGTGACTCCGTGAGGGGACACTGTGACTCTGTGAGGGGACACTGTGACTCTGTGAATGGACACTATGATTCTATGAGAGGACACTGTGACTCTATGAATAGACACTATGATTCTATGAGAGGACACTGTGACTCTGTGAGGGGACACTGTGACTCTGTGAATGGACACTATGATTCTGTGAGGGGACACTGTGACTCTGTGAATGGACACTATGATTCTATGAGAGGACACTGTGACTCTATGAAGGGACACTGTGACTCTGTGAGGGGACACTGTGACTCTGTGAATGGACACTATGATTCTATGAGAGGACACTGTGACTCTGTGAGGGGACACTGTGACTCTGTGAATGGACACTATGATTCTATGAGAGGACACTGTGACTCTGTGAGGGGACACTGTGACTCTGTGAATGGACACTGTGACTCTGTGAGAGAACACTGTGACTCTGTGAATGGACACTGTGACTCTCTGAGGGAACACTGTGACTCTGTGAGGGGACACTGTGACTCTATGAATAGACACTATGACTCTGTGAGGGGACACTGCGACTCTTTGAATAGACACCATGATTCTGTGAGGGGGTATCTTAGTCACTGTTCTGTTGCATAAAGAGACACCATGACCAGGTAACTCTTATAAAGGAAAACATTTCATTGGGGGCTGGCTTACAGTTTCAGAAGCTTAGTCCATTATCATCATGGTGGGAAATATGGTGGCACAGAGGCAGGCATGGCACTGGAGCAGTAGCTGTGAACTACATCCTGATACAAAGGCAAAGAGAGAGAAACACTGGTCTTAGCGTGAGCTTTTGAATCCTCAAAACCCACCCCCAGTGACACACTTCCTCCAACAAGGCCACGCCTCTTAATCCTTCTAATCCTTTCAAATAGTGCTACTCCCTGGTAACTAAGTATTCAAATATATGAACTTATGAGGGTTATTCCTATTCAAAAGAGCACATTCTACTTCCTGGCCCTGACAGGCTCATAGCCATCATAATGCAGAATACATTCAGTTCAACTTCAAAAGCCACCATAGTCTTTCACAGCCTCAACACTATTTAAAAGTCTGAGCTTTTCTGAGACTCATGGAAATCTCTTAACTGTAACCCTGTATAAAATCAAAGTTAAAAAGCAGATCATATACTTCTAACGTACAATGACACAGAATACCCATTACAATTCCAAAAGGGAAGAAATGGAGCATAGTGGGGAAATTCTGGGCCAAAGCAAGACCAAAACCTAGCAGGACAAACTTCACATTCATATAATGATGTCTGATGCCAAACCACTACTCAGATCTCCAACTCCTGTCAGCTTGGTGGTAGGAACATACTTCTTTCTCTTGGGCTGGTTCCACACACCATCTTAGGCTTTTCTAGCCAGATATCCCTTGGATCTGGCATCTCTAGCATCTTGGGGTCTCCAAGGCAACTCAGGCTTCATCTTCAGAGCTTGACACAATGGCCCTTCTTGGGCCTCTGTGCAGGGACACCCCTGACATATGCCTGACCTTAGCAGCTTTCCTTAGCTGCAGAGAGAGACTCCATAACCCCTTTCTTGTATCCTTGACTCTAAAACCAGGACTAGGTGGCCAGTGCTGCCAAGTTCCACTGCTTGCTGAGGCTGGATCATGGCCTCTTCGTTCAATTACATTTGCACAGGTTTCCTGTTGTTTATGGCTCTTCACTGCATAAGCGTTTCCTTAATTCCATTTCACACTTGGAAGCTTAGCTGGGTGGGTCCTGCCCTGAGGTCACTGCTCCCTTTGCTCCATTTAGTTCAACTTTTCTTCAAACTTTTATCTCCTTAGCAGTAACTCAACTTAGCTCCATTGTTCTTCCTGGTAAGCCTTTCCCCCTCAGGCTGTTCATTTTGTATTTCTCTCTTCAGCTTCTTCCTTTTTTTTATTATATATCTGCTTAAGAGTGACCACTAATAACCACATGACAGAGTCAATACAAGGCTGTCTTGAAATCTCCTCTGCCAATGCTATTAAGCCAAAACTTTTTAATTTATCCTCAGACAGATCTTTATTTAGGACAAGGGTAAAAATGAGCCGCGTTCTTTGCCAATATATATCATAAGGTTTCTAAGCTACTTACTAATTAATATTCTTCCCCTCTGAAACTTCTTGTGCTGGACCTCTGGGTTCAAATCACCCTCAGGTCTGTCTTTCTTGCTTGTCTAGCAAACAGCATGGTTAGGCAATGTCACAGAAATACTCCTGGTACCTTTGTCTGTCTTAGTCACTGTTCTATTGCTATAAAGAGACTCCACGACCAAGGAAACTCTTATAAAGGGAAGTATTTAATCAAGGGTTTACTTACAGTCTCAGAGGCCTAGTTAATTGCTGGCATGGGAGGAAGCATGGCAGCATGCAGGATGCTGAAGCAATTACTGAGAGCTACATCCTGATCCAAAGGCAGAGGCAGAAAGTCTGGCCTTGGCATGGGCTTTCGAAACTTTAAAGCCCACCTCCAATGACACACTTCCTCCCATAAGGCCACACCTCCTAATCCTTCTAATCCTTTCAAATAGTTCCACTCCCATGTGACTAAGTGTTCAAATATATGAGACTATGGCGGCATTCCTATTCAAACCACCTCATTCCACTCGCTGGCTCTGATAGACTTTTAAGCCATTTCACAATGCAAAATGCATTCAGTTCAGGACATGGGCACACTATGACTCTGTGAGGGGGTAGTATGACTGACTCTGAGATGGGAACATTGACAGTCAGGAGACAGTGTGACTCTAGGAGGGGAAACACTGTGACTCTCTGTGGGACCAATATGACTCTGAGGGGAGACACTGTAACTCTGTGAGGGGACACTGTGGCTCTGTGAGGGGATGTAGTGACTCTGAGGGTGACATTGTGACTCTGATTTGACCCTCTGACTCTGAAAGAGACCTTGCAACTTTCAGATGGGGATTGTACTGTCTGTTTTTATGTCGATCTGACACAAACTGTAGTCTCCAGAGAGGAAAGAACATCAACTGAGAAAATGTCTCCATAAGATCAGGCTATAGGCAAGCCTGTAGGACATTTTCTTAATGAGACTCATGTGGGAGGGCCCAGCCCTTGGTGGGTGTTTCCATCCCTGGGCTGGTGGTCCTGGGTTCTATAAGGAAGCAAGCTGAGCAGATCATGGGGAGCAAGCCAGTAAGTAGTACCCTTCCATGGTCTCTGCATCAGCTCCTGCTTCCAGGTTCCACCTCTGTTTGAGCTCCTGGCCTGACTTCCTTTTATGATAAACAGTGATGTGGAAGTGTAAGCCAGATTAACCCTTTCCTCTCCAAGTTGCTTTGGCCATGGTGTGTTTCACCACAGCAATAGAAACTTCAACTAAGTCAAGGACGCACTGACTCTGGAAGGGGACACTGTGACTCCATAAGAGGACACTGTGAACCTGTGAGGGGACACTGTGACTCCATAAGAGGACACTGTGAACCTGTGAGGGGACACTGTGACTCTGTGAGTGAGACACTGTGACTCCATAAGAGGACACTGTGAACCTGTGAAGGGGACACTGTGACTCTGTGAGTGAGACACTGTGACTCCATAAGAGGATACTGTGAACCTGTGAGGGGACACTGTGACTCTATGAGGGAGACACTGTGACTCTGAGGGCAGCACTGTGACTCTATCCTGAGGCTACTGTGACAATGACTTCAGAGGTAACTCCTGGCAGATAAGAACCATTCTCCAGGCCCACCGTGTCTCAGACACACAGGGACCTGAGACAATTTGTCCCCTTCGGTATAGCAGGATTGTTTTCTGGTTTCCCAGACGATGAACCTATGGCCCCGTAGCTAGAGCCCTGCAAGTCACAGACACTCCAGCAGTCAAAGTCCCTGGCTTCTAATCTGTAACAACTCCTTTCGTGGTTCCATCAAGGCAGGATCTAGGGTTTCTTGAAGTCCTCAGTTGCTACTGGAGATTGTGTCCTCTCTGAGAGCTCCTGTCACCTCTGTGTTCAAGTCCGCAGTTAAGTCTCAGTGACTCCCGCACCCTTCCTGGGCAGCCATGACTGCATCTGCCTAGGCCCTTCAAAACTGTTCACAGTCCTTGCACTTCTGCACGCAGGGCCTGGTTCGTATTAGCACCCGGCTCCTGTGGTGGTCGGATGGGGCTTGGAATGCATCCAGAAACTGTCAGTGTCCATAGTATGCGTTAACAACTTATCTAACGTGGAACATCAGAATGTTTGATCTGCCAATTAGGCGCCTGGAGCTGCTAACTGGAAGCAGATGGCCCATACATCATCATTGGAAGGACGATGGCCAGACACTTCCCCAATCGCAGAAGCAGACAAGTCTTTGCTTTATTATCCTAGATATTCCAACTGGGTGTCCCCATCCTAGGATTGAAGACCCGAGGCAAGAGAGGCTCTGACCCTGTTGCTTACACCCCAAGAACTGGACAGCACAAGAGATGGGTTGATCCCGGATGGCTGTTGGCCTGTGGCTTCCCAAGTTCCCTATGGGATGCTGGCATCTGCTAGACCTCTCTCTATAGCATCGGTACACTAGGCTGGAAGGACAACAGAAATTCTTGAGCATCTGCCAGCATCCTAGACTGGGAGTCAAGCAAGCCTCAAGGCTTGGGATAGCACGAACCACACAAAAACCATCCTAGTTAGCCGGAAGCCAGGACCCCTTCCATAGCTCACCGCCTACAGTCTGTTGCTCCACAGAACTGATGTGGCCCCAACCCCGTGAGCATCACTGACTCTATCAGGCCTAGTAGCCTACTCCTCAAGGGTCTCCCAGCCTCCTTCAGCCCTTGAGCTCCACCCCCACATGTTTGCTCCTTTCTCCTAAAGCCCCCCCCCGGGCCCCATCTCAGGACCAAGTGTGAACCACCCTTGTCTGGGACTCCCTGGGGCAGATGTGCTGCTGAAGACCTCAGCTGTCCTCTGGCATGCACAATGGTGTTACTGCACTGGCCACATGGCTGCCCACCTCTGCCTCTCCTCTCCATATTTCTTCCTCCTACCTGTTTTTCTCTCCTGATTTCCCCCTTCCCAATCTGTCTCACATTTCTGTCTATCTCTTCCTCTTGCCTCTCCTCCCTTACCTCTGGCTTTCTCAGGTTTAGCTCCCCAACTCTCTGCTCTACCACAAGACCTTTGCTCAGGCTAGCTCTCCTCCTAGAATACTCCCTCCTTTGGCCACCCACCTGTTTATTCTTCTTTAAAAACACACATGTCACTGGGCAGTGGTGGTGCACGCCTTTGATCCCAGCACTTGGGAGGCAGAGACAGGCAGATTTCTGAGTTCAAGGCCAGCCTGGTCTACAAAGTGAACTCCAGGACAGCCAAGGCTACACAGTGAAACCCTGTCTCAAAACTACCCCTCAAAAACACAAACACACACACAAGATGTGTGTGTGTGTGTGTTTGTGTGTGTGTGTGTGTGTGTGTGTAGAGGTAGGGCTCCTTCTGCCACTATCAGGCTCAGAGCCACTGCTCATTTTTCTGTCCTCAGCCTGATGCAAGTTGTCAACAGATTAGGAACCTTCCTTGTCCTGCCGCAGGGTCCCCTCCAGTGCTCCTGTGACTCCCCGAATGCCCCCACACTAGTGGCTGGTGCCAAGATGAATGGCTGTGTGGGCTGTGTGATGTGCTGGGAGCAGGGACTGTCTTCTGAGGTGACAGTTGTCCTTGATGCTGTGCAGGGCCTGAATCTGTGGTAGTTTGGCACTTGTTCAATGAATGAATGAATGAATGAATGAATGAGTGAATGAGTGAATGCCTACAATCCCCTCTCACAGGTGAACTCAATCTATCTACTTAATTTATGTGGACACATTGTCGCTATCTTTAGACACACCAGAAGAGGGCATCAAACCCCACTACAGATGGTTGTGAGCCACCATGTGGTTGCTGGGAATTGAACTCAGGACCTCTGGAAGAGCAGTCAGTGCTCTTAACCACTGAGCCACCTCTCCAGCCCCGGTGAACTCTTCTTTCTCTTCTTTCTGGACATTTCGTCCAGACTTCCAGAGCATCTACTGGGTTGGCTGGTCTCGACCCCACAGCCTAGTCCCACCTGTTGTCACCTGACAACACTCTCAAGGATTTGCTCTGGCCAGGGTACTCTCCTAGGTGCCTGACAATCGGGAGACAGTCAGAGCCCCCGTGTGTTTCTGCTTATTGTATCCCGGGTCAGATGAATACAGCAAGGTAGTGAAATATTCATTCATCCTGTGATGGATGAAGGACAGCTGCCAATCAGGAGGGAGAGAATAAACAAGGACCAAGCCACAGGGCTATCAAGGAGGGGCATTCTGAGAGAAGAAAGCAGTCAAGACCAAGGCCTTAAGACAATGGCAGCCTGGGAGCTGGAGAGGAGTCAGTGTGGCCAGAAAGAGCTGTGGGAGATGTGTCCGCCATGAGGACACAGAGAGAATGGGAGTTTGTAAGCCTGACCCACCCAGAAAACTGCCCCAGCTCTTCCGGTGGCCTTTCTATTTATGATTCTGTCCCAGCACACATCCTGAGAGTCCCTCCAATTAGACCCAGGTCATGTGCCTACCCCTGAACCAACCACTGGATGAGAAAAACATCACCTTCTCCCCACCAACAGCCCAGAATATGATGCCACCCCTGGAGCTCAGGCTCTGAGAGCAGGGGCTGCTGGGTGTTTGGGGAGGTAAGGAGTTACTGGGAGGTCAGTGGAGGTCATGGAAGATGCTGGAGCAGGCACACCTTTAAAGAAGACTCCATCTGCTATCACAGAAGACGGGCTACCAGGAGCAAGCCTATGCATGGTCCCAAAGGACAAAGCTAGTGTCCCTAAATAGAAATCCCAGAAAATCAGGCTCTCACTTGACCTACCAAGAATGGTCTATCCTGGGGTGATTAGCCAGTAACAGGCTTACCTTGCAAGCATGAGGACCTGAGTGTGTGTTAAAACCCAGACTCACGTGTTATCCCAACCCTGGGGAAGCAGAGACAGGAGGATCCCTAGTGTTTGTGGGCCAGCCTGGTCTACTGGGTGAGTTCCAGCCAGCGAGAAGCCATGGCTCAAGATGGAAAACACGGAGGTGGTCCTCTGGTTTCCATATGCTTGTGGACAAACGTATATATGTATGTACCTGCATACAGCACACATACACACACACACACCAAACACCACAATACTACATCACACATACACACACTCAATATGCCACACACCACATGCATGCACACCACATCATATACACCATACACACCACACATACCATGTACACCACACATACCTATGCACATATACCACACACATGCACACGCACACCTACATACAACACTCAAACAACAAGCTATCACATACATCACACACACACCCCACATATACATACAACATACACAGACAAAAATACACACAAATATATAGACACAACACAACACAACACACAATACTTGTCTAACAGTGGAGGGTGCCCTCAATATCCTCTGGAGGGGAAAAAACACTTAAGACTCCTCCATTGAAGCAGCTGTGCAGGTGTGCAGTGGGTATCCTCTGAACTCAGTGAGATTCTGGGATTTTCTCCACTAATGGTGGTCCTCCAACAGAACCCAGATATGAGGCCATTAGCTCTTTAAAAAAAAAATTAAGCCAAGGCATAGACGGATGTAAAGAGAAAGAATTAAGAGATTAAAACTCCCTGAGCTCCTAAAATCTGGTCCCTCGGGCAAGGGGGACAGACAGGACACAGTCATGGCCAGGACCAGGCCCTACGAAAGCTAAGGGCTCAGCCAAGCCTCTGTATGTTGGCTCTGGGCTCTCCTGGGAAGTCTGGAGGGGATAGAGAAGGAACATCAACAAAGATCTTACTTCTAGAAAACCCCTACATCCTTAGTGTCTGCTGAAAGCTTCTGTTGGTTGGTCTGATTGCATTCCGGCACTTGGGGAGGCAGAGGCAGGCAAATCTCCGTGAGTTTGAGGTCAGCCTGGTCTACAAAGTAAGTTCCAGGACAGCCAGGACTACACAGAGAAACCTTGTCTCACAAAACCAGAGAGAGAAAGAGAGAGAGGAAGAAGGAGGAGGAGGAAGAGGAGGAAGAGGAAGAAGAGGAAGAAGAGAAAAGAAAAGAGAGAGAAAAGAAGGAAGGAAGGAAGGAAGGAAGGAAGGAAGGAAGGAAGGAAGGAAGGGAAAAAGAACCTCCCAGAAAAGTTAATAAAGCACATCTCTGGGTGTTTCCTGAGATGACTGGCATGAGGACAGCCATACTGAAGGGGGAAGACCCTCCCAGTGGGCCTGACAAGGATGAAGCATGGAAGAGCGAAGCTAGCACACATCTAGCCATCCTTGAGCAAGCGCTTCTGTTACAACTGACATCATCCAACTCTAGCTTTGAACTTGGATGTGGACCCTCATTCGCCAGGGGTGCCCCAGCCTTTGGCCTCAGACTGGGACAGCAGCATTGGCCCTTCTCGGTCTGAGCAGCTGCGGGGCCCTCAGCTCTCCTGTCTGCAGATCTCTATAGTGGGGCTATTCAGTCTCAGGCCAGGTAGACGACTCGTGTAAGAAATGTCCTCTTACCATTTTATAAGTATACCCAATAGGTCTGTTTGGTTCATCTGAAAAAATGCTGCCTAACCATCTCTAGTCTCTACATGAGACCCACGCTGAGGACAGTGGGAAGACAGCTGGACATGGAGCGAGGGGTACAAGGAAGGCTTCTCAGGTGACAGAGCGGAGGTGCAAGGTAGACACGGTACCCAGAGCACTGACAGAGCCGCTCAGAAAGGAAGGCCCAGAGACCCAGAACTGAGCCCCTGCCCCAGGCCCCAGCTGTCCTTCCTCCCATTCTGCTTCCCCAGCTTTCTTCCTGCCGTCCTCACTGGGCCCCACCTCCCAACTCCTGGGAAACTGTGATCACCCCCAGAGTAGATTTGAAAAGCCTTCCCCATGTCCTCCACTGGGAATCCTTCAGGAAGCTTGTACCTCTGTCCTGCCCCAAACCACAACCCCAGTGCCTGCACTCCTGTCTTGAGATCTGGGTGCCTCTGAGCGGGCCACTCAGGCTCTCTGAAGAACAGCTTGGAACCTCACACTAGAGTGCTGCCTCCTTGGTGAGCATCAAGGGAACAGGTCTGAGCCCCGACACAGCAAGGTCAGAGGACACTGCCCAGAGTCCACCATGAGATAGGGGTGAACTAGGCAGAGCTCTGCCCAGAAGCGTGATGCCCCCGAGTTATCAGTGCCAAGGTGGCATCAACATGCAGGCTCTGGATCACTAAGCCTGTGGACCTTGTTTGCTGGGCTGGGTAAGGCTGGGAAATAGTTTCAGGAAAGTGGGTTTTCCACAGGGGTTGGTACTGTGGTCTCTAGTACAGGAAGTTTTTGAAATACAGACATTTAAAAAAATATATGGTCTGGGGGACTCACTCAGTCACTGAAGTGCTTGTCACATGAGTATGAGAGACCAAGTTGGCTCGGCGGTTAAGAGCACTGGCTGTTCTTCCAGAGGTCCTGAGTTCAATTCCCAGCATCCACACTGTGGCTCACAACCATCTGAAATGGGATCTGGCGCCCTCTTCAGGCAGGCATATGCATATGCAGCAGAGCACACATATATTAAATAAACATTTAAAAATACATATATTTTTTTAAAAAGAAAAACAAACCTTCTTATTGTTGTGTTAAAGATACCATGACCAAGGCAACTTGTAGAAGATCCCATTTAATTTGGGGCTCAAGATACAACAGGGCTGAAGGCTGGAGACATGGCTCATCAGTTAAGAGTACCGACTGTTCTTCCAAAGGACCTGGGTTCAATTCCCAGCACCCACTTGGAAGCTCACAACTGTCTGTAATTCTGGCTCAGGGGATCTGACACCCTCACACAGACCTACATGCAGTAGAGCACCAATGTAAATAAAAATAAGTAAATCGGGTTTTCTTTTTGTTGTTTTTTTTAAAGATTCTGGAGGGAAGCAGAGTTCATGACTGCCATGGGGAAGATTATAGCAGCAGGCAGGCAGACCTAAAGCTGGAGCAGAAGCTGAGACCACAAGCAAAGACAGAGAATGCTAACTGTTAGGGTGGCCTGGGCTTCTGAAACCTCAAAGCCCGCCCCAGTGACACACCTCCTCCAAGGCCACACCCCCTAAACCTTCCCAAACAGTTCCACCAACTGTCAGCCAGGCATCCAATTATATATGTACATGGTGGGGGGCTGTTCCCATTCAAACCTCCATACCAGGCATGGTGGCCTGTGCTTGTAGATAGGTCAGGCGGGTGCTTGGGGTTCACTGGGCTCCAGCCTAGCCCGTCGGTCAGTGCCAGGACCGTAAGAGACTTTATCTCTCTATCACCCTATGGTTTCTAATAAATAGCACCTAATGTTTTCCTCTGGCCTCCAAACGCATGTACACACATGTTCAGCTGCACATACATGTACACACACAAAACACAACTTTACATTGCCCTGATGGTTTCAGAGGCATGTGAATTTATAGTGATTGGCATTTATTGAGCACCCACTGCGACACGCTTCACTTGACCAGCAAGAAAGACACACCACCACCGGGATCTTCTCAAACAGCCTTTACTCAGGAGCACCTTGATTATAGATGCCCAGGACCCCGAGCAGCGGGAGAGCTGCCTTATATACCCTCCCGGGGACCAAAGAGAAGTCGTGCTGATCCCGGGTTGGTGCAGCAGACTATGCCTCATTAGCATATAGCCCATTTGGGAGGGGCTGTCACTCAAAGAGAGCGACGCATGCGCACTAGGCTTCTTTACCTGACAGAACCATCTCGTAATGGCGGAGAGCCACGTCTGCCTACAACCCACTGTGTACATTTTTACCTTATTGTGTTCTATCACGGATTCTTGTTGTGTTATAGTCTCTCTCTCTCTCTCTTTCTCTCTCTCTCTCTCTCTCTCTCCCTCTCTCTCTCTCTCTCTCTCTCTCTCTTTGGAATCAGGCCATGTCTCCCCACAGCTCTCTCTGGACAGAGCTAATCAGCAAACCTGCTATGACCTGAAAGACTCCCTCCTCCCTGCAATCGGGAGCCCAGACCCCTGATGCCCAGGCCCCTGATGCCCAAGGCCCTGGTGCCCAGGCCCCTGATAGATACCCAGGCCTAAGGCAACCCTGCATTATAACTTCACTTTTGTCTAGTGCCTTTCTGCCCTGGGATTCCTGGTGAGTACCCGGGATAACACGATGGAGAACGTATTTTCCCGGAGAGCGTATACACATACCTCGGGATAAGGAACTCCCTTTGTTCCACAGAAGTGAAGATTCAGTCTCTTGCAGCCCCCTGTCATTGCTATCTATGGTGGCTTTCTTTTTCTCCTCTTAAGCCACAAAGGCTCCCTCTCCCCGTCCAGGGCTCCATCATGGCTGTCTATGGCACCCATGCTGTGACTCTCCCCATATCCCCTCCGGAAGGGTGACTTATCCCAGCTTCCATTTCTTCAGCCTCCAAACGTTAACATCTGCAACTATGACTCCAATTCAGAGATGGACAAATGCAGTCTCAAAGACAAGTTGGCCCAAGGTCACCAGACACAGTGAATACCCAGACTGAGTCCCTGCCTCAGGAAACCTCTGAAATCAAGAAGGGACATTGATTTGACTCCAATTTCAGAGATGGACAAATGCAGTCTCAAAGACAAGTTGGCCCAAGGTCACCAGACACAGTGAATACCCAGACTGAGTCCCTGCCTCAGGAAACCTCTGAAATCAAGAAGGGACATTGATTTCACCCAAGGGAAGTTTATTCATAAGCAACAATAGAGGACCCATGATGCCCATCTGACCATTAGAACACAGGAGTCCCAGTCTGTGTTCCCCAGGAACCGGAATGAAACACAGATAAACAGACATCTGGAGAGCACCATGGCCACCATGGTTGGCCTCACAGCCACTAGCCATGAGCAGGAAGGCATGGGCCACAGCCCCGCAGGTGCTCACTATGACCACCAGATGGCAGTGGTGGGCCATCCTTGGAGCCCCATAGGTCATTTTGGTGGTTTCTTCCATAAGTGGGTGGTAGGTCCTAGCCAGTGAAACCGCTCGGGCGGGGTTGGCGATGGGGGAGCAAGAGGGTGCATTATGGGTATTTTCAAGCGCTATGTGGGTAAAAATAGCTATGCTGCAAAGAATAGCAGAGAAACACCGGAAGCGTGGAGGGGGAGGGGCTCTGCTGCTGAGGCTAGTGGGCGGGGCTAGCTCTTCCTCATCGTGTAGCCCTGGATCATGCTATTGAAATAAGCTGAAGTGTTGCGCTCCGGGTAGAAAAGGATCATGTAACACTTGGGGCCAAAGTACCCCAAGCCGATGGCCAGGAAGTTGAGCACAGTGACCAGGAGGTCCATGATGGTGACCAGCACTCCGTCGTGGACAGACATGAAGGTGCAGAGGGAGATGGAAGAGGTGAAGGAGAAGGTCATGCCGAGGGTGATGAACTTGGCTTCGTTGTAGTTGGTGGGCAGTTCCTTGCCCACGTACGCGAAGCTGAAACCCAGCACGGACAGCAGCAAGTCCATGCTGGTGTTGAAAAATAGCCCATTGCGGTAGTTTGGGTGGCAGGAGAGGATCATGATGTTAGGGTCATCGGGGTCGGTCCGGCCAATAGGGTAGATGGTGGTGGCCAGCATGTTGCCCGCCACCAGGGCCACCTTGACGGCCGTGATGAAGGCCACGAAGACGTAGGGCCCGTGGTAACGCATCCAGAAACTGTAGGCGCTTGGCAGGCGCCTGGCCATCTTGAAGACGCACACAATCTGGAAGGAGCGCACCGTGATGCAGGAGAGACAAACGGAGAAGCAGACGGTGAAGAAAGCCTGGCGGCAGAAACACGAGAAGACCGTGGGGGGCCCCACATACACGGGTACCATCCCGAAGGCCAGCAGCAAGGGCACCAGCATCAGGAAGCACATGGGGCCACCCGCCGAGCGCACCATGGGTGTCTGGAAATGTCTCCAGAAGATGAGCAGAATGGCCAGCGTACTGAAGAAGCCCAGGGCGGCCAGGATGGTCACCACGATGGTGGGCACGTCGTTCCACTCCAGGAAGGCCAGCCGCTGCTTGAAGCAAGCGATGTTGTTCTTGTAGGACCACATGGAACCCGGGCAGGACAGACAGTTAAACTCATCTACAAGAGCCCACAGCAACTCCTGTCAGTGGGACCCCACATGTGAGCCCCTCTGTCCCCCCCTCACACCGGCGTTCTCTGGGCCTGGGCCCTGAGGCACAGAGAGGCTAAAGGAACTCCTCCCACCGTGATTGAGCAAAGTTTCCTTGTCACCTCATCTCACAGACAAACAGGGCCCAGCTCTGTTATGTCATTTTTTTCAAAGTTACAAAGCCGGCGAGTTACCAGGTAAGTTACCAAATCAGGATTCAAACCCCAGGTCTCCTTGCTCAGAACCCACCAACTTCAAGGCCTCTGCCAAGATATCATTCTCTAGGGGAAGAGACCTGTAAGCACATCTTCAGCAGGGCGTGGGGGAGGCTTGTATGTATGTGTTTACATGGTGTGTGTGTGCATGTGCATGTGTGTGTACCTGGCTGTACAGCCCAGAGGACAATATCAGTATTGTTCCTCAAATGCCTGCCTGCCTGCCTTCCTTCCTTCCTTCCTTATTGAGACTAGCTCTCTTGCTTGCCTGGAACTTGGTAAGTTAGCTAAACTGGCAGTCCTGTGAGCCCTAAGAAGCCATGTGTCTCAACCTCCCTGACACTGGTTCCAAGCACATGCCACCCTGCTTGGTTCTATTTCACATGACCTCATGGGGATCAAACCCATGTCCTCATGTTTGCAAGGTAAGCTCTTTACCAACCATGTCTCCCCAACCCCACAGAGAGCACTGAGAGTCAGATACTGTGGTAGGTACAGATTTAAAGAGCCCCAGAGACCAGAAAAGGTTGGCCCTTATCTATAGGCCACTGACAGCCCGGACAGACAGGCTGGCAGAAGCCTTCCACACGCTTGAAGAGCACTTAGCTGGGGCCCCTACTTGCTGCCCAGCATACAGCAAGTGTTTTTATTCAGAGGTGAAATCACCAATTAATTTTTAACCAATGAGGCCATGTGAAAGCTTTTTACTCAACCCTGAACTGTGTTAAGCACTAATGTGAGTTTAAACACTGGAGTCAGTGGTCTAGAAAGAAAGTGGCTTTAAACCAAGAATCCAGTCAATGGGGACTGGAGAGATGGCTCTTTGGGTGACATGCTTGGCACACAGTGTGAGGACTGAAAGTACCACACAGAAACCTCTACTGGGGATTTCGCTCCACGGGAAGCCACAAGAGGCACCAGGCCTGGTCTCTAGCCTTTGGATACTTACATCCCCTGGGAAGACCTCAGAGACCCTGGCAAAGTGAAGGGATCTCTGAAAACTCCAGGACAGGGTGGGGACACTGAGCCATGAACAGAGGACCTGCTAATGAAGAGCAGAGTGAGCGTTGTGGGAGTCATACCTGCTGAGCGGTTGAGGTAGGTGCCCGGCGGACAGTCCACGCACTCAAAGCAGCAGGGGTGGAGGCCTATAGGTTTTTTCATTTGCCCAGGCTGGCAGCTCTTGGAACACATGGATACAGGGACCTGGGGGGAGGAAGGCGAGAGACTCTGAGCCTCTTTTCCTACCCTCTGGGAGGCCTCTGATCTCTCCCACACCCATCAGGATGCCCCTCAGGAGAGGCTAACCTGGCCCTGTCTGAACTGCTGTTAGAACTGGATCTCTGCAGGACTCTCTGGGTTTTGCCTGTGGCCTAACCCAATCCACCATCCTCTGGTAAAGGCACCCAAGAGTAAAGAAGAGACTTCCTGAAGACACTGACAAGATAGAGCGCAACCCCGCCCCCCATCCCCACGAGTCCTGGCAGCCATCTTCTCACAAAGAGGACATTGTGGCTAAAGAAAAACCTGATCTCGGTGGAGGAAGGTTGAAAGCTATTGAGAGATCCTGGATCCATCCTTACCTGAACCCTCACCATTTATTCTGTTACCATGTTTCCCTGTCACTACAGCTAAGACTCCCAGTTGGCTTGTCCTTCTGAAGAGCAGGGGTCCCAGGTGAACTTGAACCCAAGGGCAGTGCCTGCACCACTGTCTCTCCTGCAGGGGAGCCCAGCACACAAAGGTTGCCAAGCATGGGATGAAGGGAGGTGCTATACACAGAGGAGACATTAGGACTGGGCATGAGGAGGGTGTAGTGTCTGAGCCTGGTGAGGGAGCCACGTGTGGGTAGGACCGTAGCAGAGGCAGGAGACAGGGAAGGCCATAGGAAGTCACAGGTGTGGGTGAGCAGCCACTAGAACCTATGACATCATTTCTGTGACCAAGGAGAACAACCTCCTATGGGCACACATAAAGAGGACCTAAGGCTCAGATCCAGGAGTCACAAAAGGATCCCTCAACACCAGAGCCCATCTCTTTTTGCCTCTCTCAAGTCTGAGGTCTCTTTTCTTGTTCCCCTCTACACACACACACACACACACACACACACACACACACACAATCATCATCATCATCATCACCACCACTACCACCATCAACATCATCAATTATTTAAAGGAATTAAACATCACATCTACTCCTGGGCTTCCTGTGCCTTACGGGGACTTCTCTGCCAAGAATGTGAGCATGCACTGTATAGGTGCACAGCCCTCAGCACAGACACACCTATGTCCATGGCCCACCACACATTGCCAGATCTCTCCCACCTCTGAACTCAAGATCTCTTACCAGCTCCTGAGTAGCCAGATTGGGCCTGCCTTGCACCCCTGAGACCTCACAATGGCTTTCATTCGCTCATACATGGGTGGTGGCTCTGCAGAAATAGCTCCATTGGTAGTGTGTTTCCCACAAAAACTTGAGGCCCCAAATTCCATCTCCAGAACCCAGGTCAAGAGCCAGGGGTGGTAGTTCACGCTTGTCAATGGTGGTGCTGGGTTGCTGGAGACCAGAGGATTCATGAGACCTGCTGCCCAGCCAGCCTCCTTAAATTGGCAAATCCTAGGTCCCAGTCTAAGACCCTGTCTTTAAAACAAGCCAGGCAGCTGCAGAAGTCAATCGCTGGCCTCCACATGCACATACACACACATTCACCTGCACACACACATATGCACACCTGCACACACACACACAGAAACCTGGAGCACAAACAGATGCCAGACGCCTGGGTAGCAATGCAGAGCCCTGCCAGAGTGAAATCAGTATCTTTGTGAATGTAATGGTCAGCTATAAACACCATGAAGGATGGTAGTGCTACAGAGGGGAGCTTCACTGGGGATGGCTGGCTTCCAGCTTGGCCAGGGAGAGCCTGGAGTCCCCACAGTGAGAAGACAGAAGAGCAAACTGTCTTAGAGAACTGGGCCGTGGGGCTCAGCAGAGCCCCCAAAGCTGCAGTTGGGTGCATATGCATATGTAGAATGTTCTAGTTTAAAGTACTTGCATCAACACATACACCCCTAACAAGAGACCTAAAATACATAAAGCAAGAAAGAATGAACAGAAAACAGAGAATGTGTAGTATTCAATAATAACGGGTGTTAATGTCAACACCATATTTTCAATGACTACATAGATCTAAACAGAGGACCCACAAAGAAGTGGAAAACTTGACCTATACCATAAAATAGCATGCTCTAACAGGACGCTCTAACAGGACGTTATAACAGGACACTCTAACAGGACACGCTAGCAGGACACGCTAGCAGGACACTCTGATCTGTAGCGGCAGAGCACAGCATCTTACTAACCAAGTACAGATGAGCATCCCCAGGACAGATCCGCCCTAGGCTGTGATGCAAGCTTTGACTTAAATTAAAAGGATCAAAATCATGGTGGTCATGCTCTCCCAACACAGAAAAACCAACTTAGGTAAATAATAGAAGAAGTGGCTGGAGAGACTGCTCAAGGGTTAAGAGCACTGGTTGCTCTTGCAGAAGAAGCCCATCCTGGGCTACATAAGAAACCCAAAGAAAAGAACTGGAGATGTAACTCAGTTGTCAGAGTGATTGCCCAGCACACAGGAAGCCCTGGGGTTGAACCCATCACTCCATAGCCCAAGGGCTTAGGAGGTGCAGGCAGAAGGATCAGATATTCAGTTTTATGCTCAGTTACATAATGTATTCGAGACCAGCTTGGGTTAGAGACTCTGTCAACAGGAAGAGAGAAAGAAGGAGGAAGGGAAGGAGACAGAGGAAATGAAGAAGGAAGGAGGGGAGAGGTAAAGAAGGGGGAAGAGAAGAATACAGCCAGCTTGTAGCGAGCTTGCTTAGCATGTATAAGACCCTGCGCTTGATTCCCATCACCACAGAGCACACAAACAAAGAAATAATGAAGAACCTAAAGTCACTGGTGTTCATTAGACTGTAAGAGCGAAGGTCTTAGGGTCATCATGATGGGATTCTAGTCCCCGCTGGAGAGATGTATCCACAGCAAACCAGCTGGTTCCTCTGAAGTTTCCCAGCAGTGAATGCAAGGGTCACAGGAGGGGGCTTCAGGTCTCACAAGAACCTGGATGGACCATTCAGGGTAGACTGCTGGGCACCTCAGGGCAGCCCTACTACGCCTCTGTCTTGGGGACATTTACCATCAGGCAGCTGGGCCTGGGGTCCTTAGGATGGAGGTTACCATCATTCCAGGGAGACACCCAGAGCAGCCACATGCATGCTAGTGAAGGAGAGTGACTCCAGAGTGGCGGTCACTGCCTGTCACTGCCCACCAAATGCCCCCTTGGCACAGACAGTGTCTGCCTAATATCCTAAAGGCTCTGTGGTCCTCCAGGCTCGTGCAGGACAATCTCTCTTATGCAGCCATCACGAGCTAGCCTCGTCTCGGCTAGCAGGCCATGCCTTTCACTCTCTGCCACGGGGCTGTGGTGTAAGATGTCAGCCAGGAGCTTCGGGGCACCCAGCCACATGGGACCTGGAAACCCAAGGGTTTAGCACTCCAGAGTGACCTCTGGCCACCAGGGGATGGGATCCTGACAACCCACACTGCTCGTTTCTCTCCGTTGGGACACAGCTCTGTGGCAGATCCTTGGAAGGTAACAGGAAGGTGGTGCTACTGTGGGTCGTAGCAGTGTCTGGCTTGAGGACAATCCTTTGTACTGGCTTTTCCACTCTTCTGCTGCAAGCTTTCCCATCTCCCAGTCTTGGTACTTGGAGGCACGTCTATAATAATCTATCACACGTGACCCTTGCCTCAGGCTCTGCATTTCAATGAGAACATAGACTGAGTAAGACCTTGTAGGTCCTAATGCCTATGTCCTAAGTATACAACCTGACTCCATTGTATACATACTTAAAGAAAAGAAGGGTCCCTCATCCGAGAGAACCTGTGTTCTTACGCAGAGGGGACGTGTGGATACCGACAAGACCACAGAGAGATATCAGGTGACAAAGGCAAAGATCAGAGTGGAGCTTCCACAAGCCAAGGAGAGCCAGGGAGTGCCATACAGCAGGAGAGAGGCCAAGCAGGTTCCTGGCCTCTGCAGGAATCAGCCTCACCTCTCCCTTGGCTTGCAGCAGCTGGGACAAAGAATGTCTGGGATTCGAGCTCAAGAAAACAGAAAGACGTCAACCTGACTCACTTCAAGACTCAACAATGGTGATTGGCTGGAAGGCTGTGTAGAGAAAGCCTCTACCATAGGCAAGCTGTGCAGCATTAAGGAGATTACACAACCTCTCTGTGCCTTCGGTGTTCTAGCCTATACAATGGGGAGAGCAATAGCCTCGGTCCCTGTGATGGGTAATCCTATCAACTTGATGAAATTTAGGGTCTGTGAAGATGCACCTCTGGGTATAGCTGAGAGGATGTCTCTGGAAAACGTTAGCAGAGGGAAGATCCACCTTGGATATGAGTGGCCTCATCCCATGGGCCTGAATAAAATGGAGACAGTGAGCGAAGCACCAGCATCCATCTCTCTCCCTTCCTGTCTGTGGATGCGACGGGGTCCACCACCTTAGGCTCCTGCGGCCGTGCCCTCCCACCAAGACAGACTGCATCCTCAAACCCTGAGCAGAATACACCCTGCACCCCTTAAGAGCTTCTTATCAGTTGTCAGGTTGTAGAAATCAAGCCTAACCCATCACGCCAGGCGGATGTGGGAGCCACATACATTGAGCACAGGGCTGTGAGCCGAAGCCCCAGATTCTCCTGGAGCTGGAGCACCTTCAACTCCACAGCTCTCAGTTGACAAAGAAGGACATGACCCTAGCTAGACCCTACACCCCAAATGGAGACCCCACCGGCTACTGCTGATGCATCCCTAGAGCCCCTTCTTGACCAGTCCCGAGGTGCTACCCTCCAAGCTGACCTTGTTGTTGGGCGTGTACCAGGACACATTGTTAATGTATGTCAGCCTCTTCTCAGTGGGAGAGTAGGAGGCGATGCTTTGGAAGGGGTTCTGGCTCAGGCCCCACTGCCACTGGATGATGTCCAGGAGCATCGGCATGTCCCCTTGTTCGTCGAAGAAGAGCTGGTTGCCCAGGAGTGTGAAGTTGACATGCCAGATCTCCCTGAGTAGCTGCGGGGGGTCAGAAAGAAGGATAGCAGAGCTGGCATCCGACAGGACCAGACATTTGAGAGTCTACTCCACTCCCCACCCCGCAAACCCAGCCTCAACACCTGTCTATTGGGAGCATTGAGGACATAGAACTGTGAGGTGGTGACCCTGGAACCTGATGTGCCTGGAGCTAGGACTCAGTCCTGCCACTTTAGCCCTGTGTGACTTTAGCCCTGTTGCTCAACCTCTCAGGACTTCTAGTTTCTTGACAGAAGAAACTTCCAGTTTCTCTTCTGCAAAATGGAAGCTTCTGGGCTCTGGAGCCGCACTAGAAATATTAGAACGGGAGCTGGAGAGAGGGCTCAGCGGATAAGAGCACTGGCTGCTCTTCCAAGGACTTGGGTTCAATTCCCAGTACCCACATGGCACCTCACAACTACCTGTAATCCCAGTTCCAGGGGATCTGATGCCCTCTTCTGACCTCCACGGGCACTGCACACATGTGATACACAGACATAACACACAGGCAAACACTCATATAAATACAACATTAAGATAAAAGAGGAAAAAAAACCAACTTAGAACAGTAGCTGAGAATAATGCTTTCTTCTCCTTTCTCCTAGAAGTCACCTGGGGCACCCCTCGGGAGCTCTCTCAGCTGCAAACACCAGCTGGCACTAGGCCCCCCCCATCATTCCTGATCCCCTAAACCATAGGGTCAGCTCCTGACACAGGTGCCAGCTAGAACAAGCACCTAACAGAGCAGCCTGTGGTTGAAGCGCAGTCCTAGCTCAGTTTAGTTGGCTTTGTGACTTTGGCTCCTGTGCGTCAGCCTCCCTAAGTGTGCAAGATCAACCGTGAGGACGCATGCTCTCCAGCACGTGGATAGCGCCAGAGCACCGCCCTGAGGAATGACACAGGCTGCCACTGATACCTTAGCCCTCAGGAGCTAGCACACAGCTGGCAGCCAAACGCCTTTCAAAGAACGGCACCTTTCAGAACGTAGGTACTTAAAATGGGGGACTAGGTTCTGGGGTTATGGGGTGGTGATACGTGACTGAAATAGAACAGAATTGGGCTGCTCTGTGGGGGGGGGGGCTTCTGTGTGTGTGTGTGTGTGTGTGTGTGTGTGTGTGTGTGTGGCGTATGTACGGGGAACAGGGAGGGAGTATGCATGCCTGTGCACCCACACAGAGCCCACGGGAGGACATCAAGTGTCCTTCTCTCTCACTTCCAATCTTATCCCCGGAGACAGAGTCTCTCACTGAACCTGGAACTCCACTGGTGGCCATCAATGCTAATGAACCTCCCATCTCCACCTGCCCATCACTGGGTTTATAGGCACCCACAGCCAAGTCCAGCTTCTTACATGGCTGCTGGGGATTCGAACTCAGACCCTGTGCTTCCTGGGCATTTGGAGATAGGGGATGCCCTGTGGCTTCCTGTACCCCTTTGCCCAGCCCCTGAGCACTGTGATGGTGGAGTCCCTGAAAGTCTAGGGCCTCACCTGCCATGGGTAGATGATTTGCTTGGTGCAGCGGACCTGGTTGCAGCGGAGGAGTCTGTGGAGGGCATGGGCCACCGCGTAAACGGCCGAGTACACGCTGTAGACCACACGCTCCCCCGAAAGCATGAGAACGTTGTTGAAGGACTCGGTGATGTTCAGGCAGGCGTCGCAGTCCTGGTTACAAGTAGTCCTCAGGACGGTCTCGTTAGGCATGGGATATCCTGGCTTGTCATGGCGCACTCGGAACTGGCTGAAGCCAGGGATGGATACCCTCTGGATGGTGACGCCCAGGAAGGTGCCCGTGTGGCGCAGCTCTGTGAGGTTGTGTAGAACCGGGTCGATAGCCCAGGACTCAGAGGCAATCCACACAAAGCCTGTGAAGTTCCAGCGCAGCACCTCGCGGAAGAAGTTGTGCAGGCTCAGCTCTGGCGAGAACACCACCACGACGCGCGCCGAGGTCCGCCGCAGCTTGTCCAGGATGTTGTCCAGTTGGCCCTGCTCCTCAGGCCTCACGGCCTGGTTGGGTTCTGGTACGGGCAGAACCTCCTGGAAGGCGATGCAGATGTCGCCGGTGTTGGTCAGACGCTGGCTCAGCAGGTGGCTGTTCTCGCGGCCGTAATCGTCATCGCTCACCAACACCACGATCCAGTTCCAATCGAAGTGTACCATCAGCTGCACCATGGCCTCGATGTGGTGGGTGGCGCTGGGCACTGTGCGCAGCATGGCAGGGAAGCGCCGCTTGTCCCGCAGCTTGTCAGAGATGGCGCTGTATGTGACCTGCCCGGGGAGGGGGGGGGGGGTAGAGGGATGTTAGAAGAGAGATTCCATCTGACATCATTACCTCGGGAACACTTACACACCCAGGGCTGTGACTATACCATCATCTTGGCCACCTTAGTACATGTGAGGCCCTACTATGCGCCATACCCTGGCTGGGTGACCCACATCAGTCCCTTAGTCACCTAGTGCCCCTGCACCTGTTACTAGTTACACCCTGGCTAGGTGGTAACATCTGTCTCTTCATGTTGCTTAGCAACCCTGTCTCTTCCCGTTGCTTGGCAACCCTGACTGAGCTCCTCCCTGCACATCTTGAACATGGCTCTCACCCTCTCCCCAGCATCCCAGTCTTATCATCAGCTTCAGGTCCTCCTTGACCCCACACTAGGTTTGTGTGGGGTCACTGGCTGCCCCATCTCTTGTCGGGGCTCCCAGCTGTGACCTCACAACCTCAGTGTACCTCAAAATGAGGCTCCCAGCCTCGATTCTCTCCCACCACACCGTCTTCCTTACAAGTCTCATGCAGCCTCTTTACACAAACATCATTTCGAGGCCCACAACCCCAACGCCCAACCCTAGGTCCACCCTCCCTCCTGAACCTCAGGCTTGGATTCGGGGATGTCCTCCTCGCATCTCAAACTTGACTTTTCCAACCCCAGACTCCGGTTCTTCTCTGAGTCCACCCAGCTTCCCACCTGATAGGTGTTGAGGGCATAACGGTCTTTTTGACCAAAGATCAATAGGGAAACCAGGAATATTAATCATGCCAGGGTCTCTCCTCAATGGGAGAGAGATAAAAGACCTGCCTTCCTTCCAGAAAGCTGAGAGTGGATATTGTTAATGACCTGGTGACCTTTTTGGTATCTGCAGGGGTGGGTGCACAGACCTCACCTACCTTTTGCTACAGAGGCAGACTTCACCCAAATTCCCGCAGAATGTTTACCCCAGACTCTCCCTCCCTAACTCCCAGTTCACAGATCCCATCTGTGCTGGTTTGAATAGGTGTGGCCCTCATAGACTCATGTATTAGAATGCTTGGCCCATAGGGAAATAGCATTATTAGGAGGTGGCCTTGTTAGAGGAAGTGTGTCACTGCAGGCTTTGAAGTCTCCTATGCTCAAGCCTTGCCCAGTGTGGCACACAGTCTCCTGCTGCCACCTGCAGATCAAGATGTAGAGCTCTCAGCTCCTTCACCAGCACCAGGTCTGCCTGGATGCTGCCATTCTTCCCAGCCATGACAATGATAACGAACTAAACCTCTGAAACTGTAAGCCAGCCCCGATTAAATGTTTCCCTTTCGGGGGCTGGTGAGATGGCTCAGCGGGTAAGAGCACCCGATTGCTCTTCCGAAGGTGATAAGTTCAAATCCCAGCAACCACATGGTGGCTCACAACCATCCTTAATGAGATCTGATGCCCTCTTCTGGAATGCCTGAAGACAGCTACAGTGTACTTACATATAATAAATAAAAATAAATCTTTAAAAAAAAAATGTTTCCCTTTCTAAGAGTCACTGTAGTTGTGACGTCTCTTCTCAGCAATAGCAATCCTAAGATACTGTCCCTAGTGTGGGCAGATGTCACATGTAGTGCTGTAGCAATCCTAAGATACTGTCCCTAGTGTGGGAAGATGTCACATGTAGTGCTGTAGCAATCCTAAGATACTGTCCCTACATGTAGTGCTGATCTCTATGCTAGCCCAGTCAGAGACCAAACCAGATTCTAGGCCTCTTAGCTAGGGAACCCACCCTCACGCTCACATGTACTTTGTAAAGGAGTTTCTGTAAGTAGAACTTGAACTTTATTGTGGACCTGGAATGGGACTGACCATTGCCTGGAAACTTTCCCAAATGGCACCTTAGTAACTCTCTACCGTATTTCTGGAGATAAGTCCTCTCACTGAACCTGGAAGTCACCAGTTTGGCAAGACTGGCTGACCAGTGAGCTCAGAGAATCCCCCTGTCTCCACATCCCCTCCACCACTGCTGGTCCAGGTGTTTCATGTGGTTGTGGAGATCCAAACTCAGGTCCCCACGCCTGCATGCTTCATCTCCCCAGGCCCTAGTGAGGCCTCACTCCTTGAGGGCCTACTATGAGTCAGGCCCTGTGCTAGGCAACTGAGCAAGCTAATACTGCCTGCTCCTTAGTCCTCATTCTGGAGAAAGATGAATTTTGTGGTGATGACAGCATTACAGACCACCTACTGTGTGCTGAAAACTCTTTTTGGGTTGACTGCTTCAACCCACAGTCAGTCCTGGGATGGAGTTTCACCAGCCCACTTTACAGATGGGGAAATGGAGGCTCAGAAGGGTGAAGAGAGTTGTCACAAGCTTCCCAGTAAGTCAGCCAGCCCTAAGCTTGTTGTCTGCCCCAGCTCATGTTCCTGCCATGCCTGACAGGGAAGAAGAGCTTCCTGCCCTCGAGACAGCTGCCCCTCTGACTCTCCCCAGTCACATTTCCCAGGCATCACCTGTGGCACGAGGAAGTAGGAGAGAATGTTGGACATGGTGATGGCGGACTCTGAGTTGTCTGGGCCAATGACGGCCACCACGTGGGGCCTGTACTGGCTGTAGTCTTTGAGGATGGGCAGGAAGTCATCATTCTGTGACAGGAAGTAGAGCCCGGGCTGGATATTGTTGGAGAGGTAGCAGACATCCACCATCTCGTAGCCGAGCAGCACGCCGGGCAGCAGAGAGCTACAGTTGTTGATTTCCTCCACAGCGAAGCGCATGGCCTGCATGAGGTTGTAGCCCAACACCTTCATGTTGTACCTGCGGGGATCACACACGGTGAGGGGCGTGTCCACAGGGGGCAGGGCAGGGGCGGGTCTGGGGGCGGGGCAAAGGACGGACCGCTGCTCTCTTCTCCACATGAGAAAATCTGACAAGGAACACCCTAGAAGGTTCTGGCACTCACTGCATTCCGGTCACCTCTGTCCCTACAACCGCACTGTGATCCCCTTGATCCCTATGCCCACAGTGACCTCCTCCATCGCTGTCATCCCCACTGTCACCGTCATCTCCCACTCTCCTAGTGCCATCACCACCAACACTACATCATTATCATCACCATCACCACCACCACTACATTATCACCAACATCACCACCACCATTACTGCCCAGACTGCTATCATCACTAATACCATCACCAGCACCCCTACTATACCATCTATACAGCTACCACTACCACCACCACCAAAACACCACCATTATAATTATTAACACGGTCACTATCACCACTGCCATCAACATCAACACCACCATCGTTAAAATCATTAGAACATGGGGCTGGTGAGATGGCTCAGTGGGTAAGAGCACCCGACTGCCCTTCCGAAGGTGATAAGTTCAAATCCCAGCATCCACATGGTGGCTCACAACCATCCGTAACGAGATCTGGCACCCTCTTCTGGAGTTTCTGAAGACAGCTACAGTGTACTTACATATAATAAATAAAATAAATCTTTAAAAAAAAGTCATTAGAACTAACACCATAGCCGTCACCATGACTACCACCATCACTCCCAACCATCCTCATCACCACCATCACAGTAACCGCTACCACCACTACCACCACCATCATCATCCTTATACCCATGTTAACTTCCACTGTTACTGCTGCAGTCAGCATTGCTAGTGACATTACTGAGTCTTTGCCACTGGCACTGACAATCATGACAATCATCATCATCATCATCATCATCATCATCATTATCATCACAGGCATCAGAGCACTTAGCACCAGCCTCCCCAGCCTCCCCAGCCTCCCCAGCCTCCCCAGCCTCCCCAGCCTCCCCAGCCTCAGGTCTACACATCATCCTCCTCATTGTATAAGTGATGAATTCCCAGTCAACCCTTAGTTAGTCCTCTCTGTCTCTGTCTGTCTCCGTCTCTCTGTCTCTCTCCCTCCCTCCCTCCTTCTCCTTCTTCCCTATCACCCAGAATGTTCCTCCTCCTGAGCAAGACCAGGGTGACTCAGTCTCTAAGTGGAGCTGTCACCCCAAATGGCACACAGAAGGGGAAGGAGGACTCCCCAAGCCCAGAAGCACTCCCTGTCTCCCCAGCCACAATCTTGGGAACTGCAAAACCCTCTACCACCTTCTGCCTGGCAAGGCAGAGCCTGATGTCTAGACAAGGCTTTGACGTGGTCTTATTGGGGGGTGGGGGCTCCCCCACTTGCCAGAGTGGCTAAGGATGGCTTTGATGGTGACTCTGTAAGTTTAAATACCCTGTCTTTCCAGAGATGTAACTTAGGGACAAACCAGGTCTCTGGGTTGCAAACAACTACTTAAAATTTCAACAGATTGTGCAAGGGGAGGGGTACTGAGGGCTACCAGACTGGATGTATGGCTGGGGGGGGGGTTGGCACACAAATCATGCAGTAGGGGCACTGGGGGCTAGCAGACCGGATCTACGATTGGGGTGGCACAGATCATGCATGAAGCATTGGGACCTAGCAGGCTGGATCTAGGATTGGGGGTTGGCACATATCATGCAGGGGGCACTGGGGCTAGTAGGCTGGATCTAGGATTATGGGGTTGGCACAGATTGTGCAGGGGGCACTGGGGCTAGCAGGCTGGATCTAGGGCTGAAGGTTTGGCAATGACTGAAGGGATGCATTCTGGGCACTTTCCAGGGTCCTGACTCTCTGCCCCACCCCTCCACCACCACTTGCATCTTGACTGCGAACTCACTCATTGCACTTGGGCACCTGCAGGTAGCTGAGGTGGGAGATGCTCTTCACGTTGGCATGGAGGGTAAAGAGGCCACCCAGGAGGTAGTCCCCAGCCAGGTGGAAGTCGGAGTTCTCTACCAGCATGACTGGCTTAGGCAGAGCATGCAGCAGGAGAAACAACAAGTGCAGTGTCCTCACCTGGGGCCCCATGCCAGCCAAGTAACAGCCTTAGACGATGCCCAGCCTCACCGTAGAGCCAGTCACCCCACACTGAGGCATTTGCACAGACATTTACATAGTGACGATTCTGCCCAGGGACGAGCGGACATCCTTAAGGGCTCCAGGCAAGGAACAGCGACTGGAGCAGGATATATTTGTGGGGCCCAGTGGGGCCTGCATGGCCTGGGAGAACATGGCTGCACCCAGCTTTCTGCCTGAGCTCATTCATACCTGTGTGGCCATCGGCTGTGGAGGTGGCAGTCGGCCGTGGTGGTCACACAAAGCGCATAAGGAAGGTAGAGGAGACAGCCATGGTCACAGTGAGCCCATCCCCATCCATTCGTTTGGTCTCTCCCTTGGCATACACCTGGTATGCAGCCCAGAGCTTCCCCCACCCACCCAATGGGTAGAGGAGACTGGGGTATCCCAAGCTCCTTTCCCAACCATCTTCCTCCATGTGCTCTTGTGACCCCTATACCCTCTTGTATGTCTTCAGTCTGGTCTCCTCCCCTCCCCTCCTCCTGCACACACTGAGCTGCCTTAGGGATGCAGAGGGGTGGACCCCCTCACGGCAGAGCCAGTAAGCAAGTATACCATTGTTCAGACACTGGGCAGAGTATTGGAGAGGTCTGCTCTGGTTCCCCACAAGCTCAGTCTCTACTTCTGCCTCATGGGATGATAAGACATCTCAAGACTGCAGAGCTGGCATCCCAGCACTCGGGAGGTGGAGCCTTGGCTATGGGAGGTGGAGCCTTGGCTATGGGAGGTGGAGCCTTGGCTATGGGAGGTGGAGCCTTGGCTATGGGAGGTGGAGCCTTGGCTATGGGAGGTGGAGCCTTGGCTATGGGAGGTGGAGCCTTGGCTATGGGAGGTGGAGCCTTGGCTACACAGGGTGCTGGTTAGTTTTTATCAACTTGACATAGGGGCCTCAGATGTGGAATTGCCTCCGTCACACTGGCCTATGGGGAAGATCTCTAGGGCATTTTTCTTGATTGGTATGAGAGGGCTTGGCTCACTCTAAGATGTGCTGCCCCTGGGCAGCTGCCCTAACTCCTCTCCAAGATGTACCATAACCTACAAGCTGCAAAGAATCATCGCTCTTGGGGCAGGACGGATGGCTCAGTGGTTAAGAGCACTGACCGCTCTTCCAGAGGTCCTGAGTTCAATTCCCAGCAACCCCATGGTGGCTCACAACCATCCATAACGGGATTCGACACCCTCTTCTGGTGTGTCTGAAGACAGCGACAGTGTATTCATAAATAAAGTTAAATAAATTTTTATTAAAAAAAAAAAAGGATCACTGCTTTCAGTTGTTTTATCACAGCAATCAAAAGGAAGCTGAGGAAAGGGCCAGCTTGGGCTACGAGAGAGAGAGAGAGAGAGAGAGAGAGAGAGAGAGAGAGAGAGAGAGAGAAAGAAGAAGAAGAAGAAGAAGAAGAAGAAGAAGAAGAAGAAGAAGAAGAAGAAGAAGAAGAAGAAGAAGAAGAAGAAGAAGAAGAAGAAGAAGAAGAAGAAGAAGAAATATAAAGAGATGATGAGCAGGGTATTAAGGCTTCTGCAGATGGAGGTGCTTTCTGGGTGAGAGGGCACTACTTCCCACTCCTCAGCAAACTGTGTCCCAGGAGCCTCGGTGTCTCTCACCTGTGAAAGGCAGATACAACAGCCCCGCTGCCATTACCGTAGGCTGCCGAGGAACTGAGATCGTACTGTGGCTGGGGTATCGTGGGGCCCATAAACAGGTCACCATCCCCACCAGATGTGCAGCCTCCAAGACCGAGTGATTTTTTTATCAAGGCTGGATGAGCCTTAGTCACCAAGTGTCCCGCTCTGAGGCCGACACCCCAGAACTCTGCTGCTGCTTAATGTCTCGTCTGGTCCCCAGCCACTGAGAAGTGTCAGGCTTGAGGCTTGGAGGCTCAGGGATTGAGACTCTACCACCTGTCAGCCTGGACAAGACGATGTAGCTGTGTCCCCTGGCTCAGTATCCAGGGATGGAAACTGAAGCTTGGGGCCATCATCTCATGTTACCCTGGTAGCCTGGTACCCACCTGTCCTTCAGGGTCCTCATCAGGGAAATGGGTAGAATAGGTTATACTTTACTACTATGAAGGGTGAAATCAGATTTTTACTACATTTATTGTGTGTGCGTGTGCGCTTATACACTCACATGTGCCAGGGGTAGTAGACGGAGGTCAGAGATGCTGGAATGGGTTCTTACCATCTACCACGTGTGCTCCAGGAATCAAATTCAGGTCATTAGGCTTGGTGGCAGGTGCTTTTACCCTCTGAGTCATCCTGCCAGCCAAGTTAAATTCTCTAAAGCCTTTACAACAGTGCTGGCCACACAGCCTGTGCTCTAGGCCAGGCTGACCTAGAATCTAAACAGGCAGGGCTGGTGGAGCCAGGGCTGGGTAGGAGCAGGTGTGTACCTTGCCATTTCCTCTGCCCCGTCCTGCTGAGGCTCTGGGTCGCCCCGTGTCCAGGAGGCAGCAGATGGTCTGTCCCTCATTTCCTTAGCTTGTATGCTTGAGTGACAGTGTATGCTGCAGAGGCCTTGGGGACATCCGGCCACAGTCAAATGGTTCCTGCTCGGGCTCAGGGCTGTGGCTGAGCCCCTGGCCACAGCAGGGAAATGAAGGGGCTCTGTGGGTGACCGCAGACACGGGGACTGATCCTGAGGACCATCCAGAACAGCCTCAGGAACCCAACCAGGGAGCGTGTCCTTGAGAGCCCGGCAGCCTCAAGCCCAAGGGAACAAGGTGATGGCCTGGAGTCCCCTCCTCCCCCAAACAGAAGACAGCATGGGAGGGTCATATAGTGGCAGGGACAGAGGAACCCAGAAGCCAATCACCTTATGGAGCAGACTTGAGTTCAAATCTGCCTCCTACTATGCCCACTACCACCCTTGACCTCCGCTGGCCCTACCACAGAAGCCAAATAATGTCCTGGTATGATCAGCAGTAGAGAGGAGCTTCCAGAGGGCTAGGGTGTGGCTCAGCCGACCGGTGCTCACCAGTCACGGGCGAGAGTCCAGGGTCCATCTTCAGTACTGTAAAAGTTACTCGCTATGCCTGTGATTGATTGGTGCCATTCATTCTAAGACAGAGCTATAAACGCCACCCTTCCCTTCTGCGAGGCACAGCCAGGGCACCCGTGTTTTTCACTGTCTAGAAGGGAGTTACTGGGGCCAGTGCGCTTGAGCCCAGAGCTTCATTGATGGGCACAGCCCTTCGTGCCTCCTTCTGCAGGAATCAGTTCCAAGGGCCACGTGAATGGGTCTCCCTGAGGCAGACACAGGAATACAGGAGAGAGATCTGGGTTCGCATCCCAGCAACCCCGCTCTCCTGGGATGGGCCATGTCAGCTGTGCCTCAGATTCAAAGGGAGTGAGGCTGTACCTGCTAGTGGGGCTAAGAGTAAGGAGAAAGAGACCTTGACGTATGTATTACGCAAGGTTCTCCAGGGGACAGGGAACTCATGGACTGTAAAAGGAAAAGTGGAGGAGGCAGGTTTGAAGGGAGGGACAATGGGAGAATGAATGGGCCAGGCCAGAACCATCTCCAGGAGACAGTCCCCTCCTGGGCGAGCTCATCCTCTGTTCTATTTAAATACTCAGTAGATACAGCCCGCTCACAGTACAAAAAGTCTGCTGTGCTTCTTAAAGTCAGGCCTGGAGACACAGGCTAGTAAACCCAGTGCTCAGATGGCTGAGGGACCAGATTCAAGGCTAACCTGGGCTACCTAGCAAGAGCATGTCTCCAAACAAGCATACTGGAGCTAGAAAGACGGCTGGTCAGATAGAGCCTTCAGTGCTTCATCAGGCAACTAGAATTTAGATGTAAACTCACAAAGGCCTGTAACACCAGCCCCAACTATTCCGATCCACCCTTTCTGGCCGCTGTGGGCACCTGTACACACATGCACGGACACGCAAAGGACACACACGATCAAAATGTAAGTGCCCACGTATTTACTGCACCATCATAGAAACTTCCACAGTGGCTGACCAGGTCTCTGGGGACTGTGGCCCAGCAAGGCTGACACATAAGATCAGCCACCATAGCACATACTGGTAGGAGAACAAACGAACGGGTGATATTTCTGATCATTTGTCTGAAATCCACAGGGATTAGCCCATTGATCCTCCATGCATATGACAGAATCGTCACCATTTTAGACATGGAAGGTTGGAGATATTACATGATTTTTTTGATGACCACCTTGGGTGAGGGGTACAAAAAGCCATTTCTAAACCTAGCCACTGGGCTCCGGATTCACTACTCCCTCCCACGACACCACACAGAACCATGTGACAAGACATCGGCAGTTCATTAGATTAGGAATGAGAAACCAGTCTACCCCTCCCCTCCCTCCATGGCCACTTTGAGTAGATATCTGGCACTTTTTTCCTCGGGTGGCAGTAGCCCTACCCCCTCACAATGTAGAACTGCAGAAACGGGGCATTTGTAGCCGAGTCCTGCTCCCTGGGAAGCAACATGGACCCCGAAAGGAAGCAGAAGGCAGAACTGGCCCTGGTTCTGGTACCCCACCCTTGAGTGTGGCAGGGGAAGCCCTTGGTGTCAGCTATACCAGCTCCATGTGGACCCCAGGCAAAGGTCCTTAAAAAGACATGTGCTCGCAAGCCACTAGAAACATTTGATTATCCAGGACCCAAGCAGAAGCTCTCCCTGGCTACCACTGGGCTGAATGCATCCATCCCACAAGAGTATGGAATGGAGGCCCGCCTCGAGGTTTCTCAGACTCAGCCTGTATGGGAATGACCACCACTGGTCATTCCCAGCAGGTGGCCAGGAGGGATGAAGGCTCAGGGCTGCACGAGCACCCTGGAGGAAGGCACATGGGTCTAAGACATATGGCTGGACACAAGTCCCTGAAGGAGGAGTTAGCACAGACCAAGGGGCAAAGCCAGCTGATGCCCCTGCAGCCATCTGGCTGAGGTCCTATCTCACTGGACATGTGTAGGGGGACAAGGCCGAGGTCAGGAGTCTTTGAGTGGTGAGGTGAGGCTGCAGGACACCAGAGCTGTCTCCTTCCCTGACAGGGTCCTGAGAACATCCCTTTCAGTTCTGAGGCCCTCTGAGTCACCAGGCCCAGGATGAGGAGAGAAAAGCAGACAGGCGGAGAACCTGCCAGGTACCAGGTCAGTCCGCAGCGGATGAGATTTCTGGGTGGATTGGCTGATCCTCCCTAGTATGACCCGAAGCCAAAGCCTGGGCACCTGATTCCGAGGACAAGCACCCAGTGGCCAGGACAGGGTCCAGCTCAGCTGTAGAGAGTTCAGGAGGAGCTGGTGGAGAGTGGGGGAGGCGAGGGGTGTCAGTGCAGAGATGTCAGTCATCTGGATGAACATCTGCTTGACAACAGAAGTGCTGGGCCGGGCTCACTGCATGTAGGAGTATCGCCAGTCCCCCAGGGGCTTATGAGTCTCCTTGATGACCTGGGGTGATGTCCAGCGTAAGATGTAGTGGGGGCCTCCTGGCTTGTCATTGGTTCCTGTGAGGAAGAGAGCACACAATGGCAGCGGGAAAGAGGTGGCAGGTAGGGGAGCTAGCTTGGTGAATGGGGTCACACAGGGCTGGCAGCCAGAGGGGTAAATGGTGGCTCTGTCCACAACATACTCGGCTAAGAGGTTAGGAGATGTAGTGACTAAACATATCCACAGGCTCAGGGGTTGCTAAGCATATCAGGGTCAAGTGTGCATGACCAGAGGCCAGGTGTGCACGGCCGGAGGGCGGGTGAGAGGCTGAGGTTCACAGTAGCCGAGTAACAAAACACCAATTAACCAAAACCAACACTGCCCAGCCAAGCTGTTCTTGAGAAATGAAGGAGAAACAGTCCAAGAATTAAAACACAATATCTGAGTGTATCACTTGACCACAGGAAGTAGGTAAGAGAGGAAGAAAGAACTATAATAATTCTATTATATATATATATATATATATTACTATAGCTAAGAACCAAGCTTTAGCTATCAATAATCAGCATACATGTAAGTGGGTTAAATTCTGCAATTAAGGGGCTGGTGAGATGGCTCAGGCGGTAAGAGCACTGACTGTTCTTCCGAAGGTCCTGAGTTCAAATCTCAGCAACCACATGGTGGCTCACAACCATCTTTAATGAGATCTGATGCCCTCTTATGATACATCTGAAGTCAGCTATAGTGTACTTATATATAATAATCAATAAATCTTTGGACTGGAACAAGCAGGGCCAACCTGATGAGCAGGGTTGACGGAGTGAGTGGGGCTGACTGGAGTGAGCGGGGCCAACCTGAGCAAAAAGAGGTCCTAAAAATTCAATTCCCAACTGCCACATGAAGGCTCACAACCATCTGTACAGCTACAGTGTACTCACATACATAAAATAAATAAATAAAACTTTTAAAAACTCTGTCATTAAAAGTCATAATGAGTGAATGGATTTAAAAAAGCCAAGACCCAGGCTGGAGAGGGAGCTCTGTGGTTAAGAGCTCTTCCTGGTCTTCCAGAGTTTGGTTCCCAGCACCTACATAAGGTGGCTCACAACCTCCAGCAGCTCCAGCTCCAGGGGATCTGATGCCACCTTCTGGACGCTTCAGGTAACTACACACAAGTGGCCTGTTACTCATACACAGAACATATTTTCATTACCTAAAAAAATGTGTACACCCTTAATCCCAGCACTTGGGAGGCAGAGGCAAGTGGATCTCTGTGAGTTCAAGGCCAGCCTGGTCTACAGAGCAAGTTCCAGGCCAGCCAGGGCTAAAGAGTGAGACCCTGTCTCAAAAAAAAAAAAAAAAAGCAAAACAAAAAAGCAAGCCCCTGGGCTGTTGAGACAATTTAACAGGCAAAAGTGGTCACCGGCAAGCCTGATGAGCTGAGTTTGGTCCCCACGACCCACATGGTGAAAGGAGAGCCCTAACTCTGACAACGTGTTCTGTGACTCCATCCGTGCACTGTCGCACATACATGCACACACACACACACACACACACACACACACTCATTAACTAAACCAAAGGTTTTTTTGAGACAGGGTCTCACTATACAGCCTTGGCTGGCTTGAAACTCTACATAGATCAGGATGGCCTTGAACTCACAGAGATCTATCTGCTTCTGCCCTCCAAGAGCTGGCATTAAAGGCATGTGCCATCATACCCAATTTCCCCCAAAATACTTATTTTTAAGTAAATAAGTAAACAAGACCCAATTACACATCATTTACCGGAAACTCACTTCACCCCCTGAAGACACAGGAAGCGATATAAATAGAATCTCAAAGGCACAGGAGTTGCTCACAACAGATAAAGTAGACTCTAAACTAAAATTGGATGGGGAGGCGAAAGGGAGGGAGAGGTTAGAAATGAGGCAAAGTTAAACCAGAAATAGAAAAATAACAGCTGTAAATACATAGGCAACCAATATCAAAGCATCAAAACACAGAGAGCAAATATTAGTACTCACAAAAGGTGAGGGAGTCCCCAATACAAATGCAGAAACTGCACGCACACGTGAGCGCGCACACACACACAGAGCAGGAACTGCACATGTGCGTGCACACACACACACACACACACACACACACACACACACATACGCGCATGCTCGAGCACACACATGCCTTACACAGGGAGGGCAAGTTACTAAAGGATCATGAGAAATGCTTTGGAAATTGCTCTTTAAAAAACAACAAAGCCGGGCGTGGTGGCGCACACCTTTAATCCCAGCACTCGGGAGGCAGAGGCAGGCAGATTTCTGAGTTCGAGGCCAGCCTGGTCTACAAAGTGAGTTCCAGGACAGCCAGGGCAATACAGAGAAACCCTGTCTCAAAAAACAAACAAACAACAACAACAAAAAAACCCGACAACAATCCCTCCTGATTATTTAGTCAGGAAAGAAAACAAAATCCGAACGCTGACGGGTTATCTGTGTATCAACACTCACTTCCACTCTACCTGCAAAACTGCCAAGGAAAGAGAACAGCCGAACAGTCCACTGACCGACACACGCTTGAAAAAAGCTGGTACATACATACTGTGGAATAGTATTCAGTCGTGAAAAGGGAACTGGGAGCCGATATGCTGTATGAAATCAGCCAGGCTCAGAAACACCAGAATGGTGTGCTCTCGCTCTCACTCTCCCTCTCTTGGGACCCAAAAGAACTGATCTCAGAAGCTGGCAATGAGAGCGGTTGCTAGAGGCTAGGAACTGCAGACAGGAACAAATCCTGGGGTGCTGCATTCTGTACCACAGGGTGAGTGTGGGTGACAATTATGCTACATATTTCAAAGACCTAGAACTAATGGCTTTGAATGCTTTTAGTCACATACATACACACACACACACACACATCTGAAGAGACAGATTAGCTGACTTAAACGTTATATGCCGCAGAGATGGATAGAAACATCACATTCCCCATTAACCTGTTCTGGTCCTGGCTACCACTATCAGGTAGTAGCTGCTGGCTATTAGCTGCCTCTCCCGAGCCCAGGCTTCACCTATGAGCTACGGAGCATTGAACTCGGGTGATCTTGAGTCTGGAGGTGGACCGGTGAGCACTGAAGCCAACGTCCACAGCCCTCCCCCAGGCCTGCCTCAGTTTCCTCCCCAGTACAACAGGAGACCGGCCTCCTAGCTTCTGAAGCTCCTNGTCTAAGTCATCCATTTCACTAAAGCAGAGCCAACACCCAGAGCCTATGCTTCCTCCTGGGCTCGCGGGCTCACACTTCATCTGAAGCAGACAGAGTGGCTACGGGGCCAAGGAAGGAGAAGAATATAAAAATTCAAAGTTAGGGTGGCAGGACCCACCCATATCAGATCTGTCTCCACTGCAGCAAGTCTCTGCAACATGGACAAGGGTGGTCACCTAGCTCAGTGGGGGGCCCCAACAGGTCGATCATGAGCTCCCCAGGCCTGTCCCTGGAGATTCAGATGGGATGGTCACCAGGGAATCGTGACAGCTAGCTATGTATCTAGCAAGCCAGACTGCTGTGTGCCCGTTTGGGGCTGTCTGCCTTTAGGTGTAAGCTGAGAAGACTGAGGGAACACTGTGAGGGAAAGCAGAAGAGGGATTAGGAGAAACAGCATCCAGGAGGTGAGGTTGGCACTAAACTGGCAAGGACGGGTACACAACATTGCTCCCAGGGCTGAGGCCACTCACTTATCCTGGGCGAACACTGCCCCCGTGAGGCCATAGCTGGTAGTGCTGTCGACTAGCTGCAGCGTCTCTCTGTATTTATCATCTGGGTATACATATACTGTCAACACAGGACCGAAGATCTCCTGGGAGAGAAGAGAGGGGTTAGTGCCTACGATGTCCCCATCTGGTCACCCTCTCCACCATCCCAGACCTCAACCCACACAACAGCCCAGACAGAGCAGGGGCAAAGAGCGGCTGATTGCTCCAGGTTCCCTCTGGTCTCTGTGTGTCCGGCTTCCTGACCAGGAGATCCAGGATCTTCCTGGCAGAAGATCCAGAACCTTCTAGCTTCCCTGTCATATCCTCAGGTAAAGGAGCCAGGCCCTGGGGAGTGCAGGAGGCTTAGCACAGCACGTGCTAAGACATCCTTCCTCCTTGGGGCTCCTCTCCCACTAAGGGTGTGCTTTCTCTGGCCCTGCACCCCAATCCCATTTCAGGTGTCAGCCATGACCAGACCATAGGGAGCCAGCAAGCCCACGGGGGCTGCGGCAGCTGTGGCAATGGCATGCTAGGGCACAGCCAGCATGGACAGTGACAGGGACAGAGTCTTGGACGGGCCTGAGCTCCTGAGCTCCTGAGCTCCTGAGCTCCTGAGCTCCTGAGCTCCTGAGCTCCTGAACTCCTGAGCTCCCTCCGGCTGTGAGCCATTCCTGTCAGCCATGAAACCAGGCAGCATCAGAAAACAGCATGACGCCGTGCCCCGAGGACAGCCCAGCGCAGTCACCTCCTTCATGATGGGTTCCTGTGGGTCCTTGCTCTCAATGATACACGGCTCCACGTAGTAACCCACTGACTCATTACACTGGCCCCCTGCCAGGATGCTGAGGCTGGGAGAGGACCGTGCGTGCTCCAGCCACTTCTTAATGCGAGCAAAGGCCTAGGGTGGGTGAGCGGGACCATCAGAGAGAACCACCCCCTACCGTGCCCTGCCCCACCCTACCCCGCCTGGTATTCACCCCAAAATACTTCTGCCTAAAGGTGAGAGGGAACAGGGTTGGATACACTGAAGGCCTGGCTAAGCCATGGTAGGGACAGAGAAAAGAGTCCATATGAGTATGTGCATGTATGTATTATGTGTCTGTGTCTGAATGCACGTGCAGTATGTGGCTGTGTTGATGTAGTGTGTGTGTGGTATCTACCTAAGTGCATGTGTGATATGTGTATGTTGCGTATGCCTACGGCGTGTGTGTATGAGTATGCTGTGGTTTTGGAAGCTGGGTATATGTATATAAGCATGTGTTATGTAGCGTGTGGCACGCACACGTGGGGTCAAACCACAGTTGTCCTTACATACCAACAGATTCCGAGATAGACACACAGAAAGGTGCATACATAGCGACGTGTCTACATCGAAGCACACTCTTAGCTAGGATGACGGGCATGTGGCTACCGAGATGTGTTTTCAAGGCCATATCTACACAATGGTCTCAGAGCTGTGCTTTCAAGTACACGTGTGTGGGCCTGTCAGTATGTGTGCATACATGAGTGTGTGCACACATGCACTTTAGGGGCTTGCTGAGCCTGGTCTGAGTGTGGGCAGACAATTTCCTGCCATGGATGATCCGGCTTTCTTTCCAAGCCAGGGAGGCACATGTCTAGTTACCAGCAACGCTGACCAGCCTGTCCCTGTCTGTTCTACATCTGTGCCCAGCGCCCCTCCCCCAAAAGGCACAGCATCTCACCCCTTACCTTGGCATCAATCACTGCAGAGAAGAAGGTCCCAAAGTCCTCTGCAGGCTGAGGAAGGGGGAAGGGGGTGAGACACTGTAGGGCAGAGAGGAAGGGATCCCTTTCCCTACATGCACCCTACCCCACAAGCGCAGAGCCCCTAAGGGAAGGACCCAACCTCAGAGAGCCAGAGAGAGCCGCAGGGAGGCACTCAAATTGCTGAAGAGAGCGAGCTAGCGACCTCCAATCCCATCAGCCACCTGCTGTGTGCGCCAATGCCCCACTCACATCCCCCACTTTGATCCTGCCGTGCTCCTCCAGCAGTCGCCCTTTGATCTGCGGCCACAGCGACTGCGGCACGTAGAGGCGCGAGCAGGCTGAGCACTTCTGGCCGCCGTACTCGAAGGCCGAGCGCAGCGTCCCGCTCACCACGCTGTCCACGTCGGCTGAGCTGTGCACGAAATGGAAATTCTTCCCGCCGCACTCTGCAGAGCACCGGGGTGTGGCCGTCACAGGGTGTAGCCCGGACCACCGCCCACACCAGTCCCCGGCCCCACACTCAGCAGAAGACAGGGAGAGGGAGCCACAAGCCAGGCCTGCTCCATTCCCCGGCTGGGGAAGCAAGGCGAGGGGAGGGAACTGGAGAACACAGGGCGTCGGCGGCGGGCGGGCGGGCGGGCACCAACTCCCCATCACAGAAAAAAATAAATGGCGACCGGAGGGGTCGGCCCATTCCTAAAGGTGGGCCAGGCTTTCCAGAAACCTCCTGGGGAAGCCCTTCTACTTCTTTACAGACGACCTTCAGACAGGTCGTGGAGCCCTCCAGCCTCAGTTTACCGGCTCAGAAACAGCAAGTAACATCACACCACTTGCTGTGTGCTGGAGGAAGCACCTAAGCTGTCTGTCTCCCCAAGTCTTGAGGACCAATTCCATTGTCCTGCCGCCATCACACTGAGGAGCCTGGATGTAGCCACTGGCTCCAGGATGGGCCATGGCCCCCAGGAAGGAGAGGCTGCCCCCTCCCCTGCAGAGTCCATAAGATGGGCTGGGAAGCTCAGTTGCTACAGGCAACCCCGGGCACATCAGAGGCCAACTAACTCAGGAAGGGTCTCCCATGGGCCCCACCTCACAGTAGGGGTTAGAAGGCTGAACCATCATCAGTCCCAGCTTCTACTGTCAAGTGCACCCCAGGCAGAAGTTCTCTGAGGTCTCAGCACAGTGTGTTCTACAACTCCTGGCCCCATGGGGACTGTTCTGTGCAAAATGGGGTTCCGTGGCCCTGGGTGTCTGGGAAACACTGCATAGCCAGTTATACTCTCCAAGTATATAAATGGAGTACTAAAAGCTCAGAGAAGCCCTGGAGGAGATTTCATTGGCTTTGCCTCACACAACGCGCACCAAGTGTTTGTGATCAGAGAATGGTTTCTCGGGAGGAGAGTTACCACTGCTGATGAGAGACCACTCTGCTGTCCTCTCAGCCAGCTTCCTCCTCTCCTATCCCTCCTCCACACCCACAAATGGGCTCCTTCCTCCCCTCTCAGACCCGTGCCTTCCACATGGCAGCCCCGAGTCATGGGTGCTACCAACACAGGTCTAAAAAGTGAACACAGCTTTTAGGGGTTCCATGCTCACCCATGGCTCCTGAGGGAAGGTGGGGGGTCACTGCGCAGGCTGATAGAGAAGTCCCCATTGTTGGCTCGCAGGATCCCAAGAAGATCCTGGACACCCTTCTCTATCTCCTGGTTGCTCATAATGGCCCAGGGAGGGGGGTCCCTGGAAGCATGTGAGGGGTGGGGCTCACCTCCAGCCAGGCGTGGGAAGGTACGGAACCGGTCCAGGTTCTGGGCCACCTGCCTCCACAGGTGTTTGAAGGTGCTAGAACCAAGAGGCACAGTGTCAAGAAGCCATGAGGAAGGGGCTAAAATACCCAGGGGAGTTGCCTAAGGCAGGTGTGCAGGGGTCACAATAGTGCCAGAAGGAACTAAGTGGGCGCTGTGATGGGGGTGGGGTGGCACCTAGAAGGCCCAGATGTGAAAACAGATAGTGCTGGTCCCGGCTCTGACACAGGGCTGTGTGACTCTGGGTTTATGACGTAAGCCTCCAATTCTGCACCTCACCCCACCTACTAACAAGAACGAGCTCCGCCCGCGGGTATTCCAGTATAAGCCCGAACTTTGGCTCACGCTGCAGTCCCTCACAAGCAACACACACCCTGGTGGCTATGGAGGGCATCCTGGCCCAGGGCCTGGCCTGACAGACCAAACCAACAGCTCAGGCCACCCGGACCTGCCGCCCCTGAGACATAAGCCTGCTCCTGGGGCTTCACTGTGACCAACCTCAACACCACAAAACAATAAAAATGCTAATCACCCGGCACAGCAGCTAACGGTAATTTATGACTCTGCTACCTTCGGCCTAGCAGCTTGCTAGAGCGTGGCAAACAGGGGGCCAGGCCCACTCTCTGCCTGCTAACAGGCAGAGACCCGAGCACTGGCAGAACAGGCCTCTTGGGGAAAAGGCCCTGTCAGCACTCCTCAAGCTACCACCCACACCGGGGTGCAGAGAGCCACACGGTAAGGGCTGCAGATGCTAAATGGGACACTGGACTGTCCCAGTCAACTCCACCCACTCGCCCAGAGGCTCCTCAGTCAGCAACCTACACATGACTCAACTGCCCCCAAACCTGTACACCCTGACAGTATCACTCCCTCTTCCTACAGAGGCCAGAATGTCCCAGACCCAGACCCTGGCTGCAGACCGCCACCGGCTCACCGCACTGCTCGGTGTCCTCTGCCCTAGGCTCTGAGATCTCTCCATGATCCATGCTATTATCCCAATCCCTGGAGCTCCCAACTTCCTGACCTTTTGTAGCAGCTCCAGCAGGATCCTAAGACAAAGTATAGATGGGGGGAGGAGGGCCAGTGTTGGGCGGACCTGGGATACACAGACCCAGGTATGGAGAGGGACTGGGGGAACCTACAAAGTGTTATCCACCTCTAGCTAATGAGACCCAGGCCCAGGGGGACCGGAACATACACCATGTAAGTTTTAAAAGATAAAACACTCCCAATTAGACATGGCCGGGCTATGGCTCTTAGGAATTCAAGAAAACAAAGCCAGCCCCTCCTAGATCCAATGGGCAACCCCAGTCTGAAACAGAACAGTGCTCACACCATTCCCTAGAACCTTCCATGTCTCCAGCCACCTTCCACGTGCAGCCCGGACACAACTCTGCAGATTCGGAAGACTCCTAGGAGCCGCTGGGCCAAATCTGAAAGGTGGGGCCAAGGGAGGTGGCGTGGAGGGGTGGCGAGCAGGAACCTCGACCTCATAGCTAACTTATCTCCAGCCTTGACACAGAGCCCTGTGCTTCAGGGGTTGGAAGACATTTGCTGAGACTGCATGAAGATGCCTGGTCCGCCCCTCTGACTCCACCCTCCAGGCCCAGAGGATGTGCCCTACAAAGTACCACAAGCTTAGCCAGCAGGCCCCCTAGTGTCCTCCTCCTTCCTATAACCCCGTTCCCATCTTCTCACCTCTGCCTAGCCAAACTTCCACTGGGGTGCCTCCTCCACAAGCAGGCCCAGCATCTCCTGTTTCCAGCTCACCCATTCATGCCCCTCTGTGGTGGAAGGCTGCCCTCAGCCACGGGCTGTGTTTCCAGCCCACACAGTGGTTCACCTTTTCCATCCTTTCAAATGTTCACCAAGATAGGGACCCCTCCACTCTCATTCAGCACAGTGGCTCACCCATGCTCATGCAGAGGGAGTGGGCAAGGTCAGTGTGTGACCGCTGCGTTCACAGCCCCAAACATCAGCTCATAATCCCTACATCCCATGTCCTCACCCCACCCCTCAAGGACTTACGGGACACTGCCTGTAAAGTTGATGCCACAAAGGTGCTCTGAGCTGGTGACTGTGTCCCCGAAGGTTGGCCCGTCGGCTGGCACAAACTGGATTATATTGGGGGGCAAGCCAGCCTCCCGGAGGATGCGGTAGACGGCATAGCTAGCCAGCATAGCAGTGTCACTGGGTTTCCACAGAACCACGTTGCCCTGCCATAAAGGTGTCAAACATGATTGACAAGGTGGCAGGAGACCAACCATACCAAGCATGTACCCGCTGCACAGCACGGTCACCCCTACGGGAACCCGATTCAGACCCTACCTAAGCTCACTGATACAATGTGCTGTTTTCCAGAGGCCCCTGCCATGGAGACCCCAGTCTTCACCCCTGACTCTGGCCTGGGCCCCCTTTCCCTGCAAGCCTGGGCTGAGTCTGGCCTTCATTCCAGGTTACAACTGTTCCCAGTGTTCTGGGACATCCCAGGGTGTGGCTGGACAAGTACGCACACACCACATGCACGTGCGCTGAGTCAGAGCACGTGCAGCCTCGTAGGCACCAAGAGGGCCCGTTCCACAATGCACGAGGCTGTCCCTGTGCATGCACAGAGAGCACACATGCCAATGCCTAAGGTCCAGGCTGCTGGACCAACACCAGCTCTCTTCCTGGCAGGCTGTTGGATCAACCGCATCAGCCTGGAAGCTCCCTCAGGTACAGGCACCTTCTCTCAACAATGGCAGAAGACCTTATGGCTTTCAGTTCTGAGCTCCAGACTCCAAATTCCTATCTGTCCCTCCAAAAGTCCCTGCTGTGCATCTCAGGTGTCACCTGGAAAAGAGGCACGGGGCAGCCACCTCTCTCATAGCTATTCAAGTTAACTAACATCGTCAGCACACAATGGCTGCCACATGTATGAGCCCTCCAGGTCACCAGCGGTGGCAGCAGCAGCAGCAGCAGCTGTCAGATCCATGGCTCAGCCTTGGCTGGACCTGCCTGGCATCTAGCACATCTCAATCTTTGCGAGCTGATGGTGTGAGCCCTGATACACATACACATACACATACACATACACATATACATACAGACACACACACACACACACACACACACACACACGCGCCATTGCTTCTGCTCAATGGAGGAGGAAACTGTGCCTCTGCCCTGGTCTCCCACAAATGGACAAGGGCTGTAAGATAAACCAAGAGCTGGAACCCAAAAACATATCCACAGCCCCAGCTGCTACCCCCTGTACTTCTCCCATGACTATGGGCAAATGGTCTGGGTTTGAGATCTGGGGTGTGACTAACTGGCCCCTGGCCCTGGCCCTTACCATTAAGGCGGGAGCGCCTGCCAGGTTGCCTCCGATGGCGGTGAAGTTGAAGGGAGAGATGGCCGCCACAAAGCCCTGAGGGAGAGGGAGATCGTGAGGTGGAGTTCAATGCTCCCAGGAGGCCCTGTGGCTCACTGCCTGCCCTGCGGTACCTCCAGCCCCCGGTACACCGCGTGGTTGGTGCTGGGAGGCACGCTGATGGGCTGTTCCCCCTCCAGTTCCACGGCAAACTTGGCATTGAACCTGAAGAAGTCGATGAGTTCAGCTGCAGCATCGATCTCTGCTTGGATCACGGTCTTGCCCTGTTAGGATGACACCAGACAGGCCAGAGCGAGCTCAGAGAAGGGAACAAAACCTCCAGTGGGCTGACCATGCCTGGCCCCAGGACTGAAGAGAGAAAGGACCTGCTTCTCAGACATCCGAACCTCCCGTCAGACGCTGGACCAGAAAGCACCTACTGACCATCTTGCAGAGGTACATGGCTCTGCAAAGGTGCGGGGTTCATAATTCTTTGGCATATTGTTAGAGTGTGTAGCGTAGGAGACCAAGACCTTCAGAGTGCTTCCTGAAATCCCTTGAATCTCTAGCCAAACAAAAAAGGCTGTGACAACCACACATCTGGCTACCTGACGATGTCTCTCTCATCACAATCTCAACTCTGAAGGGAAGGCGAGGAGCTGTCATCCCACCTCCACACAGCAGAGGGCGCTATCGTCACGGAGCTAAGTGAGCAGGTGGGCAGCCTGGGGTTTTGGTGGCTGTTAATTCTTATATTTTTGGTTGTGAGCCTAGCCTTTAACGGCTGAGCCATCTCTCCAGCCCAGCTGTTAATTTTTAAGGAATTCAGGTGAGCATTTCCTGGAGCAGACTAAACCTCTCTCCATGGCTCCTTCCTCAGTGGAGTGTGCTACTCACTCTACAAAACCATTTCTCAAAATCCCATTTTTCATTTGACAACTTAAAGATGAAGATCAAGCAAGGTACCTCTTGCACGAGCAGTAAATATACAATTAACAGCCCACTGCAGCCTGAGCTTTAACTATAACTGATACCACACACACACACACACACACACACACACACACACACATGGCTCCAGACTGGGGCAGAATGGCCCTTCTGAGCCTGGAATTCCAGGAAGCCCTTTAGAGGACAAAATAGAGCCAGGCCAGATGGTCAGAGTCCCCTCTAGGCAGGGGACACTGGGCAGAGCCAGGCGGAGCCTGAGCTTCCCCACAGACTCCTGCTAAGCCCACACTCACTCCATCAAAGGCAGAACAGCCTCGCAGGAAACATAAGAGTGCTAGAAAACAAGACAGAGGGGCCCAAGGTAATGGGGTGAGGACCCGGCAGAGACCCTGGTGGTCCCTGGGTCAGGAACAACTCTGTGGTTAAGAGCTCCCACTGAGGGCTGCAGAGGCCTGGCTGAGCTGAAGGCAGAGAGGCTGGCACAAGTTCCAACCTGCAGCGTGTGAGCCCCATGTGTCCCAGGCTGGCTGTGCAGGCTGCCTGACACCTCTGTGGTGTCAGAAGGCTGGCCACTAGGAGGGCCTGAAATGACAAAAGTGTGGCCCAGAGTAGGATGGCAAAACTGAAGGGGGGGTGACAGGCCATGGTGGGACACATGGGCTAACTATAATTGGCCATGTCTGGTAACCTATGTTACATCCTGACTCATTAGTCAGTCTTGTTTCTGGGGAGCATCTCCAAGTCTCCAACAGCTCCTGGCACACAGAAGCTGTTCAGCTAATGTCTGATGACAGGAATGGAGTCTGACGGCCTGACGGAGCCTGACGGGGTCTGTTCATCCTCACCTGTCCCACCATGGTCTTGGCAAGGACTTCAGCCCTTCGGGGCCCGCTCAGCATATCTGCTGCCTTTAGGAAGACCTGGGCCCGGTCCGCCACAGGCTTCAGGTCCCACTCTTTCCTGGCAGCCAAGGCAGCATTGATGGCTCTGTTGAGCAAGGCCTGGAGAGAAAGGTAAAGGGCTGTCTTCTGCCTTACACAGCAGGGCACAGAGGGGGGACCAGAAGGACACTAGCTACCAGCAGAAGGCCACCCCCCAGTCCTGTCCACACTGCTACAGACAGCCAGTCCTGTTGTTATTGCGAGGTCTGAGGTTCCTGCCTCACTCTCTCCCATGGTCTAACTAAGGAGGTACCACACCCTCGGGATCTCTGACACTCTAGCCTTGGGGTCAGAACCATGGCTTGGCACACATACTAGCTACAGGTGACCCTGATCCCACCAGCCCTCATTACCATGTAGCACCAGCCCTTCCCATGGGCGGGCTGGCGCTCTCTCTCTCTCTCTCTCTCTCTCTCTCTCTCTCTCTCTCTCTCTCTCTCTGCCTGCCTTTCCATCTACATATCTAACTGCTCTGAGTGTCTTACAGAATCTACCCCGTCCCTGAAAGACACTCCCCTCCCCAGGTCAGCTCCAAGCGGTGGGCACTTTAACGGGACTATTTGGTGCTACTGCTGCCCTGATCAACGCTGCTAGGGTTTGGCTCCAGTTAACCTGCCCATGTCTGGTTCTGTTGCAGACTCAGCCCAAAGACTCCAAGGCCAGGGAAAAGGGCGGTGCGCTCTACTCCCACCATGGACATCGGGGACTCGGGAACTCACCTTGTCGGCATAGCAGAACTTGGCCACCTTGTGTCCATGGTTAAAGGGCTGAAAGAGGAGGGGAGTGGGTGTCACGGTTTATAAGTAAAGCCAAGACCACAGAGCTCTGCTCCATTCATGAATTATCAGCTTCTGTGGTCACTCGGGCTTGTCTGAATCCCACCCAGCTCATCCACCTACGGCACCAGGCCGTGGCAACTCCCCCCTGCTCCCTGGCTCTCTGTGCCCAGAAGCTGTGCGCCCAGCCTCATTTAAAAGCTCTCCCAACAGGCCAGAGAGGCAGCTCAGTGGGTAAAGGCGCTTGCCGCTCAAGCTTAGCGATGTGACTTGATCCCCCAGAATGCAGAGGTGGACGAAGAGAACCAACCCCTTAAAGTTGTCCTCTTACCTCCACAGGGGCCCTATGCTCAGAGTCACAAAGCTAGTGGAAGCATGCAGAGAAAGGTAAGTTAGTTCTTCTAAACTGGATCCGGTACACAGTGCTCTTGGAGTTCTGTCTGAGCAGACTCACTGGCAAAAAGGCTAGCCCTTCCCTCTCCCCGCCTCTGACTGCGAGACCTGGGAGCTCCCTGGTCTGTTGTAGGTCATGCTGGTTTCTAGAAGGATTGAACTCAGCTAGGAACTGACCTATGGGAAGAAGCCACCAGGGGCACCCAAACCCTTCCCAAGCTCCTCGCTGTAGACATGACTCAGGAATGGACCGTGCATGGCACCCTCTAATTCTAGAAGTTTTAGGCATCCACAGAATTCAATATCTGGGAGAGGAACAATGACCCTTACAGGCAGAGACTACAGCTCCAGGACTGTGAGCTTCCAGGGGGAGGTCTGGGTGCAAGGTGAGGCTAAGCCCTGCCTGCCCTTGTCCGACCTACCGACAGCTGGTACTGTATATCGGAGGTCCACACCTCCTCGTCCCCGACAACGCAGGGGATGGCTTCCGTCTGGCCCTTCAGGTCCTTCAGAGCCTGGGGAACAGAACAGCACAGAAATGTGGATGGAAACTTCCTCCCTCTCTTCGTCCCATGGCCCTCAGGACACCCCCTCTCCCTGTTACCTTCTGCAGTGCATCCCGCTCGGGGCTTCCCTGAGAGAACGCTAAGATGGGCTCATTGGCCACCTTCAGAGAGGAGGCGTGCTTCCATCGCAGCCTGGGAATGGAACAAGCATGGGGGGAAAGCAGACTGGTTAGCAGCCACTAAGTCAGTTCCTGTGTCTCGACGGTGACCCCGGGCTGGCTCAAAGCAAGTCCAGGGCTTGGGGAGACAACTGGCTTTGGGTCTAAGACTTGAAGAAATCATAACCCTACCCGTGTGTCTTTGGGCGCATGACTCGCCTGCTCTGAGTCTGTTTCTACAGCCACTGAATGAGAAGAAGCCACCAACCCCCTGAAGTCATTTTGTATATGTTAGAGACCCATTGTCTCTCTCTCTCTCTCTTTTTTTTTTTCCCTGAAATTCACTCCACAGAGTCAGGCTTTCTCTACACTGAACAAGTAGCCTGTGAGGGCCGAGTCTCTCAGTGTGAGCCAGAGAGATGCCCTCAGCAGAGATCTGGCATTCAAGTGGGCAAGGGCATCAAATATGGACCACAAACTTGGGAGGACTGGCCTGGGTCCTGGGTGCAGCAACAGGCAGAGCTGGTTCAGAGAACCAATGTCTCATTCCTGTCACCTGGTTGGTGAATGATCGCTATCTCCTTCCTTGTCTAGGAGCTCAAAGAGGGGAAGATAGAAGGAATGTCACCAGCAGCCGGGGTCCCATCATTCCAGAGCTAAAGGCCCAGTGCTTCCACTTCCCAGATGTGGGATGTCCCCACAGGCCCCAGTTTCTTTGTAAATGAGGACAGCTCAGAGGATATCTTAATGTTGGCAATACTAACAGAGCACAGGCCCCAGGGCAGGCCTCATCAGCTGTCCAGATAGCCGTTCCCTATGGAATAAGTCAGTTAATCATTTTATCATGAAGATGACTAGCTGAAGGCTAACACGAAAAGAAAAGGATTTGAGTCTAGACCAGCCATTCTTAGTGTGTAGGTCATGACCGCTTTGAGGGTCACAGATCAGATATCCTGCATATCAGATATTTTACAATTTATAACAGTAGCAAAGTTACAGTTAATGAAGTAGCAATGAAATTCTGTCTGGGGAGTCACCACACCATGAGGAACCGTATTAAAGGGTCACATCGTTAGGAAGGTTGAGATTGGCTGGTGCAGACAAAGCCAGGCACCATGTGTGAGATGCTGGGGTAGGTTACCATGTGCCTGGGGCTCGGGCTGGGTGATCTGAGGGGACAGTTCAGAAAACCAGGAGTGCTCTCTCTGGGCCGGGTTTTGTGATGCTACAGTTGGGCAGAGGAGAAGCGACCCCTCTCCAAGTGCTGCTTTGTGGGAACACAGTGGCCCGGACTGCGCTCAGACAAAATGAAGCGATCTCTCAGAGAAAAGCTGTAGGCTGGTCCTCCTCCAGCGTAGCCACGCCCATCAGGACCGAGCGGCCAGGCTGAGGGAGCACGGCCAGGCTGAGGGAGCACGGCCACGTGTTTCTCCTTTTCCATGAGAAGGAGTGCAAAGGCCCTGAAGGTTGAGTCAGGGAGGTCTGGAGAGGGCACATTCCAGGAGGAGGGCAGGACAGAGAGGTGGGGGAAAGGCCGAGATGGCTGAGGAAGAGGAGGAAGAGGGACAGTTGCTGACCAGATCTTCAAGAGGACAGAAACTAAGAATCTACCTGGAGGTGGTGAGGGAAGATGTCCATGTTCCCTCCACAGCCACACCCAGGGGCCATGTCACATTCCTTGGCCCCACCTTGTCTGACCGATGACCCAGTCCTACCTCCCTTATGCTCCAGAACAGAACAGTGAGACCCATTAGGTTACTATGGAGACCGGGCAGCTAAAAAGAAGGCAAAGCTAGAGAAATCCGCCATGTCCCTTCCTCCTGTAGTCCTGGCAACAGGGAGAGAGGCGTTTGGAGTTTCTAGGGGCTGACAGTGGGAAGGTAAAAATCTCACACGTGATCCCACGTCCAGCAGGCCTCCAGGCCTCCCCAACCACCCACCGCGTTGGACGATGTCATTCCTGGAAGCAGATGAATCAAAGCCAACAGTCCCAGCCAGTCAAGATCCCTCTCCACCAGTATGGCTCACCTACACTCCTCTGGGAGGCCTGCCTGGAGCCTGCTTCCTCAGCCCAAGAACACTACAGGGTACCCTCAAAGGTCACCTCCAGCTGTGCGTGAACAAGCCAGGCATTCCTCGCCCACTGGGTCTAGATAGATGTAACAAGTCTCAGGAGTTTCCAAAGATCCCACCCCTCCCCAACCAGGATCATATTCAGGACAGACCCAGCTCTGATGGAGAAAAAGTCAGTGAATACCCCACCCACACAGGGTCTCTCTTCCCTGCCATTGCCCCATCCCCCAAAGCAATGCCAGAAACAGAAGTCCCACAGACCTCCCTCCACCCTCCCCAAGGCAGAGGCCCACTGTGACCTTAGGCTCACCGGGGCTTTTCCAGGGTCTTGGACTGTCTCCAGGCCCTGAGGAGGCTAGTTCAAAAATCACGGTGAGCCTAAATGGTTCCAAAACTAACAAGCCTTTCTCCCAACAGGCTGTTTTTTTCTCTTTTTGGCTAGTGATCTGTCCTGATTTAACAGGCACCCCTCCAGTGGCTTAGACGAAGATGAAGGCAGATCACTCCACAAGACTTAAGGCTTCCAGGACAGCGGTTTTCAACCTTCCGAATGCTACAATTCTTTAATATAGTTCCTCACAGTGTGGTGACCCCATAAAGTCACTGTCATTGCTACATTCATAACTATAATTTTGCTATTGTTGTGAATCGTAATGTAAGTATTTTTGGAGATAGAGGTCTGCCAAAGGGGTAGCGACCCCGAAGGTTGAAAGCCACAGCTCTAAGAGGATTTCTGAAAGGCCTTTCTAGGCAGGATGGTTTTCCTTATTCATTCACTCATCCATCCATCCATGCATCCATCCATCCATCCATCCATGCACTCAGCACGGTTAGCCCTCAGCAACAACACAGGTTTACTCCGCCCACCAGGTGGTTTACTCTCCACACGTTTCCAAGCTCAACCCAGATCTCAATCCTCCCGCTGTGGAGAGAGAGGAAGCACAGGGCAAGGTCTGTACCCAACTCCTGCTTCCTGGCAACCTGGGCTAACCCCTTGAGGACTGGACCAGGGCCTGGGCCAGAAAGGTCTCTTCCCTGCAAGCTTCAGAGACCACGCTCCCTTTCCGCACTTTGTAGTGGCAGGAGATGTCACGGTTTCCAGGAAGAGCCTGAGCCGGCAAACTCAGCGCTCTGAGGGGAGGAGACCGGGCGGAAGAGGGCTTGGCTCCACCCTGTCCAAGGTTCAAAGTGCCATGAGCATTCATCAGGGTCGACTTAACAGTCACGGCTCCGCCGCTATCTCCAGGCTGCTTATGCCATAACCAAAGCTACGCAATCACCCTGCCTCTCTGGTGCCGGGGACCTGTTCTGAGGAATACACAGCTAAGCAACTTAGTCATCATGAACGCCCACACAGAAACCTCCCGGTCGCAAGCCGATCCAAGGGGACCTCTTTCAACCAGGGGATGCTGCAAAAGGGGCAGGCATGACACTGCCACACTACAGTACATCCGTTACAGTTGCACAGGTCCACCCAATCAATGGATGAGTGATCCCGTGATTGTCTATACGGCAGAGTGGACTATGTTTTCTTTCTTTCTTTCTAATGTGTCACAGCGTACAAGGGAAGAAAAAAAATCAACTTCTAAGAGTTGGTAGGGTCTCTGCTTCTACCACATGGATCCCGAGAACCAAGCTTGGGTCGTCAGGCTTGGCAGCAAGCGCCTTTGTCAGCTGAGCCAGCTTACAGGCCCAAGCCCCAGACTTGAACATGAAAACCCGGATCTCGGGAGACTCACCTTAAACCACTTCTACAATGAAGACTCAGATCCTCAGGCTCATTCCCCATCACACATCCCTTGCAGAAGTGCAGCCTGCCCGTCCTTTCCTCAGACCTCCCACCACACTTGGATGCCCCTCACCGGTGGGCCCCCCAACCCATCCCCAAGTCTAAGGGGGCTCCTTTCCATCATCTCAAAGCCAAGAAGGAGAATTTGTGCCAGAGCCTGAGCATCCGATCCGGAAACAATCGGCAAGCTCCCGGAAGTAGCCTGTGTCCCTTCCAAGCAACCCCACACACGAGCACTTGCAGACAGCAAGCCTAGGAGGGAGCACGGGGTATGAGGGTGTGAGAGCCGACAGCAGACCTCCAGGACTGAGCTTGTGGCCTGGACCTCCTGCTAGCTAAGTACCAGGTCAGGAAGAAAGTGGAGGCTATCTTGCTCCCTTTAGCCACCAGTTTCCCAGCTGTAATCTGCAGCCTGATAAGCAAATCCCCCTTATCACTCAATTAGGTGTAATTAAAGTAGCATTGGAGGCTCCTGGGGAGGGGAAAGTACAGGCCCAGGGCGGGACAGTCAACATGAACACTTCACCTTGATGCCCTGGAAGACAGTGCAGATCATCCCCTGAGTTCTTAGGGTGCCGAGCACTGAGCAGAGTGGGGTATGAACACTGTCTTTGTGTCCTTTCTAACGCTGTGATAAAAGAGTCTGATGAGAAGCAACTTGGGGACAAAAAGGTTTCTGTTAGTTCACGACCCGGGTCTGTCGCTGGAGGAAGATGTCAGAGGCAGGAGCTTGAGACAGCTGGTCACATCCACCTTCAAGAGCAGAGGACAGAGAACACATACATGTTCAAGAGCTCATGCTCAGCTCCGAAGCTCCTGCCTAGGGAATGATGCCACCAACAGGGGGCTGGGTCTTTTCAGAATTAACTCAGTTAAGACATTCCCCTACAGGTTGTGTCAAGCTGACAGTTAAAGCTGACCATTGGGTCACAGGGACCCTCCTAATGTACTAGATTGCACTGTGACCCGATTTCTGTCAGGGCTGGCCGCACAAGGCAGCCGACTGTGGGAGAGAGATGGGTCACCAGATTACAGGAAGCCTCAGTTTTCTGGGTGCGGAGTATGTGTCAAACAACTCAGCATGCATGAACTCACGCAAACCCCGAGATAAGCAAGGCCTAGTGATGAAGGCTTGTAATCCCAGTTACTCCGAGGCTGGGGCAGAGAGGTTGCAAGTTCAAGGCCAGCCTGGGCAACTTAGCAAGACTCTGTCTCAAAATAAATGTTAAAACAAAGCAAACAGGGGCTGGTGAGATGGCTCAGCGGGTAAGAGCACCCGACTGCTCTTCCGAAGGTGATAAGTTCAAATCCCAGCATCCACATGGTGGCTCACAACCATCTGTAACAAGATCTGGCGCCCTCTTCTGGAGTGTCTGAAGACAGCTACAGTGTACTTACATAAATAAAATAAAATAAATCTTTAAAAAAAAAAAAAACAAAGCAAACAAACAAACAAAAAAACGCTGGATATTCAGCCCCATGGTAAGTACCTGTCTTACACACACAGGCTCTCAACACTGCAAGAAAACAAAAAAATCCCGATGTCTAGACAACCGTGTGAGAGTCAGCTACTGATACCTCCCACGTGACAACTTGAGGTTGCACTGGGAAGCCAAGCCACCTGCACAGAGCCACAGTGCCGCTTAGAGGTGGAGCCAGGATTCAAGCTGCACTCCATTCTGGGCCATTTGGACAGCAACAGCTCAACACCTACTGTGCACCAGGTGCGGAGTGTTTCCGGGTGCCAGCTGAGGAGCGTGGACTTGAACAGTGGTCAGAAACATTGGGAGGACATCAGGCTCCACCTGGTCCTTCACGGTAGTCTCAGAGTGTACGGCAATCGCCACACCCTCACATGTGACCCTTGTCATTGCCTGTGGTGAGGCTGCTAGGGTCATCCCTGCTATACAGAGGATGACACTGAGGCAGAGTGCAGGATGAGGTCAGGAACCTGAGGACTCTGAGATGTACCTAAAACAACTGAAAGGCCCAGAGCTCGACAACATCGCCTATGCCCATGCGTGACAAAGAAACAAAGAAACAAAGAAACAAACATGTGACTGAGCAAAGACTTCCCCCAACAACGGCAGGGCACGGGAGTGGGCGTGGGGGTGGGGTGGGGTGGGGGAAAGGTGCCAGAAGCAGCCCCGAGATACACAGGAAGACGCACCAGCAGGGCTGGAGCAAAGGCAACTAAGGGCAGAAGCCACTGTTGCCAGGCCCTACTCCAAGGCCAAAGGTAATTTTTTTTAAAGACTTATTTATTTGCTGTGTATGAGTACACTGTCACTCTCTTTTGACACACCAGAAGTGGGCATCGGATCCCATTACAGATGGTTGTGAGCCACCATGTGGATGCTGGGATTTGAACTCAGGACCTCTTGAAGAACAGTCAATGCTCTTAACCACTGAGCCATCTCTCCAGCCCCTACCAAAAGGTAATTCGATGATAAAATGTCTCCTAACAAGGAAGGGCTCCCTGGCAAGCTCACTCAGTTACTCAGTCTGCCAGAGATTAGCAGGTGTAGGTCACAGCTCCATGTCCTGGGGACATTCAGTAAGGTAGGACAGCTTATGAAGAGGAAACTTTAGCTATGTAGCTTTTACCCACAACCCTTGGGACCATCCGTCTTTCTGGATTTCATTTCTTTTCAGATTTTAAAATATTTGCATTCACACAACCTTGGGCATGGCACCCCAGTCAAGAGAGAAAATGCAGGTGTATTTCATGTGTAGTTTACATGAAGTCAGGTGTGGGTGGTTTTGACGCCAGACAAATGCTCAACCACTGCGCTGGCTCTCAACGCACAAATCATTCATTTATTTATTTATTTATTTATTTATTTATTTATTTATTTATTTATTTATTGAGATAGGGTTTCATTATGTAACTCTGGCTTTCCTGGAACTCATTCTGTGGATCAGGCTGACCTTGAACTCATTTCTACCTTCTGAGTGCTGAGATTAAAGGCCGCCTCTAGCCAACAAAATCAATTTTTAAAAAAAGTTTATTTTTAATTATGTGTGTATGTGTGTGTGTGAGTTTCTCTCTCTGTCTCTCTCTGTCTCTGTCTCTGTCTCTGTCTCTCTCTGTGTGTATAGAGTTTGCACACATGAGTACAATGCCCGTGGAGATCAGAAGAGCTTAGAATTTAGGTCTTCCACAAGAACTACAAGCAAGTTCTCTTAACACCTGAGATCTCTCTCCAACCTAAAAGTTAACTTTTTAATTGAATATATCTGAGAGCCAGGGAGACAGCTCAATTAAAAAACCGCTTGGCATACAAGCAGGAGAACCCGAGTTGGAATCCCCCAGAACCTACGTAAAGCTAGGTACAACAGCACACATGTACAAATCCAGCAAGAAACGCACAGGCCAGCTGACCTGGCCTACCTCGTAGCTAACAACAAAAATATATGAAACTGTGTCACAAACAAGGTGGAAGCAGATGACCAGCACCCAAGGTCATCTATCTCTGACCTCCCCGTGTGCAGTGGCTCACACACACGCACACACACCCCTACACTCACAGCTGTGTGCACACACATGCACATACACTATTCACACTCTCAGTTACGGAAATCAAGAGATTCACAAAACATTGCCCAAGTCTGTAGTTCAAATATAACTCACGCACACCAATTCTTATCAAATCATTCCTCCCAGGGGAGCTGCGAAACCATGCTACCAGGGGCTGGGCGGTCTCATGTTTCCCAGGCTGATAGAGCTAACACTGCTTGTGGAGAGTTCAGAATTCACAATTGGTGAAATGCCAAGTTACCTTCATTTTTGAAACTAAAATTGCCCCAAATGACACACGAGAGGAGAGCAGTAGAGAAGCCAGGGTCAATTTTAGGGTCTGTGTTTGAGAAGAAAGTTGTGCTTGCCGGGACAGCTCAGACAGAGATGAGCCTTCATTTGCTACGTTGTAGCAGGGAATAACTCATGTTTCAATACGTTGAGAAGTCATTCTCTTGAACTAAGTAATCCCCAAACTGCCATCAAATCAGGGGTTAAATGTGAATCCACAAATCCATTAAGAACACAAGATGAAACCGGGTTTGGTGGTGCACACCTTTAATTCCAGCACTCTGGAGGCAGAGGCAGATGACTAGTCTATGAAAGGAGTTTCAGGACAGTCAGGGCTACACAGGGAAACCCTGTCTCAATAACAAAACAAAACAAAACAAGGCCTGTGGAAATGGTGCATGTCTTTAATCCCAGAGGCAGGAAGATGAGGCTGGGACAGCCAGAGCTGCATAGAGAAACCCTTTCTCTATAACTAACTAAAGAAATAAATAAGTCTTAAAAAGAATGAGAAACTAAATAAATAACCCCAACTGTCCTAGGGTTGTGCCTCTCAACCAGCGAGGAGAAGACATCTATCCAGATATTGTTCCCATTCTGACTGAAGAAGCCACCTAGACCACAGGCACAGGCTGGAAGCTCTCCTAAGCATTTTGCAGACCTGCCCCAAAGGTGGATGTATTTCGCTGATGTTGAGAAACCTCTCTGGGCGCCCTGCCAGCCCAGCCGCACCGCACAGCACCGTACAGACACCAGGCAGCCGGAGCCCAGAGAACTGGTTGCAAAATCCTCTTCCTAACCAGTTTAGGGGGCCGCACACTGAAGGGCGGTGATCTGGATCCAGACCAACTGGAACTGCTGCAGTTACATCTGCCTCAATAGGCAGAGGGCTCCCCAGAGCAAGCTCCTAGGCTCAGAGTGGGGTCCCTCACACTCCTTAGCTAGCTAAATGAGACTGCTATTGGAAACTACTTCACAACATGACTGCTTTCCGAAAGAGAAGACAAGATTGGGGTCTATGCCTCTCTGGCCAGTTAAGTTGAAAACTCCCTGGAGTTCCACTCCCTGATCATGCCCTGCCCCCACCCAGATCCTCTTGACTCCAGTGCACCTTGTAGCACACTGACACCCCGAGAGATACAAAGTAAACCTGAGAATCTATAGACGGCTCTGCCTATCTGAGCCTTCCATCCCGGGGCTGCAGCGGGTGGTCTCAGTGCAGGAAGAAACTGAATAGGTGCAGGCTCCGTTCAGCCCACCCCCCACCTCCCACCCCAATCCCATGTCCTTTGCCTAATAGCTTCACACAACATAAGGAAGGGTTGAAACTCACCCAGGCCATCCCATGGGGGCAGGGAAAGGGTCACTGATTAACTCAAAAAGGTCATGACTCAGTGGAGGTAGACACGGTGGGTCGGGTCGCAGGCCACAGAGCAGGCAAACAGCAACGAAAGTAGGGGTGCGGGGGTGCTGTGCAAACTGTACAAGGAAGGCAGACAGAAATGGGGAATAATACCCAAGTTCAAACAGGCCGTGAGCCCCACTGGGGCAGGATCTTGGAACACATCACCAAGGCAGCCAGGATTCTGGCCGAACAGCAAGCAGCTCTCTACCCCAGGGCTTGCCTGTCTCTTCATTACTTGTGTTTGTTTTTGAGACAGGGTTTCTCAGTGTATCCCTGACCCTCCTCAAACCTGCTCTGTAGACCAAGCTGGCCTTGCACTCAGTGATCTGCCTGCCTCTGCTTCCAGGGTGCTTTATTAAGGAACTTGTCTGAATGAACTTAGGCAAACCTCAAAATAAATCCCATGCCACGCTGAGCCGCATCACAAGTTATAAAAGTCATTATGGCACCCACCGTAAAACAAAAGCCCAATATTGAACAGAAAGGGAGTGGGGTGGAGAGGTCCCTGGGAGTGTCGGGAGGCTCCAGAATGTGAACGCAGGGGCTGTCCAAGGTCCGGGAGAATCAGCAAATTTGGAATATACAGCATTAGGAAGAAGAGGAGTGAAGGGGGCGTGGGCACAAATCCGGACGCCACACCCTTCCCAGGGGTTCCTTGGCTTAGGAAAACTGGCCATCTAGAACATTGGTTTGCAACCTGTAGGTCGCCACCCCGAGCTATCCTTTCACGGGGGTCGCATATCAGCTATTCTGCATATTAGATATTTACACTACGATTTATAAAAGTAGCAAAACACGGTTAAGAAGTGGCATAATTTTTCGGTTGGGGAGTCACCACACCAAGGGAAAAGGGTCACAGCATTTGTTAAATTAAGAACCACTGCTCTAGAGAGACCTGGTAAGGCGCCACAGGTTCTCCATGGGAGAGTGGCTCTGCAGGTCGCGACCCCGCGCGCGCTTAGGGAAGCCATGGGGACCCTGGAGGGAATGGCTGCAACCTGGAGTGCCCACAGCGTGGAATCTGTCCACGGCTCTCAGGACTCAGGCAGCAGAGGGGTTCACTCACCCAGCGCCCCTCCAGGCGTGGAACAGCAGGGATCGCCGGAGCGACTGCAGCGGCAGCATCGCGGAGGCTCTGAACAGTCTTGCGCAGCTGTGGGAAGCTCAGAGTCAGCCCAGCGGGGATGGACTAGACAAGCCCGGAGCGCACCATCTCTGCGGGAGGCGCAGCATCGTCCGGTCCACCTGCTTCGGGGCCCCTCCGCGGGTACCCCCTCCTGTCAATAAACATCAGCCGTATTTAACAGCAAAATTGCTGCTGAGGACTGCGGGCCAAGAGAACGCAGCAGAAAAGCCCTGAAATGATGCTCTCTTCTCCTCTTCTCCTCTCCTTATGGTATGACCCAAGTAGAGAGGGCGTGAGCCTCACTGACCAATCAGAGTCACTCGTGAAAGCCTCCAGGCCAATCAACAGGACCTGCAAGCTGCAGCCTTCTTAGGCAGGGCTGGAGAGTTGCAGGAGCCAATGACAAATCCTGCACAGAGCACGTGCTCAGTAGTAGAAGGGGACCGGGGACTGGGTCTACGCGACAGGTGCTACTAGGGTCCCCGGCCCTTGGTGGCTGGAAGGCTGGACACCTGCGGGCTACCACTCTGCCCGGGCCCGCCGGACCACACTAAGGCCAGCTCCCCGCCGCCACCCCGGGGGCTGCCACCGTGTCTGAAGCCTGATCTGCCCTTGGCCTCCCAGCCTGGCTCAGGGCCAAGCCATCAGCCTGGGCTTGCTTCCTTCCAGATTGAAATCAGAAGGAGATAAAAACCCTAGCGGGCCTGAACGTAGGGTTCTTCGTTTTAATTTTCTTTCTTCCTTTTCTTAAAAGCCTCTAGCCACAAAAACCAGTTGTTCCAGCCTCTGTCCCTCTGCTCCGGGATAAAATTTTCAGTTTTCTGCATGAGACATTGTTTGATGAAACTCGAACGTATTAAAACAGCTTCTGAAGCCTTAGGAAACCACTGTATTCCTAAGATACTGGTATGGGCTTTCTTACTTTCTTCTTTGTTTTTTTTGTTTTAATTTTTAAGTATTATTATTAATTATTATTATTTGGCTTGGTTTTACTTTTCCAGACAGGGTTTCACTGTGTAGCCTTGGCTATCCTGGAATTGGCTCTATAGACCAGGCCCGCCTTGAATTTACAGAGATCCACCGGCCGGTCTGCCTCCAGAGTGTTGGGATTAAAGGCCTGCGCCACCACAGTCCCACTTCAATGTGTTTTTATGCCTTTGGCAATGTAACCAGGGCATTTACTTTGGGGTCCCTTTGTCCGGTTCTAGTTTGATACCACCACTGGGCAGATTTGCCTCAAAACACCATGACCAAAAAGAACGTGGGGAATTAAAGGTTTACATGTGCAAATTCTCAGTTCATCACTGAGGGAGGAACCTGGAGGCAGGAGCTAATGCAGAAGCCACGGAGGGATGCTGCTTACTGGCTTGCTCAGCCTTGCAGGTGAACCGCCAGTCCAGGGGTTGGACTACCTAGAATGGGCAGGGCCCTCCCACTTCAATCACTAATTAAGAAACATTTTTTTGCCAAAGTAGCTGGGCAGTAGTAGTGCATACCTTTAACTCCAGCACTCAGGAGGTAGATACAGGCAGATCTCTTGAGTTTGAGGCTAGCCTGGTCTACAGAGTGAGTTCCAGTCTATACAGAGAAAACCTGTCTCAAATAACTAAAATAATAATGATGATAATACTAATAACAACAATAACATGATAATTAATTAATTAATTAATTAGACAGAAAAAGAAAAAAAAAAGGAAATGCCCTACAGGCTTGCCCACAGCCTGATCTTTTGGAGACATTTTCTTCTTTTTTTTTTTTTTCCCCTTTTTTTTTTTTTTAGAAAAGATTTACTTTATTATATGTAAGTACATGACTGCTCTCTTCAGTCACACCAGAAGAGGGCATCAGATCCTATTACAGATGGGTGTGAGCCACCATGTGGTTGCTGGGATTTGAACTCAGGACCTTCGGAAGAGCAGTCGGTGCTCTTAACCACTGAACCATCTCTCTCCAGCCCTGGGGGCATTTTAATTTTTTTTGTTGTTCCCTTCTTTCAGATGCCATCAGGTTCTGTCAAGCTGACATAAAAACTATCCCATGCAAGCTCTGTGGACCTTAGTTTCCTCTTCTGTAAAATAGGACGATAATATGCACCTTGAACACCCGTCACCCTGGTCTTCTCCCTTTCCTGCTTTTTACTCCTTTTAAGGCACTCTAGGAGAAGGGACTAGGAAAGGGGTCCTACATCATGTGACCAAGCAGCAGTTTCTCTCCATCTTTGGAAACGGCAGCTCACAGTAGAGGGAGGCCAACTTTGAATGTGGCCCTTCGTTAAAATCAACTGTAACCGTGGACAGTATCAAATCCAGGATCCAGCAGGTGCTTCTTGTAGACATTCTGGGGAGGCCTGTGAAATGGGGGCTTTGTAGCTGGTGAGACCTCAACATTAGACCAGGCAGTGCCAATTAGCCTGGGGTTTCTCTGGGCCCCTTCTGTCTAATCCTCCCTGCCTTATTTCCTTCTGGGAGGTTTTTATGTTTGTGTATGTTTGTTTGTTTGTTGTTACTTGGTTTCTCAAGACAGGGTTTCTGGCTGTCCTGGAACTCACTTTGTAGATCAGGCTGTCCTTGAACTTACAGAGATCTACCTTCTGAGTTCTGGGATTAAAGGTGTGAGCCACCAATGTGTGGCATCCTGGAAGATCTTACTGTGAGATGCAAATAGGTAAGTTTCCAATCTTATCACTGATTGGTTAATAAATTTGCTTTAGTCCTCTTACCCCTCCCACAACCATCAGGACACAGAGAAGCATAGACCAGGTGTTCTAAGACATTTTACTTTATTCCAAAGAAGCCAATATACAGGATATAAAGGGCACAGTATTTACAACAGTACAGTAAACAGGTTGGTTTTCTGGTAGGGTCAGTAGTCTTTGATGAGTACAAACCCCTCCCGGTGATTTTCAGACCCAGCTGACAGACACAGCAACGGTGGGTAGGGTGGGACTAAAAACCAGGTAGATGCTACGGTGTGGAGAAAGGGGTCGTGTCATGGTGGGGAATTCGCCACATGTCCTCGAGAGCTTGGGAAGGAACTCATAAGGTTGAGGAGTTTGCCTGAGACTCACACACAGCCCACACTGAGCCTGGAAATCTCTTCCCAGAGAGAGTGTATAGCTTTGCCCAGAACCCTCTCCACTGCTCCCACTAGGCCAGTCCCAGAGGGAGGACCCAGGCCTGAAGAAACCCTCCAGAGTCCTGGTCCTTCATCCACAACCAAGCTCAACCTTGGCCTGGAGTAGACACAGACAGGGCTGAGCTCTGAGCGCCCTGGGTCCCTTCTGTGCCTGCTCCAGCTACCTGACAACTTCAGATATAGTTCCTATGCCCCTAAGAAATCCTGTGTCCCCCAACCCCACAGAACCTCCCTCCTCTCCCCACACAGCTGAATGGGAGCAGGTCCAGAAGGGAGATGGGGTGACTAATTAGAACTAGCTCTCCCCCACCTCAGTTTTCTGCAGTCCACCCGCCCTCCCCTCTCCAGCTCCCTTCCAAGACTTCTAAGGAGCTGAGGGCCGGGGAAGAAGGGATAACAAATTCCCGCCCCAGCTGTGTGCGGACGTTCAGTGAGGACGGAAGGCAAGCTGAGGAGAGGGGTTTACTGATGATTGTACACCGGAGTCAATGAACATGGCGGTATCTTATCCACAGCAAAATGCCGGGCCACCATGACTATCTACCCTAGATTAAAAACCTTTTCCTTTCATAAAAATACAGTCTCTTGCTTCATAAATAGAATACATTTAGCTTAAGTTACACCTCATCTTATCCCTTAACCCATCCCCTCTCCTCCCACCCTAAAGTCAAAGTGGCGTGACTCTTCATAGGACATCTGAGTTCTACCCCCAGGACAGAGTCCAAAGTGGACATGCCTTCCAGACACACTGCCAACAGGGAGACAACTTCCCCATCTTTCTCCTTTGGAGTTTTAGTGGAGAGTGTGTGTGTGTGTGTGTGTGTGTGTGTGTTTCACAACCAACCAGGAACCTGAAAGGATGCTGTCTCCCTGCTGTGCCTGTGTATGTGACCCCCAAACTAGGAGCATGACCAGGGCCAACACGGGGAGCCCATCTGAGAAGCCCTGAGCCCTCAGTATCAATATGACACGGGGCTCAGACATAGAAAAGTCAAGAAAAAGTATGTACATGTTTACACGGGTGGACTAGTTCGTCCAGACAGGGCAGACGCTGCCCCAGTGAGCGGTGGCCCCAGTGCGTGGTGGGGTCTTTCTGGGCAAGCTGTGGGCTCACAGTGAGCACAAGCAGGACCCACTGGCAACGAACTAAGAAACGAACAAACCAAACACTAAGAGGAGGCCAGGCCCAGAGCCCAGAGCAAGCCAGGAAACATGCCTACCACACCCTTGCTCCTCTCCACTCATCCTCCTGCATCAGAGCCTCACCTTCCAGGGGAAAGCAGACTTTGAAAGTCAGCAGGAAGGAACCCATGGGAGCCTGCTTTTCTCGTGCACACCAGACAAATGACCTATGTATACAGGTAGGAAAGTAAAATAACACCAGAGACACCAACTTACACAGTAGCACCCATCACCTCAAACGTTTATGCTGTTGCTTACTGTCTTAACTCTAGAGATACGGGTCAGCCCACCACCTCCGTGAAGAACGAGTAAGGGCCAGCTTCCGTTCTGCCCACCCGACTCCCAGACTCGACCGCTTTACCGCTGATGAACACGTTCCCCAGCTTCAGCTGAGGACCCTTGAGGGCAACCCTCTTCCTGCCCTCACAGAAACGGAAATCTTTACAGCAGCTAAGGTCCAGGCCCATCTGGCTCTGATAACCTTTGGTTAAAAATAAAAAATAAAAATAAAAGAAAACCAAAACAATAATATCAATAACACACAATAATGATAACCAGAAGTGTATGAACCCTGTAACCTTTAAAAGAAGGATTGGTGAGAAAGGGGAAGGGGGTGGTGAGGACAGGGGCTGTGTCTCTTCCCAAACAATTGTCCCTCCAAGTACCTGCCAGAAGGGACTGTTTGGCCATCAACAGATGATACCCCTGCAGAGAGGCTGCACAGGGACCAACAGGAAGCCCCTCCCCACAACATGGAAAACACAGGTGAGAAAGGCCACCAACAAACACATCCTCTCTCCTCTCTATCCATACATAAGCCTACTATGTACACTGGTTCTAAGTGAAAACAGATGACGGAACCACCCAGAGAGAAACAGAGGGATGAAGAGGAGGATCGGGTACCACTATGGTTCCAGAGTCCTCTGCCCTTTACCACCCAGGCCTCAGAGGGCCATGGGTTCTGATCCCTGGGGACATTTTGTTCCTTTGACCTCCAGAGGAACCCGCTGAGTCAATAAAAACAGCATAGGCCATCAAAACCACTAGAGTGGACCCAAAAATACGGAAAGAAATAAAAACCTGATTAAAAAAAAAAACCTGATCGTTGCTAGGCAAGTTGCCAGCTGAGACTAGACGTATGCTCTATCTTATGGCCCCTTAACTCAGGCCCCAGGGAGCCTTGGGGAATCACTGACTCGGCGTCCAGACAAATGGGTATGGAAAGCACGTATGAATGAGGACGGTCCTTACTTGACGCTTCTCTCCAGTCATTGCCAGCCTGCCAGCAGCCTCGCCACCTGCCCCCCCCCCCACGAGGCTTTTTTTCCCCCAGCCAGAGGAACAACAGAGGACTAAGACGGTACTGTGGAGGACAGAGTAGGTAGCAGGCCTGGCCCATTCATACTTTCTCACAGAGAAATTACAACCGTGGAACCTGGCAGGTGATTGAAGAGGCGGGAATGAACATCAAGTCATCAGGAAAATAAAAGACCACCACCCCACCCCACCCCACCCCACCCCACAGAGGTCCCCAAGAAAGCCAACAGTCCAGTGGGCCGGCTTGCAGAATGCAGGCAGGCCTTACCAGCAATCTGACTGGGATCACCCCCAAATCCACCTCTCACCCTCAGAGGCGTCTCATGCTAACCTTGGCCTCTCTCCCAGTTCCCAGAAGTCTGAGAGAGGGCCTGCCTTCCCCAATGATATAAGGCAAGCTGCTTTTAGTTTTTTTGTTTTGTTTTGTTTTTTGCATAGTTTAAACACAGTGAGGTTCTTCCTTCCCCCACAGTGCCTTTCCCCGACACATCGCCACTAGATCCAAAAGAAGAAAAAAAATGGTCTTCCCTCCCTCCGCTTGCATTCACCACTCTCTCCATCACTGGGTAAGAAAGTACTGAGGACTCCTCCTCACCCAGCCTCACCCAGCTCTGGAGGTTATTAAATAGTCTCCTTCCTTGGGAAGGCAGACCGCCGCAAGTCATCTTGGGACAGAGGGAGGGAGCAAAGCTCATGTCCAATCAGAGGGGCAGGTGGGCGGGAAAACCAAAAGATACCACGCCCTCAGGCCCCACCCTCACCTTAGAGTTTTATATAAAAAAACAAAAGCAAAAACCACCTGCTAGGAAGAATTCTTTGGAGCTCAAAGTGGCTCAGCTTAAGGGAGAAGGCACAGTTGCACTGCATCGACGACGCACAGAAGTCTGCGTTTGTGGTGTGTGTGGGGACAATAGAAAAATCGACAGCACCATTCCATGGGTCGGTGGTGGAGGAAGGAAGGAAGCAGCGGTCCCGCTGGGCCTCCGGAGAAGGGAGGACAGAAGTCTGTGTGTCGAGGAGTGGAGCCCGAGTTGAGGAGCCCACGCGGCTCAGTGGGGAGAGGAGGCTGGACCCCATCACCAAGACCACCAGGAGCGTCGGGCCTCCGTCATCAGCTGACCATGGGCTCCACATCCGCCTCCCGCTCCAGGTCTTCCTGGATTTCGTCTGTACTTCCTGAGTCACTGCTGGCCACGGAGCTGGGGGATGGTGAATTCCTGCATTGGGTGGAAGAAACCGGAGCCTTTCAGAGAGCAGCCCGGGGGACCCTAATAGCCCGGGGACAGGAGCTCTGGGAGGTCACACCTGTTTAAAAACCTACCCTAAGGGTCTGGGGTGAGCAAAACATTTGCCTAGTATGCACAAGGCTCTGGGTTCCACTCTCAGCAACGTCTGCCCTGAGGGGCTCCTGCTGTGAGATCCCTACCGAGGTGCACTTTCCCCAGTCCCTGTAGGTTCCGTAAGCTGCCTAGGGCTCTTGGCATTCCTTGGGACCTCTGCCCTAGCCTCTGCTTACTGAGGCGTGTGGCTTCTCTTTGGGAGTGGGGGGCGGGAGGGGGGCAGTCGTGGGTATTCATTCTGTAATCTTCCATCATCCCTGGTCTGAGCCCACTGAAAACCCTAGGTAACTAGGAAGAAGGAACCTCAGTTAAGAAAAATGCCTCCGCCAGGGCATGGTGGCGCATGCCTTTAATCCCAGCACTTGGGAGGCAGAGGCAGGCGGATTTCTGAGTTCGAGGCCAGCCTGGTGTACAGAGTGAGTTCCAGGACAGCCAGGGCTACACAGAGAAACCCTGTCTCGAAAAAAAGAAAAAAAAAAGAGAAAAAAAAGAAAACGCTTCCATCCCACTGGCTTTCAGTCTTAATGATTGACGTCAGAGAGATCTCAGCCCGCTGCGGGTGATGCCACCCCTGGACAGGTGGGTCCTCAGTGGTATACAAAAGCAGGCTGAGCAAGCCATGGAAAGCAAACTGGTAAACAGCTGCCCTCCATGGCCTCAGCACCATTTCCTGGTTCCAGGCTCCTTCCCTGACTTCCCTCAACAACGGACTACGATGTGGAAGTGTAAGCCAAGTAAGCCCTTTCCTCCCCAACTTGCTTTCTGACAAAGTGTTCCTCACAGCAACAGAACACTCAGATGCTCTAGCACATAGTGGGCCTGTTGAACCCATCGGTGGTGGCGATCTTGTTTGGGTTTTTTTTTTTTTTTTTTTTTTTTCAGAAGCTCTGTGAGTTTACGTACATTAGTCACCTAGCACGTAGTAGGTTTGCTCATGATGGGGCTTGGTAGGTGGATGGATGAGAAGTCAGACAGAGGGTTGGAAAAATTAAAATGTAGTGAAGCTGCTCGAGGCAGCCCCGAATGTCTCTCTGTAAAGCCCCCACCAACCATGGACTGGGGCGCATGCGCAGAGCCGCACCTGTCTGCAGAGCCTTTGATGAGCCGACGGCAGGTCTCCATCTGCACATCCAGGCCTCGCTTCATGCTGCACATCTCCATATACTCATGCAGGTGTCGGTTCATGTCGCTCTTGGCTGTGGCCAGCTCCAGCTGGAAGGAGTCAATGACGAATAAAGGTGATGAGAGGGGGACCATTCACCTCAGGTTACTGCAGGCAACAACCTCCCTCCTCTATCCCTTTGTGGCGGCAACATCCAAGCCCTGCCTTGTGGTATCAACCTTCCTTATTCCCTGCACATCAGTCAATATTCTTTAGACCTGCTTCTAGACAAAGGGGGAATGGTTGCTTAGCAACCCCAAAGAGGTCTGCCCAGCTAAACTCCATCTGATTCTGGGGACTTCGGTGTGCTCAGCATCTCTGGGGAACTTGCTGTAGATTGGAAAAGGAAACTGTTCATGTCTTTGAGCCTGTACTGTGGCACCTGGAGGGAGGAGGGAGGGCTCTGGACTTCTCCAACACAGGAAGAGCACTCACTCTTGTATAGCAGTGGCCAAGCACACTGGTGTGAATGTTGCCTCCTAACTGGGAAACTGCAGACAAGTGACCTGGCCTCTTACCCCTCTGTATGGGTACCTGGTCCCTATGGCAGAGGAGGAAGTAAGGATGACCACAGCTGACTTCTGAGGGATGCCAAATGATGCTAGGCATTGAGTAAGCCTGTTATTGGCACTCTCCTGCCTCAGCCTCTTTAGGGGAGGCAGGAATCACTGCCTGACTTTACAGATTAGGAAACCAGTACCCTAATAAGAACAGGTTTTCAATGCTAGGCTTCTGACTTCAGACCCTGACTTGCCCCATTTTGCAAGCCTGCATTTCCATGAGCACCCAGGATCTTAACTATGCGACCCCTGGGAGACCCCCTGGGAGGCTCCATAGCAGGCTCCTTGGCTTGAGTGCTTACCTCAATCTGGCCTATGGTCTCCTGGTACTCCTTGTCTCTCGTCTTGAAGAAGGATTCGGTCTCATGGATCAAGTTGCCCAAGTTTTCTTCTTGCTGGGGACACAGAAGAGATAGTTTAGCTGGGGATCAAAGGCTGCATGGGAAGGAAAGGATGAGGGATCCTATGAGAGAGGCACCCCCAGAGAAGGCAGAACATGGGCTCACCTCGCCCTGCAGGTCAATGGTTGGGTTACAGTTGGTAAAATCCTCCCATAGCAGCAGTGTGTCTTCATTCTCTTCCCATGTCAGGCTGTCACAGTCATCATCAAAATCAAAGGTCTCCCGCCTACAGGTGACATCAGAGGGCATGAGTGAACAGAAGCCAGGCCCCTGGGGTGCATACAGAGGAGAAAAAGCAGCACCTTCCCTAGTGAGTATACAAGTGTGGGAGATCTCAGAAAGATGGGTGGTAGGCAAAGAGTCAATGTTTTAGTCTTTCAGGACACAGTGTGTCCATGCAATTAGAAGTCTAGTTTTAGATTAAGAGGGGAGTAGTGCTTTTGTGCAACCCCAGAATTCAGGGGCATGAGACAGGAGGGTCAAGTTCAAGGTCAGTCTGGGCTATATAGTGAGTTCCAATCAGCTTGAGCTATGGTATAAAACCTTGTCTCAGAAATCCCCGAGGGCTGGAGAGAAGGCTAGGCCGTGAAGAGCACTCGCTGCTCTTGCAGAGGACTATAGATCCGTTCCCAGCACCCACATGGCAGCTTAAAGCTGCTAACACTGGTTCCAGGGCCCCAGCATCCTCCCCTGGACTCCACAGGCACTCCATGCATACGGGGCACAGACACATAACCAGCTAAGCACTCACACACATCAATAAAGTCTTTCTTTCTAATCCTCTCAAAGGAGCTGGAGAGATCGCTCAGGTTAAGGGCACTGACTGCTCTTCCAGAGGTCCTGGGTTCAATTCCCAGCAATGATGTGATGGCTCACAACCATCTGTAATGGGATCTGATGCCCTCTTCTGGTGTGTCTGAGGACAGATACAGTGGACTCACATCTGTAAAATAAATAACTTTTTAAAAGCAACTTCAAAATCTCTCTCTCTCTCTCTCTCTCTCTCTCTCTCTCTCTCTGTCTCTCTCTGTCTCTGTGTCTGTGTGTGTGTGTGTCTAAGACTGGTTGTCCTTCTGAATGGATATATGCTAACACTGGATTTAAATTAATTTAAATCCAACTAACTTTAGAGTCTTTCCGGCTAGAGTGGGAGGAACAAGACTAGTTATATGTGGTTTTGCCCAGGTCTGGTTATATGCGGTTTTGCCCAGGACTGGTTATCTGCGGTTTTGCCCAGGTCTGGTTCCCAAGATGCACAGATTATTCCAACTGGGGGGCCCTTAAAGACTATTGCATCTGCTGGATGTGGTAGTGCAGGCCATTAATCCCAGTACTCAGGAGGCAGAGGCAGGTGGATCCCCTGAGAGTTCCAGGCCAGCGAGTTTTAGGCCAGCCAGGGCTATAGAGGAACTATGTCTCAAAACAAACAAACAAACAACAACAACAACAAAATCACAAAAGAATCCTGGGATTTTAGGATTGTGCTGCCATACCAGGCTCTTAGAGTTAGTTTCCTTCCTTCCTTTCTTCCTTCCTTCCTTCCTTCCTTCCTTTTTTTTTAATGATTGAGTTATTTTTATTTTAGGCATATTAGTGTGCTGCCTGCTTGTATCCTGTATGTGAGGGTATCAGGTATCCTGTAACTAGAGTTATAGACAGCTGTGACTTTGCCATGTGTGGGTGCTGGGAATTGAACCCAGGTCCTTTGGAAGAACAGCCAGCACTCTTAACTGCTGAGCCATCTCTGCAGCCCTCGGGCTCTGAGTTTACGATCAGTGGCACAGGACTATAGACTTCCATTTGGGGAGTCTCCCATTGTTTACGCCTCCCCATTCTCCATTCTCTCCTGGCTCTTTTAGAGTTCTGCTCTACCTCATTCAACAAAAGTATGAGTTGGGGGCCAAAAACAATGACACAGGATTTCTGATTTAAAAAAAAAAAAAAAAAAAAAAAAAAAAAGGATTCCTAGAGCGCCCCCTTGAGGTAGGCCAGGCTTGTTCCCTTGCCCAATAGCAATTCTTGTAGCAGCCTCTAGGTAGCGCCCGTGAGTCAGGAAATAAGCTTAGAGGGGTTTATTGGAGAAGTAGGCGATTCTGAGCCTCTGGGGTCCATCCATCAGCACATGGCATAGTCCACTACTCACTGCACTTCCTTTCCAGCGTCTGAGATCTGAAGGAAAGCCCCGCTGAGGGATGGCTAGCCAGAACAGACAGGAAGACGGATGAGAGCAGAAACGGAAAGAGCCCCCACCCTCACCGGGGGGACTTTGGAAGGATGTCGAGAATTCTCCTCTCAGCCTTAGTCTGAAGCCCAAGCTACTGATTTGGATCCAAACACCACAGAGTTCTGACACGGGTGTGTCATTCCAAGGCCTCACTAAAACTGGCTGGGGGTGGGGGTGGGGTGAGGGTGGGATGGGGGTGGGGGGGTGGGGGGTAGGAGCAACCACCAGGCTGAGCCACGGGCTCATGGAAACACCAGGTGGGAGCTAAGCAACACCCAGTCAGCTGCTAACACCAGCTAGAGGAACAGAACAGGGGTAGGGATGGATGAGCAAAGGTTTCCCGCCCCCCCCCCTTAGGCAACTTTAAAGCCAGACAAATCTAATTAGACACCGAACCCTGTCAACGCTCGGGTGTCCACCACATGAGGGGTCACTTCTCCACTGCTCATAACTGAATGCTTTTTGCACACCCAAGAGGGAGCCCTTGCCAGAGGCACTCCCAACTCAGCTCTCTGGATGGATACCTCTGCTCTGCACCCCCTTTCTGACCAGATTAACGATCCCCTGGGGACTCCATGAAAACAGATAATTGATTTCTTCTGAGGAGCCCTTTTATTCAACAAAACAAAGGAGATTTGGGGGTGTCCTGCACATCAAAGAATGATTCAGGCTCAGGAATTCCCAGCGCAACACTGGGAAAAGCTGGACCCAAGCCACATTTTTCAAAAGCCTAGGGATACAGCTCGGTTGAGAGTGCTTGCCTGGGGTGGGGCGGGGTGGGGGGGCTTGGTTTGATTCCCCAGTACTGCATAAACCAGGCTCAGGTCCTTGTACTCAAGGGGTAGAGACAGGAAGATCAGAGTTCAAGGCCATTCTAGACTACATAGCAAGTTTGAGGCTAGCCTGGGCTACACAAACCCTTCTCTCAAAACCCAAACCAAAAGAGGTGGGGGTGGGGGTGGGGGCATGCCTTCTTGTCAGCAGAAGTGAGAACATGAGATCTGGAGGGATACCCAAGCTGAAAGATGAACCAAGAGACAAGGCGTATCCTTAGCTTGATTGATAGCAAATGTCCAGCCTTGTCTCTGGTCTGTCTGAGGGGAGAACTCCCAACTCCACCCTACTCGTCCTGAGCATCGAACTAAAGCCAAAGAAACAGCAGATCACAACAGTGGGGGTCGCAGATGGAAGACGGACGTCTCTTCCAAGCAGGAAGAGGGCTAAGGGGATGAAGCACTGAACCATGTATGTGGGCCTGGCTCTGCGCTACTGTGTGCCCCTGAAGTGCTTCCCTCGTATGGAGCTCAAGTCGCTGGTGGCCAACGGTGACCAGGCAGAGCTCTCAGAGTCCAGGTGCCTGAGACTCCCAGCCCTGCCCTTAACTCACCCAGGGCCCTCACCCCATCCCACCTTGGGGTGCCATTTGTATTCAAGTTAAAAATGGATCTGGGGCATGGCGGCCAGAGCGAGCGGGGTTGACCGGAACAAGGAAAAAAAAAATCTAGTGGTTGGACAGATGGCTCCATGGTTAAGAGCACTGGGAACCTTCGTGGTGGCTCACACCTAACTCCAGCCCTCGGGGATCTAATGCCCTCTTCATCCTGCCATAGGCATCAGGAACGTACATGGTCCACAGATATATATGCAGGCAAAATACCCACACACATGAAATGTTAAAGAATAACAAAAATAAAATAGGGGTCAGAGAGATGGCTCAGAAGTTAAGAGCACTGGCTGCTCTTGCAGAGGACCTGGGTTTGATTGCCAGCAACCACACAGTGGCTCGCAGCCTTCTGCAACTCCTGTTCCAAGGGTTCTGACGTCTTCTTTTGACCTCCACAGAAAGCAGACACACACGTGGCAAAATGGACGTATGTGCAGGCAAAACATTCACACAACAAAAATAAATAGATATAAAATTTTAAAATAAATAAATACATTAAAAAAAAGAATCTAGGGGCTGGAAATGTGCCTTAGTGAGCAAAACGCTTGCCTTGCAAGGATGAGGACCCGATTTCAATCCCCAACACACACGCTAAAAAGCCAGGCGTGGAGCCAGGTGGTGGTGGTACACGCCTATAATTCCAGCACTCAGGAGGCAGAGGCAGGTGGGTCTATGAGTTGAAGGCCAGCCTGGTCTGGTGGCGTGCACTTGTAATCCTGGCATTGGGGAGGAATACAGGCAGATCCCTGGGGCTGGATGGCCAGCCAACCTAACCTAACCAGCAAGCCCCAAGCCAATGAGACACCCTGACTCCAAGAAACAAAGTGAATAGTGCCTGAGAAATGACACTCACGACTGATCACTGGCTTTTGTGTGAGCGCGCATGCACGCGCGCACACACAATCCAAACTCTTTCAGAACAGGTGATTCGTCTCAGCCCAGCCGAGGGTACTCACAGCTGGTTAAACATGCGCTTCATCTCATCGGTGATGTTCATGGAGCCGACCTCCTCATCTGAGAACCGATTCACCTCCCCGTCCTGCTCGGAGATGTCATCATCCGAAGCCACTTTACGATCTTTCTTCTTAGGGACCACCTGGATGGGGAAAGAAGAGACCAAGGTAACAAGGGTGTTTGGCTGGGGTGCAGAGGGGGGTAAGTCTGGGAGGGAACCACTGTCCCGAGGAGTGGACGGATATGGCTGGGACCAGCCACCACCGTAGGGAGTTGCATAGGTCTTCTACGAAGCAGGCAGCATTGGCAAGAAGCGTGAGGTGTGAGGCATGCAGGTGGAGAACACAGACACAGGGACCAAGTCCTGCCTGGTGACTGGGCCAGCTCAGCTCACCCATCACCAGAAAAAGCAGCCCCATGATGTGGAACAAGGAGAGGCCAGACGAGGGCGCCATCACCTGAGATGTCTCAAGCCAGCCCGAGAGACCAAGAAACCCTGACAAAGGTCAAAAGAGCTGCATGCTTCCAGAACCTTCCTCTCACGTGCAGAGGCATGAAGGGTTCACCAAGCTCTGCTCCAAGCAGAAAAGACCCGTGCAAATGAGGGCTGCATAGCTCTCCCGATGGATCAGTCCCCAGCAAGAAGGCATGAGATGGAGAAAGGCCTGGGCCTCCCGCAACCATGTCCAGAGTCACACACAGAAAGCAACAACACACTGCACTGCCCTGGGCTAAAAGCACAAGCCAAACTATGACCCAAGACTTCTGAGAATGACACGCACCCTCTGTTCACAGGACCACACCCCGTCCCTCTCCAAAACTGCCCAGTTGTCAGGGCTGCTCCACCATGGGAACAATGTGGAATCTCAGAGAAAGAGGCTGCTTGAGAAGCAATGGGTGTGGAGTGGACCTGGGGACACCTGGGGACATGTCCTGGAGGGCCGGGAGATCTCCCATGTACTTCCTCGGCCTGTCCTCCCAGGCCTCAGTCTCCTGAGCTATAACTACAAATTCCCAAGTTGTATTTCCCTGGGGGAAGGGGGGTCATGTGACTCTCAGGATGGGGGGGGAAGTGGTGAGCAAGATGCAGAGGTAAAGAGGAACTGACAGGGTATGGTGGCGCTTAGGGCTGTTCTAAGAGGTTTGGGGTGGAGCCAGGTGAGCGGGGGGCCGGCCCTGGTCACCTGGAAGATCTTGGACACGTCTTCAGAGTTCCTCTGCTGTGCGACATCGCACAGCTTAGCCGTGATATCGATTCGGCGGCAGATGTCCATGTCCACCTTCATAGCCTTTTCTTGGATCTTTGTGTCCAGGTCGGTCATGGGCTGCAGGGAGGACAGCAGGGTCACATGAGCGAGGGACGGAGCAAGCATGAGGGGCCATCAGGAGTAGGGAGAACCTGAGGGGGTCAGGCAGCCCCTGGAGGACAGCGGGGGGGGGGTGTTTACATGAGCAAGGGACAGGGCAAGCATGAGGGGCCTATCAGAGTTGGGAGAACCCTAGGGGTCAGGTAGGCCCTAGAGATAGTTGGGGAGCAGGTTGAGCCTTTCCTGAGGGTGGAGGTGGGGTTGGTGGGCACTGCTCAGAGGGGGGAGGGACATGGGGACTTCAGGAGGGAAGATGTGAGGCCATGTGTGCTGGTCCCACTCAGAGCTGCGAGGCACAGCAATGTTGGTTTCGTTTGAGCGAAGGACAAGCAAGACTGTTGTGACTGTTGAAGAACTTCCTTCCAAGGAAGGCTGTGGTGCCTCGAGTTAGGCCAAGGCCTTGGCTTTAGTTTCCTAGTGTGCGCATGCGCACACGCGCGAGCGAGCACACACACACACACACACACACACACACATACACCTCCCCTTTTCTTCCCATCCTCATGCCCCACTGTGCCCCCATAGTGTGCCTGCCTCCGCAGCGTTCTCTCTCTCTCTCTCTCTCTCTCTCTCTCTCTCTCTCTCTCGATTCCTGTCACAGATGACAGACAGCAGGAGTCACACAGAAAGAGCAAGGGTTCCCTCTGCACCCAAGTGTAGGGAAGCCAGGTGGCCTCCACCTAGTCCCCACAGCTGCTTCCAACTGCACTCAGCTGGACGTCCCACAAAGCCAGGGGCTAAACCAGGCTGAGTCACCAAGTTCAGGTTCCTTCTCCTTTCAGTGGGCTCTCCTGGTAGACCACCCACTGCCTGAAGATGGCAAAAACCTCAGGTCCCAGAGTCAAGGAACCCTACACGGCTAACAGATGTTTCCACCCATGGTGGTCACTCAGAGGGTCCCCCAGATGGCCAAGAAGACGCACATATCAGCCTTTCCCAACTTAACAAGGACACCCTACAGGAGGATGCCCTGAGCCTGAAGTCTCTTGGGTTGGCACAGCCAAGACCTTTTGGTCACCTATGTTCTGCAGACACCAAGGTCGCCACGTGGCGAGCTGGGGACAGTCGAGCAACACATACAGATGTCAGGGCCCTGAGGACCGCAATGGGTTAAGCAGCGGGTTAAAGCAACTCTATTCAGACACAGGAAAGCAATGTCGGGAGGGTGGGGAGGCTCCTGGTCCCCGGTGCATCCCTCCTCAGAACAAACCAGCCAGCCACGACTGTAACTATAAGCCGAGCTCGAGCCTCCGAGTGAATGAAGCGTTTGGCATGACGGGTAAAGGGAGGTCGTGATGCCTAGGGTGACGGCCACACCACTTACGTCACTCATGAGCCCTTTGAACACCACCAGCTCGGCCTTGAGCCGCTCAATCTTCTCGTTCATCTCCTCCTGGATAGCCTCGGCTTCTTGCGCCGCCTGTGGACAGAAGGAGAGAGGCGGGCTTTAAAGGGCTGAGAAGACAGACACCTGAGCCCAAGCCCAGAGCCCTGGACACTAGACTGGCTAACTAAAGCTAAGCAACTGTGTGCCTCAGCCGTTCTGGCTGCCAAGCCCTGGTGACACTTCGGGGGGGGTCTTTTCTGGCAAAGAAAACTGGGCAGCGCTATGAGCTTAAGGCCAGCTTAAAAAAAAAAATACAAGGTCAACCCCAACCACCATGTGCCAATGCCTGACCAGCCTCGGCCTTGAACCTTTGTGTCTGCCAGTCTAGCACGGGCATCCCAAGGTGTGCGTTAGTTAGGATGTGGGTGTGTCTGCAGAAAAGGCTGGGAGGTCACATCTAAACCTGATACAGCAGAAGGCAGAATTGCAGGTAATTTTAACCTTTTGTGATTTCATAGACCTTTCCAACATCTGACCGTGAATATGTTATATTTAAAAAAAACAACTTTATTATAAAAGAAAGGAGAACATTGGCCTCTTTGTAATAATTGGGGGGATGGGACCAAACTCTGGCCAGGGACACCAAAATCCTTAATGTAACTGAGCATGACTTTTGTTACTGCTGATGCTGCTGGTGGTGGCGGTGATGGTGTGTTGTTGTTGTTATTGTTATTGTTTTTTGGTTTCTCTGTGTAGCCCTGGCTGTCCTGGAACTCACTATGTAAAGCAGGCTGGCCTCGAACTCAGAGATCTGCCTGCCTCTGCCTCCCAAGTATGGAGTTTAAAGATGTGTGCCACTCTGCCTAGCTCAACTTTGAACTGATCTTCCTGTTTCCTCAAATATCTTCCTGTGCATCTCAAATGCTGAGGTTACAGGTACACCCCAAACCCCGTTTACTCTGGGAAGTCAGGACTTTGTATGTGCTAGGCAAGCAACTCTACCAACCAACCCATGTCTCTAACTTTCCTAGAGAGTGAAAAAAAGCAAAAAAAACAATTTTATTATTTATTTCTTTATATTGTTTTTCAAGACACAATTTCTCTGTGTAGCCTTGGCTGTTCTGGAACTCGCTCTGTAGACCAGGCTGGCCTCGAGCTCACAGAGATCCACCTGCCTCCGCCTCCCAAGAACTAGGACTAAAGGTATGTGCCGCCACCACCTAGCTGGTAAGTTTAATTTTTAATTATTAATTCTAATTTTTAATTTTCCTCAGGGCAGAGATCAAACTCCAGCCCAATTTTTAAAATAGTTTTGTCTCAAAAAACCAAAAAAAAAAAAAAAAAAAAAAAAACAAAACCCAAAACAAAACAGTTTTGTTTTGTTCAGTTAGGGTCTCAGGAAACCCTAGCTGCCTGGAGCTCACAGTGCATCCCAGGCCGGCCTTGAATCCCTCATCCTCCTCCCTCCACCTCTCAAGTAATGGTACCTGTGAGTTGCCACATCCAGTTGTAAAAAAAACTTTTTAAACTATGTGTCTGTGTTGCCTTTCCTGTTGCTAGTTTTGATCATGTGACAGAGGAAAGAAGAAAGGAAAACAGGTTGAGAATAAAGCTTGCTGTTCTGGTCCCCGTAAGTACAGGAGCTGGGCAGCACGGCCAGAGCTGGCAACAACAGGAGAGCCCTCAGGTCTGGGGCTAGGGGCTCCCTGTGTCCCCAGCTCTCACCAAGACATCAGTCCTAACTGGAGCAACAGCTTTCCCCACCAGAGCCCCACAGCTAACCTGCAGAGCTCTCCCGGCGAACTCTTACCTCCTGCAGCGTGTCCACCATGGTCTGAAGGTTCATGCGTTTGGCCAGCTCCTCCTCCCACCTGCAACAGCCAAGAAGAACAAATGGTCAGCGCACACCTCCTGCCACCAGGCAGCCCCCAGTGCCCACCCTCATCATCCACGCAGGGCAGAGAGATGCCTCAGAAAACCTCGTCTGTTCTCAAAGTAGGAGGAGCAACATGACAGTGGACTGTTGCTAGTCAAAAGGCCAGGTGGCGGCAAATGCTACCTTTGAGGCACAAGCAAGGTACTGTAGGGGACACGTGCCCCCTCCACGAAAACTGCTGGCCAGCTGTGGCTTCAAGGTAGATTACCAAAGCTGGGCTTTCAGACTCTTCTCTGTACCCCAAGAAGCAAGCTTTCCAATGCCAAACACTGTATTGTGAAGGCTGTGTGCTCTGCAGCACACCCTACAGGCCTGTGCAGGTACTACAGTCTTACAGATGTGGGGCCTGAGCTCAATGGTTAACTATCCTACCCAAAGGCACATATCTAAACCATAGGCATCCCAGATCCTAAGTAGAGAACGTTACCCCTCACGACATTGGTTGAAGCTGAAGAGGAAACGACAGGAACTAAGCACACAGGATTTGAGGTGTACCCCAACATGAACCACATGAACCGTGCAATATAGGGAGGGGCAGGTCCGGAAGCTGTGTCAATCAGAAATACTAACAAAGGTAAGACACCAGCTTCTCCCTAGAGAGGATTACATAAGGCCACTCAGGCCTCCAGCAGTGTGGGCAATGCATACCACCATTTTTCCTATGCCTCAGCAGATAAACCAAGTGTGGCTGAGAGCCCCTTACCCATGTGTGGAAAGGACAGGGGGGACCCAGGACTCAGCCTCCAAGCTGAGCACCCCTCTAAGATCTGCTCCCTGCCCAGAGGAGCTGGCAGCCTATGCCATGCCTGCCCCCCTCCACCTTGGGACAAACAGACAGGCTTCTGTCTTTCCTCACTCCATGCTACCCTCCCTACATGGTCGCTGAGCAAGGAAGTCTGAGGTCTCTTAAGATGATGTGGGGCCGGGCTAAAAATAGGCCAGAGGGAGGACTGGATGAAGGGCTGGTTACGTCACCAGCTTTTGGAAACAAGAGAAAACGGATACTGTTTGCACACTTGGAGGAAAATTCTTCCTCTCACCACACAAGCCTTCCCTGCCAGGCTCCCAGAGGACATGTGTCCACTTCCATCCTAACCGGCTACATAGCAGGGCCCACATCTGCCCTGAGCACCAGTCTGGAACTACAGAGGACACAGAGGAGACCTCAGGGCCTCACATGAATGGGGCCATCTCCCTAGATGACACCACACACACACACACACACACACACACTCCAGCCCCAAACAGAGGTGAACTGAGAGGTTACGTTTGCTCAAGGTTACACAGCACGTCACCCCAGAGCCAAGCCATCTTTCATTGAGGACCATTGTGAAGGGAAGGGGTGCCAGGTTACACTCACCCCTAGTAGCAGCCCAGCCCATTGGGGGGGCTTCCTCAAGGAAGAAGGCCCAGGACACAGGTCTGGGCTGACTCATCATCACCCTGGCCACACTGCTCTAGTGGAGGAGGGCAGGGCAGGCACAGGGAGGATAAATGTGTGGTACTGGCTGCACCCTGGCATCTGAGGCCAGGCCCTCTCATGCCAACCACAGGAGCAACCAAGACAAACTTGAGGAGAGAACAGCACACCACTAGTGCCCCAGGCACCCCTGGAATACGTGAACCCTACCTTTTCCTCCAGTTACCCCCAAGCCAGAAGTCAGGCTTACCCTACCCACTCACGTTTGTCTCTGGATCTCTCTGTTGGCAGATGCTGTCTAGGTCTCCCATACAAGACACACTCCCTCAGACACACATTGGCTTTCACATGAATTACTAAGCCTTTCAGGTTTTTATCCAGAACTACTTGGCTGGTGACAGAGCTGGGCTTCAGAGAGATGATATAACTTTTCTAAAGTCACACAGCTGCTGGTAATAGGGGTCTGGGACCCGAACCTCCTTCAGCCTAGATCCTGCAGGCAAATCGCCCAGCCATCTTGCCCCGACATAAAACCCAATGCAGCAAGTCCGACAAGGCGGACAGCTCCCAGGTGGTGCGAGCCTACAGACCACTCTGTGTATCCACACTGCACTGTCTCCACCTCCCGGCTCCCCTCCCTCTCGCCCCAGACCCTGCACCCACTTCCATCACGTTTCCCAGGCTGCACCCTGAAGATGAGTTTGCAGGAATGATTTCCTGGGCCTTTTACTTCCAAAGCTGGAATAGGTGTGCATCTGGTTCTCTGCCCCACAAGAGATGAAAGACGGACCCTGAGTGTGGGCAGCAGCTGGCTGCACAGATTGAGCCCACTGCCCCGAAGAGATGCTCCTCCCAGGGGTGGCAGCAGGAAAATCTGGCACAGCTGGCTGCCATGTTGACAGTGCAGAAAACTTCTGCCCTTCAGCTACTGGCTGCCTGGGTTATCAGGGGACAGGCAGGTGGTATATCTTCCCTAGGACCCAGCTTCACCGAAATCTTGTCAACAGAGTGGCTGACTAAGGTTTCAGCACCAATTCCCCAAAAACCATCCAGGCCCTGTCCAGGGCTGCCCACAGAAGGAGGCTTAGCTGGAGATCTGTAGACTCTAGGGGCAGAGCAGCAGGAAGGCAGAGGACCAGCTGCCACCAGGAGAGGACACTCGCTTAAAGCTTCAGGACAGGGCTTGGTGGACAGGGCTTTCCTGAAAGTCTTTGTTCTCCTATCAGGGTGTGGCTCTGAGCTAGACCAGGTGGCTGGGGTCACCTTCAAGAGACCACCGGTGAGCAGAAGGGTGGTTGGTTCTACTTTGTCCAGACACTCAGTTCGTCTGACTTCTAAGTGTGGTGTGACGGACGGATGCAAGAACTGGAGAGGAAGGTGTATTCTTGTATTGGGTGCGTTTAATCCCCCAAGGAGAGCTCCCATGTTGAAGATGAGGAAGAAAGCTTAGCCTCCAGGCAAGAGTTAGCCTGTTCCTCTCCTCCTCAGTTAGCCTGTTCCTCTCCTCCTCAGTTAGCCTGTTCCTCTCCTCCTCAGTTAGCCTGTTCCTCTCCTCCTCAGTTAGCCTGTTCCTCTCCTCCTCAGTTAGCCTGTTCCTCTCCTCCTCAGTTAGCCTGTTCCTCTCCTTCTCCTCCTCTATGATTTTTCTCTCTCAGAACGCAGCCATTAAGGCAGGCTGAGGGACCAGGATATATCCTCCCAGATGGCCTGGACATCTACACCACTCAGAGCTCTCTCCTAAGGGTTACAGGCCCATGAAGCCAGGGACAGCAATGGGGCTCTAAGTGAGGCCACCTCCACCCTCTTCACCATGCCAGCATCTGAGGGCAGCCTCACCTTGCTCTAAGCACCCTGGGCCCTGGTAAAATGAAGCAAGGAGAGATTCGAGAAAACAAGATCTCTGCAAAGGGAGAGCTGAGTCTACAGCGGAGGGATAGCTCTCATCCCTTCTTGGTAGGAGTGGGATAGGCAATGAATGGAATGGGAATCAGTTCTCTCTTTCCACCATGTGGGGTTGCGTGGTGGCAACCGCCTTTCCCTGCTGAGCCATCTTGCTGACCCTTATTGAATGGAAGGGCATGGGTTAGATGGGTGGACCAGAAGATGAGTAGGTAGATGGATATAGGTGGGTACGATGGTGCATGGGGGCAGTGTGTGTGTGTGTGTGTGTGTGTGTGTGTGTGTGTGTGTGTGTGAGTGAATGGGAGAGAGGATGAATGGGGGATGGGTGAATGGGGCTGGGGGGCAGGAATGAATGAAATGATCCACACTCAGGCCCCTTCCTTCGGCCTGAGCCCTACCTCAGGGTCTTATCTTTATCTCCCAGCCTGGGGAATGCCACTCGGCTCAGACATCCCTCCAGGGGGAGGGGCAAAAGCACATCCAGGACAGGAAGCCTGCAGGAGAAAGAGAAACCTCCCCCCCACCCCCACTACTTATAACCCTTCAAGGCCAGGAGGGGAGGCAGGGACGTTAGACAATCAATGCAAAGAGAGGAAATGACCCCACAAAGGAGCCCCGCCAACCTCGAGAGCCAGGCCCCACCACCTCAGCGGAAGAGGCACATGTGGGAGCCTGGCAGCTGGAGGGGGAGGTGGCAGCCTCGTCACTGCCAGATGTGGCCTCTCAGCATTCCAGAGGAGCCAGCGCCAGGACCACGTGACAGATGAGAAATCTCTGCTGACCGCTGGGGGGTGGGGGGGCTGCTTTAAAGCCAGCCCAGTCCCAGCTGCTGGAACCAGGCCAGTGGCTCTGCCTCTTGCATGAGCTCAAAATGACACACAGAAGCAGGAAGAAGCCCACGAAGTCCAGCTACGGAGAAACGGAAACCCAATCTGAAGCCGCTGACAGAGGGGCTGACTCATGGGTCTTTCATATCCTGTGCAGTCAGAGAAAGGCTCAGAGGCCCGAGAAGAAAGTGGGTGCAGCCCCAGCAAATAATTAGAGCACCACAGACAACCTGGGGCCCATGAGGAATCCGTCCTGGAGACCCCAGATTGTACAGACAGAAGCAGCACTGGCAGGAATGAAGTCATTCAGAAAGGAGACACTTTAATGTGCCCCCCATTTGACTATCAGACTACGGAAACAATGAACCTCAAGAAATGGAATTTCCCCCTAGGAATCTCATAACAGTGCTCAAGGGAAAAGGCGACAGCCAGAAGGGAACCTGGTCTCCTGGAAAAGGATTCCACACAGTTTTAACCAAGGAGAGTGAAACCAGCCAATGATAGGTCAGCGGTGGCGGCGGCGGCAGCGGCAGCGGCGGCGGGCGGTGGGCAAAACCTCACTGTCCAAAGCTGGATAGATGCTCAAACCCATGGCTATTTAAACACTTCCCCTCGCTTCGAGCCTCCAAGAGTGACTTGAGGGGGTCAGTGCCCCTCTCCCCAGTGTGGCCACACTGAGTACGTCTTCCTTCCTCACACTATTAATCTGGCTGTTTTAATTAGCTGCTCAAGAATGGGTGGATGAACTTGGCTTCCTGGGGTATAGACAGCGACTCCAAGTTTAGTAACATTCCAACGCCTGTTCCCACATCCCCCGGCTGTGAGATCCCGGGCAAGCTCATCCCCCTTTGTGAGTGTTGGTTTTCTACATTCCCCATTTCTGAAGATAGTCGTGGGAACCACTCTGCAAGTAGAAGAAGAGGACGGTGAAGACCCCAGCCCCGAGACATGGCCGAGCCTCGACTCCCGAAGTCCAGCTCAGTCTGGCTCCAAGTGCAGGCCAGGCAGGCAAGGGCGCTGGGCGGGAGCCTCAGGGTGGGGTGGGGGACAACAAGAATGGCCCCGCCTGGCAGCAGGCACGCCCAGGCCGACTCACTCAGGTGATGGGAAACAGGAGCAGGTGAGGCTGGGCTGGAGCCCTCAGTGGAAAACTTCACTCTGGGCCAAGCGTGGGCACGGGCCCGGGTCCGGGCCTGGCCCTGGGTGGGGGTGGACAGCAGCTTCCTTCCCCGTGGTCTGCCTAGGCCTTCTCTGCTCCACCCCATTCACCAAGGGGAATTCATCCTGCTACCCTGGGGCAGGGCCAGGTATGGGCAGACAAGGGGCTTCCAGCAGAGTGGAGGTTCAGCCAAAGGCCCTTCTGTGCTAGACAGGAGCTGCAGCAGAGACAGAGCCTTGGGCCGCATCCCAGGGCTGGTTCTTCTGGGAGGACCCAGATCTTCACTGGCTTTTCTGCACCCTCCAAAGGGGCTCAGTAACCTTGACTGAGTCTAGATCTTCACTCTACACCACACCTGTTCTGTACTGCAGCCCCTCTGGGTTTGCAACAGAATTCAGAAATGATGAGGGAGCGGGGTGGGGGGTGGGTAGGGCACCTTGACAACCCGGCATCACCAACCACCAGCCCGTGCCTCAGGAAGCTAAAGGCTGAGCCACAGACCCAGGAGGTACTTCCTTCTTCCTCTCCCCATTTCTTCCTCCCTGGACTGCCAGCACATAAGCAGTGAAGGTGACAGCCAGGGACCTCACCGAACCCACCCACCGGAAGGAAGGAAGCCATGCACTCCCATGCTCCTACCCACCTGTATCTGCCTGGGCCTTCCGGGCACCACCCCACCTTACCACCTCTTTGGGACGCTGCCACGCAGGCATGCCCACTAGGGCTGCCCAGCTGTACTCCGCTGCTCAGAAGGAAACACAAATTAAATGCCAGCTGATTGTCTCCACGGAGGAGGTATTAATTTAATGTGAACACTTAACCCAGGCGGCCGATCCCATTACAGGCGGTAATAGCTGGAGCAGGCCAGAGCCCAGATAGCAGGCTGGTAATGGGGCTGGATTTTAAGGAGCCCTCTACACCCAGAACAGTCCTACACCAGCACACTGCCGGGCCATCACACACAGAGAGGCCTATTCACCATCTGACTCTTCTTGCAAGGCTCCTGGGCAGAGGGTAGACTGGGTTGCCAACCACGGGGGTGGGGGAAGGGGTGCAGAGTGAAGAGTCAGGAAAAGCTTGAGTCCCAACTGTGGCGAATTCACTGCATAATCTGGGCAAGTCTCTTCTCGACCCTGGGCTGATGCACACTTATCTGTGATAGCATCATCAAGAATCCATCTCAGGTCTGGGGATAGAGCTCCGTCGGCAGCAAGCTTACTTAGCAACTGTGAGAACCTGCTTCTCTCTCTAACCCCAGGTAAACCAGGCCCGGTGGTGCACACATGTAATTCCAGCACTCCAGAGTGGAGGCAGGGGGATCAGAAGTTCAAAGCAGCCACAGATGCGTAAGGAATGCAAAGCGGATCTAGGCTACATAAGACCCTGTTCCAGGTGCAGGGCGGAGGGGAAACTCTCTGGCTATTACGCCCACAGCTTTCTTTTCATACCCTGGTTAAAGCCCTACAGGATGAGCAGTACTGTCCTGGACAGTGCCTGGCTCTGCTGCCAGCCCTCATCACAGAGTGCCCCTGAACCTCCTGTGCCTAGTTGCAAGCAAGGGATGGAAAGGGGGGATGAAAAGGCTCACTCCTAAGTCTCCTTCTTTCTCCAACAGTTCCTAAGCTACTAGGCACATGCTGCTACGGAGCCAACGACTGTTGCCAGTGACCAACAACAGTCTCCAGGGGCAGCTCCGGGCTGTGTGCGCGGAGCCACCGGGTCTCCAGGCAGGCAGAAACAAAGCATGACAGCCCTAGCTGGCCCACACTCCTTTGAGCCTCGAGGTGGCCAGCCATGTTCAGGAAGCCCTGGGTCTGCCTCTATCCAGCTGTGTGATCGTAGGCAAATATCTTCCCTCTCAGCTACAGCAGGAGGCCAACTTAGGTTAATTCTCATCAACCACTAGAGCAAGCAACAACCAATTTCTGCGGTCCCTAGACAAACACCTATGACAACCACATGGTTATGTGATGAACACCAAAATCCCAGAGTCAGCTGGGATGTGAGCCCTGAAGGTTAAAGCAGCCAGTATATGGAGAGAGGAGGAGGGGCCCTAGAGCTTGAAGGTCTGACCTAACACAGCTACGTGGCCTTGGGCAAGTTACCGACCCTCTTTGGATGTCGATGCCGATTGTAACTCTGTCAGGATGTACTGTATGGAGGGAGCCCAGAACAGGGTCTGGTGTGCCATGGGCATGCAGACCACTCCTCAGCCTCTGCCTCAGGACCCTCTCCGGACAGTCAGACTGGAAGCATGCTTCAGCAACACTGTGACAGGCCAAACGGCATCCAGGTTTATGTGGCCCCCTAAGTTCCCAGCCTCATAATCACTGGTGACAGCCTTGACAATGAGCTCAGTGTCACTCACCTGGGTGGGGGATCAGAAGCACGCAAGGATGGGCAGCAGAGGAAAAGAAGCCAGGTGCTAATGCCACGCATGTGCCTGCCACACCCACAACGCAGCCCACGCATTAGTGCTCTCTGCTTGGTCCTTGGAGGTCTCTCCTGACCAGGGCAACCATGGCACGTGAGATGTAGGGAGGAGGTGCCAGCTGATGTCAGGCACAAAACATTAAGAACGTCATCGTGGCTGAGCATAGTGGCACTCACCTTCACTTCCAGAGCCCCCAAGGCAGAAGCAAGGGGTTCTCTCTGAGTTTGAGGCCAGCCTGGTCTACATAGCAAGTTCCAGAACAGCCAGCAGACTTTGTCTCAAAGGGGCTGGGGAGAAAGAGTGTCCTTTGGGCCAGCTGGTGGATCTGCAGGCAAAGTGGGCCCCAGAGGAGCATTGGTCACCTGACTGTCTTATACAAGCCACTGTCCTGTTGTCCAGTGTCCCTGTCTGTCAGGGACCGATACAGGATACCCACTATCCCACAGTCCTGAGTGGCATGCTGAGCAGCCAACGCTGGCTGGTGATGCTTCTGCCAGCATCTCTGACCAGAGCCCATGTCTAAGTGCAGGCTGCCCCATTCCATAAAGGAAAGGACTCCAGGGGTGCTCCCCAGCAAGGAATCTGGGTCTCAGGCCACTGTGAGGCTTCCGGGGTACTACTTCCAACTTCTTCCAGGGCTAGGATACTTCCATTGTCTCCTTATCTTCCCCTGCATATGCTGCCACTATGTCCATTAATTTCTATTCGCTACTCCTGTGGTCAGACATGGCACTCCCACACGGTGGGAAAGACTTGCTTTGTCCACACAATACTTAACATGCATTGAGGTTTTTTACCACCTCATATCCTCCTTACACCACTGAGCCAGGCATCATCACCCCACTTTACAGATGAGAATACTGAGGCCTGGGCCAAAGCACTAGGTAACACTATGCCCAGGGCCATGCAACTCCTTAGCCTCAGTGATTATGCTGATGTTCCAGGCTCCACAAATTCCTACCCCTGTGCACACTGCTCAGAAAACGTTTAGGGTTACAGTGCCAGGAGTGAGGGACAGGGGAGTGGGGGGAGGATACTCAGGTGTGCACACAGAGTCAGGGTCATTGATTTGAAGAAGGGTTCTTCAGCCAGGGATAATGTTCTTTTGCCCATGAACTCACTTCTCAGGGGCCAGAACCTTCTAGAATCAATGCCGCAGTCAAATGGTATTTCTACTGTCTATCTAAAGTGACCAGCAGGGGACAGTGAGGGGACAGAACACTGTCGCCTTCAAGGTGGGCAGAACAGGATTGAGACTTCAATAATCCAGGTCACCTGGTCCCCAGGCTAATGACTTCCTTCCTGTTCCCAGGCCTCCCAGGAAAGGGATTAAGGTTCTCAGGGGTTGTTACAAAAGGGTGAGCCTGGCTCCTCCCAGTTCCCTGGCTTCCTGTCTCACCAACTCCCTCCAATTGTACACCATCCACCATGGCGTAACCCAGCTCGGAGGCACGCTGCTTGGCTTTTCAATCTCCAAAACTTTGAATCTCCAAACGTCTGAAGTTGCCTAGCCTCAGGTGTTTTGTTTGCGCAACGGAAAACGGACGACACTCTGTCGGACTCTTTTTTACTTTTGAATGATGTCACATATGTTCAGTCAGAACCACTTCAATTGTAAGAAGAAAACAAAACATAAAAAGAACCTGCTCAATCCTCTCGCTGCTGGAAACTTCGGGGCGGTTTACAACGACTTAGAGTGGACAGGGGCAAACCAAACCAAACCAGGGGGCCAAAAGGAAACTAATACTTCAACAGCCCCACCCAAATCCTCCTTCCTACACTCGTGGGGTCTCTAGATGGGCTGGAAAGCTGAGAAAAAGCAAGACCCCCTATTCCTGTCCCCAGATCCAGCTGCCCCATCACCCCTGACCAGACTCACCTCTGGCCTCTGGCCTCTGCATGTCAGTTTGTCTCTGTCTAGAGCAGTGGTTCTCAACCTTCCTAATGTTGTGACCCTTTAATATGGCTCCTCACACTGCCTCAGTGCCTTTGCCTGGCCAAGTCCTCAGTCCCTGTCCCCAGTGTCAGCCAGCAGAGGGTCTGGGCACCACGTCTCTGGATCCCCAGGCTCAGAAGCAGGAGGCTCCCAAGGACCTGTGTCCAGCAGGGTGTGGGCCCCACCCAGAGATGTGTTTATAGTCTTGAGAAAAGCAACCCCCGTGGCTATTCTGGAAAGTTAATATGCACCTTGGGTCTCTCGCTGTTTATTGCCAGTGCCTGAGTGGCAGCAGGTTGAGCGTGAGGCAGAAGCTCAGGTGATGTCCCATCAGAGCCATGCCACTGCCTCAGACCCTAGTTTTATCGTCATCTGAGACCAGGACAAATGACAGGTCCGCAGCCAGGCAAGGGCAGGTTCCCACCAGGCTTTGCAGCTTGGAGAGTCCCGGGCCCAGGCCTCAGTCTCCTGATCTGTAAAGTGGGAGAGGCCCTGCCTGCATTAAATGAGAATGGCCAAGCACATAGTGGTTCTCCAAATGGCCTCTCAGGGAAAAAAAAAAAGCTGGGAACATAGGATGCCATCATGTCAGAGTGGACACACGGTGTCTGGGCCGTTCTTCCAGGGTTCAGAAGACTGCGGGACATGTGTGCATTGGGCCATGCTGCTGACGAGGGGAGGCTTCTGCAGGAGGAAGGCAGAAGACTGAGAAGACCTACCAATTACCCATGGGTTGTTGCAACCACAGAGGGCTTGCAGCAGGGAGTGCCCGCGCACACCTTCCCATCAGTCAATCTAATTGGCTGGGAAGAGGCGGGCTCCAGGCTGTGTCGGGACTAGTAATTAGACTAGGTTAGCCCAAAAAAGGGGAAGAGTTGAGTGACTCAATACTGGCTCAGTGCAGAGGGAGACTTGTTTCTCATTAGCAAACTAGGGTTACTATGGTAACCTTGGCACTTGGTACGAACCATAGGGGAGCACAGAGGTGGGTAATGGGCACTCCCACCTCAACACACAGGGTCGCTGCCACCTCTCCCTGAGGCCCAGGTCTCCTCCTATGCAGTCAGTTCCCTCGGGACAGAGGGGATGAATTGGAGCACAGAGTCTCAGAGACTCTTCTGTGGCGTCATGGTCCCTAGGGGGCACAGTATCTTTTTGGAGTCTCCCACATCTTTATGGGCATTGGGCTGGTGGGGAAGCTGAGGCTCACAGATACTTTATGAGGCAGGAATTAGAACCATGCTTGCTCTAAAGACAAGAAGATGAAGGCCAAGAAGTAAAGCAACTGCCAGGGTCACAGCGCCGGAAGCGAAAGTGACTGGGTCTCAGGCACATGTCCCCAGCCAGCGGACTCCCCTGCTTCTGTGTCCTGTGACAGGGCTGCGGCTGGATCTGAACCTGGGTCTCTCTGATCTCAAGGCCTGACTAGTTTTCTTGGGTCAGGTGATTTACCTGAAGGGAAGAGGATGAGGAGTAAGTGCCTCAGTTTCCCCAAGATCAGAAATAGCCTCAGGTGGCTCACTGACTAACATTTCAAAGACAGAGCGCTAAGTAAAGGCCCCACTCTGGACTGCCAGGCCTGTGTGGCTCCTTCCACAGGCCAAAGAGTCCCCCGTGTGCTGTCTATGGTGCCTGCAAGGGCACCAACCCCATTGGACAGCACCAATAGCTCCCCCTTTTCCACCCAATTTATGTGTGCATATGTGTGTGTATACATGTACGTGTGCATGGGTATGTATATGTGTGTATGTCCATCTGTAGGGAATGCAGCATGTGTGTGCATCTGTGTGTGGAAGCCCGAGGTCATTCTTTCTGGCCTGCCTCTCTTCTCTTATGTCTTTTTCTTTGGAGATAGCATCTCTCACTGGCCCTGGAGCCGGCCATGTAGGGTAGGCTGGCCGGCCAGCAGACTCTAAGGTTCCCCTGTCTGCTGCTTTCTAGCACTGAGATCACACGCACATACCTCTGTGTTCCACTTTCGTATGTTGATTCCTGGGCTTGAATTCAAGTCACTATACTCATAAGGCAAGCACATTACTGACTGAGTTATTGTCACCCAAGACTCGCTCTGAGACTGGCCCCTCCAGATTCATGACCCCCCCCCAGCTTGGATTCAGCCAGATGTCCAAAGGAAGATGCTCCAATACCAAAAAATAAGGAATCCATGTCCCAGTAAGGATGAGACCATGTCTATGTGTCACCTACCTCTACCCCAAATGCTTTGACATCAGACAAACCAGCAAAGATGACCCAACTCAGTCACACACACACACCCCTAGCCAGTGATCTAGCAAGACTGAATTCATTTCTTTGAGCCTCAGTTTCCTTATCTGTAAAATGGGGTAACAACACTGGCTTATGATAATGAGCCCAGGGCTGGTTGCTGGCTGCTGGAAGAACTATCACAGCATCCAGACCCTGAGTGTGTGCCAGGGTACAGTGTACCTTTCATCCCTTGGAACCTTTGTTCTCATAGTTCCTACTCCCAGGCACACAATAGGCCCTCAAGTGATGTTTGCCAGGTGAATAAGCTTATGACCAAGAGCCGTGCATGTCTCATGTCCCACCTTGCCCACACTGACCCACTGTGTGACACTGTGCCTGTCCCTGCATCTCTCAGACTCTCGCACCATACAGCAGAGACCCCAGCATCAGGGAGAGTGGCCAGAGGCCAGACTGCTTGCCATGGGCCCTTCCCAAGTGGCCTAGACTCAGGGACAGACAGTGGGCAAGTCGACTTGTCCACAGGTTCACAAAGGCAGCAGGCGGGTCTCCTCCTGGTGACTTTGTCTTGGGACAGATGGGACATAGGAAGGCATCTGTCAGCCAGATGGCCTGGCTGACCTGATGGGCTAAGACACCAGCTGGGAACCTAGGCCTGGCAGGCAGAACTGCTTAACCCCTTCCTGCCCTGATCACTTACCAGTGCACTTTCAGGCCTTCTGGCCACCCACCTATAGTGAGAGACTGAGGGGCCTCCCTTGGGCCCATTCAGGGTCTGGAATAGAATCTCAGGCCTCCTGACACACAGAGAAGGTGATCTATAGAAGCACAAGGCACTGGTTTCTTCCTTCCTGGGATACCAGCCCAGAACAACCTCTGCCACCACCACCTCCCAGGCACCACCTCAAGCTGGAGGTCCAGGCTTTGTCCAAACAGAAACATGGCCACTGGTGAATACTGGCACCCAGCTCTGCTGTGTTGGCTGAGCAACCATAGCCACAGCATTCAACCTCTCTGGGCCTCAGTTTCCCACCAAGAAAGGTGGGCCTGGGACAGGGAGACATGCCAGTTCTGTTTTAGAGGGATTCCTGAGACCTCAGGGGGATTCAGAAGCCCAGGCAGAGCCTCCTACAGAGCGGGCCCTAGCTGGTGTCTGGATCAATGCAAACCCCCAGGACCACAGCAGAGGAGGAAGCAGAGCATGGAGCTGCCTTGTACCCCAGGCAATGATGCTCAAATGACCTCTCTCCTTGTTCTGTAAAAACCACAAAGGGGAGTGAAGCATTCAGGACTGTGTCTAGAGACCAGGAAGCTTGTCCCAATGGGAAAGGCTGCTGGAAGGCACCGGTAGGGGCAGGCCCAGAGGAGCAATCAGAACTGAGAACATGATTTTCAATGGTTCTAGCCTGGGGGCGGGGGAGGAGGGTTGGATTCCCAAACTGGTCCAGCAAGGAAAATATAGCCCTTGGGAGTTCCACTAACTGATGCTTGGGTTGGGTCGAGGGAGGCAGCTCAGAGCTGGTAAACTAATCTGGGATCCAGCCCAAGGCTGTATTCTGCTATCTGTAGATGTGTCTCAAACAGAGACCAAACATAAAAGGAGGGGGTGGGGATAAGTTAAGACAGCTGCCAGCTAAAGGTGACAGCTGTCTGTCACCCCAGCAGAAAGGGGAAACACAGGGCTGGCTGGAATGCTGGCTCTGCCATGAATGTCCTGTGCAACTTGGACAGTCACCAATCCCTCTCTGGGAAAGGGTGGGGGTACCCAATAACTTGTAAGGCTTCTTCTTCTGCTTGACAGACACTAGGGAAGGCCCCATCCACTGAGAGATGTTTCCAAAGCTCAAGAACAAGACTGGAGTCCAGAAAAAGGAAGGAAGGATAGATGGAGGATGGAGGATGGAGGATGGAGGATGGATGGATGGATGGATGGATGGATGGATGGATGGATGGATGGGTGGATGGATGGATGATGGATGGATGGATGGATGGATGGATGGATGGATGGATGGATGGGTGGATGGGTGGATGGGTGGATGGGTGGATGGGTGGATGGATGATGGATGGATGGATGGATGGGTAGATGGGTGGATGGGTGGATGGATGACGGATGGATGGATGAAAAGTGGATGGTTAAATGGATAGTTATATGGATAGAAAGATGGAAAAATAGGTGGATGGGTGGATCCTGAAAAAGAAGAGAAAAATGTCCTAGGTGTCAGTACTGACCGGTTTTGTGTGTCAACTTGACACAGGCTGGAGTTATCACAGAGAAAGGAGCTTCAGTTGGGGAAGTGCCTCCATGAGATCCAACTGTGAGGCATTTTCTCAATTAGTGATCAAGAGGGGAGGTCCCCTTGCGGGTGGTGCCATCCCTGGGCTGGGCCCTGGGTTCTATAAGAAAGCAAGCTGAGCAAGCCAGTGGAAGCAACCATGGCCTCTGCATCAGCTCCTGCTTCCTGACCTGCTTGAGTCCCAGTTCTGACTTCCTTTGGTGATGAACAGCAATGTGGAAGTGTAAGCTGAATAAACCATTTCCTTTCCAACTGCTTCTTGGTCATGATGTTTGTGCAGGAATAGAAACCCTGACTAAGACAGTGTCCCCTGGGATGGCTACTTACACCTGACCATGGGTCTCCCTGGAATCATTCCCTGTGACTACAGACACCCCCCACCAGTCACCCTAATATGTACACACATGTGGGTACACTTACGCACCCAGACAAACACATGTCACACACGCTCCAATCCAGAATCTCAGAAAGGGAAGTCAGACCTGTCCCTACTGAAAGCTGAGTTCTGCCTGCACTGTTCTTCTCCTGGGGTCCCTAACATTTTTAAACACGCTGCCAAGGCTGGAGGTGAGATTCTGCTTGATGGGAGATGAATCCTTGAAGCTAAGGACACTCAAGCCCATGAGCCCACTGCCAGCTCTGCTATTCTCTGGCTAAGACAAAGACTCTGTTGTTACATTTCCAAGACTCAGTTTTTCCATCTGTGCAATGGGTTGAGAGAACAGCTTCCCCCCCCCCCTTCCCCCAGTAGCATGATGGTGGTGAAGAGATTTTGTCCAAAAGGACACATGGTGGCTCCCGGGAAGCAAAGTTGTGTTGGGTCTGAGGGCAGCCAGGCCTCTGAGGGCTCCTGTGCCCAGCCCTGCTCCTCCACCCAGCCTCCCACCTGGAGTGAGATTCCAGGGTTCAGCTCATCCAAAGATACAAAGCAGCCTTTGTCTAGGAAGAAACTCTAAACCACAGCCCTGACGTCAGCGCTGGAAAACAATACTGAGCCAACCTTCAATGTCACCCCTCTGCCAAGGCCCAGGACAGGCCTTCCGTGAGGTCCCAGGAGGCCACCTGCCTGTCCCCTGGGGCCCAGTTGGAACCCTGTAATTGGACTCCTGACTCTCAATCCCAAGGAGAGGGCAAGGAACATGAGCCCAGTTCTCAGCCTGGTAGAATGAGCTGAGTCCTCCAGAGAGCTCACCTCCCCTCAGAGCCAGCCCTGGGGCCAACAGGGCTGCTTCCACAACTCAGAGAAGGGACTGAGACATTCCAAGATCCCAGGGGAGGCAGGGACAGAGACACTCCCCCATTCCTGCCACCTGGCAGCCACAGCCTGTGCCCTGAATGCCAAGCCATGCCCTCTGGCCTGGTCACCCTGCAGAGTCCTGGAGAGGAGAAAGGACATGACCTCCTCTTCACTGGCCACACTAAGGAAAGGAAATGTCAGAACACAAAAGGCTTCTCTGCCTTGGGAGCGAGAGGAAGTAGGCCAGTTCTCACTGTGTGGGGGCTGGGGAGAGCCAAGAACAGAGTATTGCTAAGGGCCAGCACCGCTTGGCATCTGTCACACATTCTGTCATAGAACTCTGTGACAACCTATGTCTAAGGGGACATCCCCACTTCTCAGACAGAAAGACAGAGGCTGCCAGGGTGAGGGGGCAGTGAGGTGAACCCCAGTGGCCTGAATCTAAGTCGGGGCTCCCACTCTGCATGAAAGGCCAACTCACGGGACGATGAAGACATGTGAGAGCGGTGTCTCTAAGTCCCTACAGTTTAATTGTGCCCTAAGGCTCAGGAAGGAACCACCGGCAAGTTGGAGGGCCTGGAACTTGGCACCGGGTGAACGCGGGCTCTGCAGGTCACAGCCTGCAGAGCTCAGACCTCCGCTGCCCCTGACCAGGTAAGTCCTGACACTTTCAGTACGTTGTCTTTAAAGACACTTGTAGCCCAACTGCCAAGAAAAGTAAGATATTCAGAGGGAGGTGTGTACAAATGCAAAAGCACCCCCATTGGGCACACCCCAGGCAGAAAGAGGGGGCTCCGGGGGGGGGGGAATGATTTTATAGGGTCGGAAAGTTCAACCAGCATCCCAAGCCACAACTCTGGTGCCTACCCTGGCCCAGGGGCGCTGTTGGTCTCTCCACCTGACTTCATTCAAAAGGAAACTGAGGGGCTGGTGAGATGGCTCAGCGGGTAAGAGCACCCGACTGCTCTTCTGAAGATGATGAGTTCAAATCCCAGCAACCACATGGTGGCTTACCACCACCCGTAATGAGATCTGACGCCCTCCTCTGGTGCGTCTGAAGTCAGCTACAGCGTACTTATGAAGAATAATAATAAAACGAATCCTTGGACAGGAGAAATCAACCGAAGAGAGCGGGGCTGGCCGGAGCGAGCGGGGTCGAGCAGAGAGAGCGGGGTTGACTGGAACAAGGGGGGAAAAAAAGGAAACTGAGGCACAGAAAAGCAAAGTCACTATGCATGTGGTTGGCAGATCAGGACAGGGCAATAGCCCAAGACCCTAAAGTGAGGCTGAATCTGATTTGGTCACCGTGTGGGTGACCTTCAATGTCTCCTCTGTGGGTGGAGAAAGCAAGTCCCACCAGCAGTACCATCAATCTGCTCAAGGGCCCAGGGAGGCCATGACAGGAGGCCATGACACCCCTTTTCATCCCAGCCTTGATCCCCAACCCTCATCCACACATACCTCACCAATGCCTCCACCTTCAAGCTTACATTAGCTTCCCAGAGCCTTAACTCATGGCCTTTGAGGGAGCCCTGGATCCAGCCCCTCCCTGTGTGACCTCGAGGTAGCTGTATTTCCATAGGGACACGAGTGGGGCAAAGAGGAAACTCTGAAAACCAACTCTCTGGTCTTTCTCAAAAGACAGCAGGCACCAAGGCCCACTAGGAATATGGCTCAGTTGGTAGAGTATTTGCCCAACATGTATGAGGTCCTGGGTTCGATCCCTAGCAATGCATAGACCAGATATGGTGGTACGTACCTGAAATCTCATCCCCAGAGAGGAGCAATAGTTCAAGGTCATTGGTTAATGTCATAGTTCATCACCACCACGGGCTATGTGAGACCCTAACTTAAAAGACAGCAGGCACCACCCCTCTGCTCTGGGGATGGCAAGGGAGGGAGGAGGTGAATGACAAGACCACGAAGAGCTCCTGGAGCAGCGTGGACTGTGGGGATAGACTCAGGCATCATGAGAGGTAAAGCTAGAGGTCCCTCCCCCCTCTCACTGCATATGAGCTTAGGCCCCCACCACTCCATAAACACCACAGCTCATTGCACAAGAGTGGGAGGGACCCTGACCTTGAGGGATCAGGGCATACACAGAGGCTCTAACCACAAGCCTGAGCAGGCACATATGCACACACGTGAGTGTGCACATGCATGTACATACACACACAATGTACACACACATACAAACACATGAACACACATACACATATGCATACACATGTACGCATGTGCATACACACATGCATGCACACACACATACACCCATGAGCATGAGCATACACACACCCACAAGTGCACACACACCTGCTAGCACACACACAGGCACACACCCTATACACGAACACATGCACACACATACATACACACATAAACACACATACATGCACACACACACACATGCCTTGTGCACATATTACACACATGCCTGTGTACACACAGTCCTCAGCAGCAAGAGCTGCCTGTCAGGCCTGGCACCCAGTTAAAGGGTGCAGAACAGAAGCCCTGTCCTCACTCAATAAGTGATGCCTCAAACAGGAAGGAGCAGGACCACGAGCCATGGAGAACGGAGACGGGAACTGGAACCGGAAAGAGCCGTGAAGAAGATGAGAAGAGAGACTTGGAAGACCACAAAGGGGGACCGAAACCTAGATGAGTTTGAAAAAATAAAGGACCAAGGAGCACCTCAGCCTGTGGCGCTGGCGGCAGCCTCCCTTCTTCAGCGAGAGACCCCTTTCTCTGCAGTTTCTCCCACTGCCCCTTCAAAATGTAACCAGAGTGCTGCCTCCTCTGGGGAGCCTTCCTTGATTGGCCCCTACATTGTGCTGGGGTAATTCCTGGGATCCTGGGCCTGGGGACACTCAGCAGCCTCGCCAGTGCCCAAACAGAGGGAGTTCCAGGACCTTGTGCTCTCGACTTTGCAAAATTTCCACTTTGCCCCAACTCTGGCAAAATGGCCTTCGGCCCAGTATTGCAGTGGGCCAGAGCAGAAAGGGGGTTCCCAGCGGGCCCTGGGAGGTTGTGTTGTCCCTGCTCAGACAGAAGCCTGATTGCCAGGGGATTTCACAAGGTACACTTAGACCAGCAGAGATCGTTCCTCTCCCCCAAGAGAGTCAAGAGGCGGCGGGGAGCCAAGAACTGCCTCGAATAAGCTGAAAGATGAAAACGACCCCTTGAGAGGGCAGAAGGCACTGCGTTCACTGCAAGGAGCCTTTTCCCACCAAGTGACAGGTGGGCAGGCAGAGGCTGGGCAGGCAGAGGCTGGGCAAACCTAAAGTCAGAGCCCATGCAGTGAGCTCGCAGAGCACACAATCTCTCTGGCCAGTCAGAGTCAATCAGAGACAACGCACAACTGCCACTCCAGGACCCAGCTTGTTCATCTCGGCTGAGGGTCCAGAGGCTGAGGATACGGAGCAGTTCTGGGGGATGATGGCACTCAGGCCCTGAGCTCCTCATGCAGTCCACTCAATGAGCATGACCAGCCACAGGTATAGAAACAGAGACCCTGAGAGGAAGACTCTGCAAGCACCCGTAGGTTCTCCCTCCCAAGACAGGCTCTGCTAAGGCCCTGCTCCAAGCAATTCCTCCTCGGCAGCTTTCCATTCAGAGCTCTGTCAGCTGCTCTCAGGGTCCAGGGGATGCATGGTGGCAAAGGCAAAGGCAAGGGCAAGAGGTGTGTCACAGAGCTTGGGGTATCCCAGGGGACGGGGCAGGGTTGGGGGAGTTGGCACTGAAGTCAGAGGGCCCCGTGTAGGATCCAGCATTTCGAGTGATTCAAACACACATGCATGACCCCAGGCGTCACTGCAGCAGCTATCCACACATGGCTCCTGAGGTCAGATTGCTCATCCCTTGTGCAGAAGGGAAAGCTGAGGTTTGGCACAGGAGAGCTGTTTGCTATGGGCTCCCTCTTCTGAGCACAGTGTACAAGTTAGATCTGGGGTCTGACTCACTGGGTTAACTCTCCTCTAGCCCAGTTCCCTCACTGGCTCAGTTTTGGCATCTCTACAATGGGCTGAGGACTGAGCTCACCCCACAGGGTTGGAATGAGGTTCCGTGAATTGGATGCGTGTGACCCTCTCTGAATGCAGCCTGGTAACAGGTGAATGCCATATAAATATTTGTTTATGAAATGAACTAAGGAAATGCCTATCAGGTTCCCAGGCATGGGCATTGTTTGACAGGCACTTGGCACATGGCAGTGTCATATGACACATCTGTCAGCCCCAGACACAAGCTCCAGGAGCAGAGGCTGTCTGCTCCATGGCTGCCATGGTCCCCAGCAAGAGACAAGAGAAGCCGGTGACCAGTTCTTGATGCCACAGCAAAGTTTGCAATGTGACCAGAAGCAAAAAATTGGGGGGAGGGGTCCCCAGGCCCCATGTTGCCCTCAAATGTCCCGGCTCCTTCCTGCTTGTTGTGAACACATAAGATGCTTTCAAGCCATTATTAGGTCCCCTAGTTGCCTAGGAGTATTTTCGAAGATCCTGGGATACACAGTCCTCCTGCCTTCAATGTGTACCAAAGAGCCCCTGTGCCTTCCCACTAAACTGAGACTCTCCAGAGAGCCGTGAGCAGGTACGCCCATCTGTGGGCCCCTGTGGCGAGAACTTTCAGCAAGCACCTCACCAGCAACCCAGAGTCGGGCCCTGCTCACTCAGCCATGAGCCTCTCCCTCGTCTGGAGCTCTTTCCCTCCCCCAAATGACGGTCCTCTTGGAAGAGCAGGGAGGGCTGGAGGGGCGGCGGGGGGGGGGGGGGGGGGGGGGGGGGGGGGGGGGGGGGGGGGGGGGGGAGGGGGACATCGACTGTAGGACAGCTCAAAGTCTCAGCTGCCTGATGCTGCCAGTGACTGACTTGCTACCTAAGAAGCCATTGCTGCAAAATGACAGTGGGACGTCTTCCCAGGCCAGTCTTCTATTCTGCCACCCGCCATGACAATACTGTGGCAGGCACTGGGGAAGACCCTGCTCTGGCCGCCTCACCTCAGGCAGCCTTTATTGGCTCCAGGTGGCAGGAAGTGAGTTCACAGCAGGGGTGAGGCCTGTGGTCACAGGGCCTACTGAAGCTCGAAGGAGACCAGGAGGAAGCCATCTTGCCAGCCCCTCTTCCTTTTGAGACAGAGTTTTCTCGAGAATCCCAGGCTGGCAATGAGCCTTTTTATTCAATTTGCCTTGTAGCCCAAACTGGCCTTAAACTCTCCACAATCCTCTTGTCTCAGCCTCCCAAGTGTTGACAGACAGACAGACGGACTGAGGTATAAGAGAGACAATGAACCAGACAAATCCAGACCTCTCCAGAAAAGTCACAAGGAACACAGGAAGTCACGGGCATAGGCAAGCCCATCCCCACCCCCCAGGGAGCCAACCTGGGAAGGCCTAGCACCCTTAGGCAGATCTGTGCAAGGACTGGACTCCACAGGCTCAAGCAGCCCACGGTGGAGGGGGCTCAGCTGGGTGCTTTTGCTAGCTTTATGCTGGGTGACAGTTCCTCTTGTGCCAGTCACTGTATATAAAACCACACCCTGCCTAGGAAGCATCAGTCCCTGACAGTGGACAGGAAGGCGCTCCCCTGACATGGCTAACCAAATGCTCACCAACTGGGGCTCCCACCTGGTCGCAGACCTTCCCTAAACCTCGAAGGATGGTGTACCCAGAAGTATGTACAACCCCTAAACTACTACCCAGTTCCCAAGCAGGCACTCAGTGCTCAGCTTACACAGAGACAGTCCAGCCCCCACACCACCCTGCAAACTCTCCCCACATAGCTCTTTGCCTCAGGTGTATACCCTTTCTGTAGCCATGTGAGCCCACTGGCTCCTCCCACATCCTAGGTACAGAGCTTAGCTTTCCCCAGTTGATCCAACTGATCAATTCTGGCTTTTTGAAACAAGCTTACATCGTAGTCCTGGCTGTTTGGAACCCACTGTGTAGCCCATACTGTCCTCAAACACATTGAGATCCTCCTGCCTCAGCCTCCCTAGCACCGGGATGACAGGCGTGTAGACTCGTGGCACCACAATGATCAGCCTTCCCATTCTATTGATGGAGAAACTGAGACTGGGAGAGGCTCACCACCTTGCTCAGACTCCCACAGCTTTTTACTATTGTGGTAGGCCCGGGCATCGTACCAGCTCACAGAATTGCTATGTCGGGACTGAAGCCGTGCCTTCTAACTCCAGATGTTGACCCTTCCTCCCAGTAAGCCAGACCCCTAGATGCCCAGCCTGTGCCACCTGACCTCTCTGTCTCCTGGGCGCCTAGTAGCAGCCAGCAGCCAGACTTGCAGTCCTCCCAGACTGCACAAATATTTATTCAGTGTGGACTCTGGTCGGTCTGACTGAGCACTGCGAACACTGAAGGAAGCTGGGAGCAGCGGAGCTCCCAAGCACTGGGGAGCAGACGCATCCCAGCCTGTTAGGGTTCAGGGTGTGGGGGCGACAGGGTGGGATGAAGTGCAGTCTCAGGAACCCTATGGAAGCCTCACACATTTACTACTGAGCGCAGGGGGAGCCCAGGGTTGGTAGCCCTGTCTCAGGACTCCAGCCATCTGTGACACAAAACTACACAGGATGCCCGTTTGGCATCATGTCCTCAGAGCCAACAAAGAGGGGACCGAAAAGGCCCACCCTCCAGGATCTGATACCCAGTAGGGCTGCGACCCGTTCTGCCTGAAGCCATGGAGTCCAGTTGCAGCAAACGATGCGTGCAAGAGAGTCCGCTAGAGTCTGCTCTCCCCTTCTGTGTCCTTCAACAGTGACGTGACAGGACACGTGTGGAGATTCAAGCTGCAGACCCAACGTCAGAGACCACCAGGTGCTTGCAAGCATGTACACGGGTACATGTGGCTGTGCACAGCAGCTGGGGGTGGGGTGGGAGTGGGGGTGGGTAGGCATGCATCAGGTGGGGCCCCAGCGGCAGAAAGCCTCGCCTGCATTCCTCTGGGAAGGAAGGAATCTTCAGAGTCAGCTGTCCCCTGGTTTCCCTTCTTTTCTGGGACCTCCCTCCCTCCCCTCCCTCTTGCTCTGAGAGGCCTTCCCAAATCTGTCCCCCAGGGAGATGCCTAGCTGGCCAGGAGACTTGGTAACCCTGTTCTCCAGTGAACTGAGGTCCTGGAAGGAGGGGGTATGGGTGTGGATTCCTTTAAGACAAAGGGCTGGTGTGGGGATCTAGAGTTCCGGAGGCACAAATCACTCCCAGAATGGCCAAACTGCCCTTCGGCAGGACAAAGGGGAAGCCAGGCTTCCCTCCACCCCCAGCACCGGCTCTGGCGCCTTCCATGGGACACAGACAGAAGCAATGTGTCCTGAAATGGATTTGTTGGGCAGCCCAGGGCTGTGCCCAGAGGGCCCTATAAATTAAGGGAACAGACTCTGTGGGCTACAATAAAGAGCATCCTCAGACCTTCCCAGGCTGTGGGGGCCTTCACCGAAGAACTAAACTATTCTTCTCCAGCACCCCTCCGTACAGAGGGGCAGGCCCAGAGAGGCCAAGAGATTCGTCCATGGTCAGACAGAACGACAGAGTCAGGATTCAGACAATTTCTCACCAACCTAGGGTGCCTCACTGAGAAATGAAAACTCCTATTAATAAAGAACCCTATTATTGGGAGCTTCAGAAATGTAAAAAGTAGCCAGGTGTGGTGGCGCACGCCTTTAATCCCAGCACTCGGGAGGCAGAAGCAGGCAGATTTCTGAGTTCGAGGCCAGCCTGGTCTACAAAGTGAATTCCAGGACAGCCAGGGCTACACAGAGAAACCCTATCTCGAAAAATCAAAAAGAAAGAAAGAAAGAAAAGAAAAGGAAAGGAAAGGAAAGGAAAGGAAAGGAAAGGAAAGGAAAAGAAAAGAAAAGAAATGTTAAAAAGTGCCTTAGGCCTGGAGACAATCTTCTGAGACTGTCTTTGGAGCTCGGAGCACTAAGCAACCAGTACCCACTTGCTGGGGGGGCCTCCCAGGGCATGCTGGGAAAGTCAGGGACACTCCAGCTGCTCACTTCACATCCCCTTTTGGAGCCCTCCATTTTAGCTGGGAGACCAGCCCCTTCCATCTCACAGTCAGAAATAGCTGTGACAGAAGTCCCTGCTGTCTGTCCCAGGAACGAGCAGCCGGAGAAGGTGGAAAGCCTGTGAGAAGGCCCCGCTGGAGGCAGATGTGGGCATCCCATCAGAGTTAGGATGAGAACAATGTCAGTTAGAAGGTCTTCCCAGAGCCAGCTGTGGATGGCAACCCCACCCCACCCCCCAGGCCTCAGTTTCTCCACCTCTGACATGAAAGTATGCAGCTGAATTGGTGATTTCTTTTTATCAATAGCAAACCTGTTTCTATACAGACTACCCTTTAGAATCATGGAAGAAAGAGCCTGTGGTTGGCCTGGATCAAATACCCCACTGTCCCCAAACTCACCCGTGAGGCACTTTACGATGGGTTCAGGGGATCTGAAGGGCCCATCAAGATAAAAGACCACAAGGGTCCCTCAGATGTTCTGACAGCCCTCCATCGCCCCAGATACTAAGGAGAAAGCCAGCCAGGAGCACATAAACTCCGCCTGTCCACCTGCAGCAAGGGGAGAAAGCCAGCCAGGGCCAGCCCGGAATCAGAGGGCCTACAGGGCTGGGGCTTTGAACCCGGGACACTAGAAAGTTACCCTGCACAGCTGCCTGTGCCAGTAATTGTCACTTCCTGGAACAGTGGTGACAACTTCCCCACAACAGCCAGTGGGACCTACATAAATCTTTTGCTTGATGGCCATAAAGTGACCCACCCTCCTCCAATAAATGAACGAGGAGGCTATCATGGGAACACATCATGGTATAGACTCTGGCCATCCAAAGTGAAGATGCCCAGAACTGATAGAAAGCACAATAAACACAAAGTCATCTGAAAAGGCAAAAAGATCAACCATGACACAGACCCAGGGATCCCCCAAGGGAGTCCAGGTCCCTCAGAGACTAATTCAGAAAAGGCATGTATTTAAAGTTCAGATATTTTGACAGGATTCTCCCAGGGGAAAGCCCCCCGACTTGCAAACTCAGAACAAGAGATCTTGGTGGACTGGGTGGTGACAGTCAGCAGTGTTTGTTTTGGTTTCCAGATCAACGCTTCACAACTTTGCTCTCCATACAGCCTCGGTGACCACACTTCCCACGCGGTAAAGAGCAGGTTGGGCCAAAGAGAAACCAAGGAAGCGGTGAGCAGAGCCAGGCCGGGGGTACCCCGGGGCCAGAAGTTCTGCTCTGGATGGTGTGCTCAAAGAACCAGCAGAGTGTTCCTGACGGTAGACCACGTCAGACGGCGCTTGGGTGACTTAAAACTTGGAACCCAAGACTATGTAAGGTGAAGAAACAGACAAACTCATACCCATCTGTATGTGTGATTTAGCAATAAGGAGGGATGTTCTACATATACACACAAGCACAACACATCACTAAAACACTGCCTGTGTAAAAGAAGTCAGGTACGGAAGACCTCGGATCATGGGTTCCAGCTTCTGAGACATTCAGAAAAATCAGATGGTCAGAGACACCGGCAGGGACTGCTCCAGAGGGGAGCTGTTTGCAAACAGACAGGAAGGAGTTTGGGGGGCGGGGAAGTGGGGGGGTTCTAAAAGCAGACCCTGGAGATAGGTACATTGCTCTACATTTTCTAAAAATCATTGCTATACTTAAAACTCGGTGGCTTTAAGATGGACCGATTCTACCCAGATTCTACCTCAGTGAAACCAGAAAACTACAGGTGCACATGGCTAGGAACAAGTCATAAACAGAAACACAGACACCTGCAGCCTCTAGACCTGGCTATACAGCCAGCTTACCACTTAGTGAAGCAAACAGGAGCTGCTGAGGTCCTCTGGATGGATGTAGAGAACCCTGGAGCCCTTCCCTTTCCAGCCAGGACCTCTCCAGTGCTCAACACAGGGCTCCACACTAGACACTCCCGGAAGCCATCATGCCTTTGGTACTCTAGGGACCAGGAAGCTAAACACCTTGGTCTCATCCCTTGAACTGTGACCTCTTAGTAGTCAAAGAACCGGAGGTAGGCTGGCAGCTCAGATATAGTTACTTATTGCAACCCAATATCCCGTCCGCATGCTAAGTAAGAAAGTATTCTATCATGGAGTGTCATCTACTGACAAGCCTCCGCAGCCCCTCACACATCATGTAGCCCAGAGATTTTCTTTTTAACCTTTTTTTTTTTTAAAGTTTTCTTCCAGAAACAAAACTCGTCGGGGGGCCTCCATACAGCGGCCAGTGAGAACAGAATGCTCTTCTGTGTGTATTTATATTGTAGACTCGAATACACAAATTAACTTGTTCTAGGTTCAGTGAATGCAACTGATGAGGCCATTAGCAGAAAATAAAAAGTATCTTGTCACACTCGGTGGGCAGGCAACTGAATAAGCAGCCTGCTCGGTCAGCACACGACAGTCTCCAGAGAACGAGGCTTTAACCAGAAGCCAACTATTTCAAAGTCAGCATGCTGGTGGGATCAGGTACATCAACATCAATGTATAAAAGCAAGAGCACTTTCATGACTGGACTAGCATTTTGATGTATTGGTGGGTTTTTTTTTATTACATGTATGTATGTCTGTGCATGTGTGTTGCGTGTGCATTGATGCCACAACAAATGTGTGGAGGTCAGAGAACAAGTTGTAGGAGCAAGCTATCTCTGTCTACCCTGTGGGTCCCGGATAGAACTGTGGTCCTCAGGCTTGGCGGCAAGCACCTTTACCTGCTGAGCCATCTTGCAGGCACTCATTGTATTTTGTATTAATTACCCAAGGAGCTTTTTCTAAAGTATCACCAAGAAATCCTGGGGCTTCAAGGAACATAGCTGCTGTCCAAACCACCTTGCTTTACAGGTGAGGAAACTGAGGCCCAAGCAAAGCAGAATGCTGGCTTTGGAAAAATCCAAAGCTTTGAAGCAACTTCAGAGAAGAAAGGAAGGTGTCCAGGAACCTCCCAGAAAGGCGGGAAGAGAGATGCCCGCACCCCACCTGTCTCAGCAGGGCCGGCTCATTCCAGGACAGTGCCAGAAGCTGACATCACAGCCCACACCCTGGGTGCAACCTGAATGGCTCATTGCTCAATGACAATCCATCCCTCTTGAAGCCCCGGCTCAGACTTTCTATCACCTTAGTAGCCAGGGCCAAAATTAAACAAACGCGGCGCAAGCCCGGGTCATGACCACACAGTCAAGGTGGCAGATAGGAGGGCCAGCCCAACTCTCCTCCTCCTTGAGTTTCACCATCCAAAGCAAGTGTCTCTTTCCCTAGTCCACCCTGATGACCACCAAGGGCAGAGGGTGGCCTCCCTAGGAATGGCACGGGACAATTCCAAAGCCAGGGGAGAAAAAATAAAATAAAAACATTCCCCCAGCAATCCAGGCCCTTCACCAGCGCTGGGGGCTCCAGGCATCGCTATTCCCTGCTTTCACAGGTAAGAACGTCTACTTGATGACTTTACGCTGATGTCCAGCACGGGCTTCATCCCACTCTCCCTGGAGCACTGGCTGCTCCTTCTTGCAGTCCAGATTTCCCTGAGGAGCAAAAAGGTTTCCAGGTGGCTAACAATCTCCCCTGCGGGTGATGGGAGCTAGCACCTGACTTCTTCCCGGGCCAGTAGCCTTCAGTAGAGGGTAAGAGAGAAGGCCCAGGCCCAGCTTCCAGGGAGTTTAGGATCGAAAGGAATGGCCCCACTCCCTCATAAGTAAGGACAACAAAACCAGAATTACACTCAGCTGAGATTGGCGCCTGAGATCAGAGGGCCCCTCCCCCACACAGACCTGAGACCTGCGCACAGACCCTTCCCCTCCTCGTGTCAGAAAGCTGAGTAGACACTACTGTCAAGCAGGCAGCGGGAAGAAAGCATGTCAGTATTGCAGCCAGGAAATCTGAACTGCAAGGAATACACTGGCCATCTTGCAGGCAGTCAGCCCCTGACCTCCAGCAGGACCCCATGATCTGGGTCCACGCAATATTCTAACCCGTGAATATCTCTTCCCTGGGGGGTGATTCCTTAGGCTGAATTCATGGGACCTATCCAATAAACCATGAGAATTGGGAGAGTATGAAGAAAATGATGAATTTCTGAAAGGCCAGTGTCTGGTTTTGATTCTGCAGCCCAGAGATCTGGGCTTTACAGACCTGGAACAAGATAGGCGACCCCAGGGCCCTAGGGACAGATCCATCCATCTTTACACGTGAGATCATTAAATTCAAGGACAAAAAATGACAACGAGCTAGTTGAGTTTTTTTTTTTCTTTACACCTGCTATGGGAAAGGGAATCTATCACCAACATCTCGGGGAATACCTAGGCTAGGAGACACACCAGCCATGACTCCCATCAAAGGATCAAGTCTTGACTTTCACCGCGGATTAGCCAAGCCGCCTTGTGCAAGACACTTGGTACCTCTTTGCCTCAGTTTCCTCATCTGCAGTATGGGGATAAGGCTGCCTCACACCGCACTGTCATGTGGACAGAATGAGATCACCACAAGTCCGCTGGTTATTACGTCCCTGGGAAACAATGTGCCTGGCCCCAGGGGTCGGCGCCCAGGTATCCCGCGCTCCCTGCGCTCGCTCGTGGATTTAGATGACCTAGTCCTCCCGCAGTTCGCAGCCCATATGCCAGGCCCTGCTGCCGGTCCTGAGAGCGGCGGAGGAGGGGCGCGTCCACTCACCTCCGTTTGTACTCGTCACGCTCGCGCTTCACCTTGGCCAGCACATTGTAGAGCGCGCGGATCTCTGGCGTGATGGTGTCGATCTGCACGCCTACGCCGTCCGGGTGTACCCACGACACGCCGGGGCCCTGCACCGTCTCCACGCCGCCGCCTCCCGTGCGTCGCACCTGCGTGTAGCTCCAGATGGTCCCGGGCAGGCGACCGTAGTGCTGCGGGTGCGAGCCGCCGCCGGGGGGCAGGCCGCCCAGGGCCACCGCGTTGGCGTTGACGCCGGTGGCCGCGCCGAGGGCCTGCCCGCTTCCCGCAGCCGACGGCCGCAGCAGCTCGGGCCCGGTCTGCACGGCCTGCTCTCGGGAGAAGGTCTTGTAGCGCAGCCGCCGATCGCGCTCGCTCTGCTGCTGCTCCAGCTGTTTCTCCAGGAGCCGGTTGCGCCGCTCCAGCTCGTGCACCTTGGCCAAGAAGCAGCGGAAACGCACGTTGAGCCCCTTCAAGAGGTGGATGTTGGAGCCCAGATCGTCCCGCAGCGCCGCCGTTACTGGCGAGGGCCCCGGCCCGGCCCCGCCACCACCGCCGCCGCCTGCGCAGCCGCCGCCCCCCGGCGGGCAGCCGAAAGCCAAGGCCATCTCTCCGAACAGCAGCGAGTTGACCATGCGCCGGCTGCGTGGCTCAGGGCCCCGGGCCCGTGGCTCCAGATGCGGCTCCAGCTCGGGGCCGGGCTCCCGGCGCGGCCGGGCCAGGGTGGGCGCGGGCTCCAGAGCGGCCGGGGTGGTGTTAGGTGCCAGATGCGGCTCCGCAGTGTCGGGAGAGATGGTGGGATGAGCTGGAGGTCGCGGAGGCTGCGTGGGGCTGGTGAGGGGTCCGATGCCTGCGCCGCGACTGTCAGAACTGCTGTGGACCGGCCGCAGCAGCGGCTCGCAGAGGACTCCCAGCCGGCGCTACCCCCTCTGCGGCGAGCCCCGCCCTCTGCAGGCACAGACCACGCCTCCAGAGCCCGCCCTCTGCAGACACAGACCACACCCCCTGCCTAGCCGCTCTCTGCAGGCCTAGGCCACGCCCCTGCCCGACCCGCCCTCCATAGGCGAAGGCTTAGCCCCCTTGCCTGGACCGCCCTCTGCGGACATAGGCCACGCCCCTCCACCCAATGCAGCGATTTCACCCGCTGAGACTCTGCTCCTAGACCTCCAGCCCCGGCCACGCCCATCGGCCCTTAGACTCCACCCACCCACAAGCTGCGCCACTCGTCTGCGAGGCGCCTTTCGGCTACAGCTCAGGCTCCGCCCAGCAACGGCCCAGAAAACCCTCGCCTGCGTGCGGCGCTGCAGGCCTAGCGGGGTTCAGATAATCTAACGCAGTCTGAATGCGAAACTGCACCCGGGAAGACGGCAGAGCCGGGCACTGCAGCCTCTTGAAAAGGTGGACAGCCTGGGGAGCCCTCCACTACCAAGTCTGCCAGGAGGGCTTGACTACCTGCCTGCCCTCCCTCCGTGCCCCAGATTTCCCTGCCCCAGATTCCCAGACATGCGAGGGACTGTGGCCTGCAAAGGTCTGACAACCATAGTGTGCGAAGATGTATGAAAACCAGTTCCCCTACTCCAGCGTCCGGAGGCCATGGTCGCCTTCCTACCAGGCAGGACCAGGGCTTCTCGCAGCCCTTGAGCCCGCTAGTCCATGGCAAACCCAGAAGCGGGGACGTGAGATAAGCTGGGGAAGAGAAAGCAATGAGCCTCCCAACATGCTTGTCCTCACAACCCTGACTAGTCACCTCCTGTCACCTATCACCACATTGTCACAGGGGTGACAGGGCGCTGTAGCTGAGCCCAGAGCTGAGGGGTTGTCTAGCCATCATTTCTCCTGAATTCCTTCCTGCAGTATGGAGTACCACCTATTTGGAGGACACCTATTTAGACCCATCCATCCTCCATCCTTTCAGCCATCTATCCTTCACACCTACCACCCTAAAGCCAGTGTTCCCTGCAATCTCCAAGTGTCTCCTGCATCCACTGCAAGCATTAGCACACAGTAGGCACCTACTTAAGTATTATCCTCATTTTACAGAGAAGGTCCGCTGAGACCCGAGCAGTACCACCACCTCAAAGCACGCTCCACCCAGCCTTCCAAGGTGCTGGTCTTTGGTCCTCACCACAAACTTTCTAGAGAAGGACCCCACCTTGAATGCCTGTGGCTTACACAGTCAGCTCTTAACCAGATATGTGGTATGTTCTAGATTCTACCAGCCACATCTTTTTTTTTTCCCTTACTACCATTGTCTTGTCACTAGCTTATGTATCCATCTTGTCTGCTTGTGTGTAAGCTTGTGGGCAGGTAGCCTGTCTCGCAGGACAAAGCCTTGGTGTTCTTTGTGACAGAGGAGAAAGAGTGTGGTGCTCTGGGTGGTGATCCGGGGCGGTGCTGTGTTGTGAGGTTACTGCCGTGTTTCAGGTTTGGTCATGTTGCTTTCCCTCGCTCCCTGCCAAATGGACTTAGCTCTGCGCTCTGGCATTCCCTTCTGATGATCTTTCTCCCCTGAACCCAAGCCTACCTGGTCACTCTCTTAACTTTTAGATCACGTAGTCTTTGATGCTGTCATTATCTACCCTAAAGAACCAAGAACCCTTTGCCTTCAAGTTGTGGCTCTTGGGCTCACACCTGGACTGAGAATAGAATTTTGAAAGGGCTGAGACATTGCGGGGTGGACCCACTTTCCACCCTTATGGTCGCTGGACTTTGAATGCTAGTCAATATGTCCTTTGATTCTGAATGAAGTCTTTGCGATTCTAGATATTCCTATATCACGATAGTTGCTGTAACTCTCCTGAGACCTAAGCTATCAACATTCTGAGAGTCAATATAGGGCTTACTGCTATATCTGTTTGCTTGGTGTTAGTGTTTGGGATGGAACTCAGGACATCTCAATTGCTAGGCAAGTCCTGTACTACTTAAGACGTACTCTCAACCCTTAGTCTTCTTCTTTTTTTAATTGTGTGTGTGTGTGTGTGTGTGTGTGTGTGTGTGTTGTGCAAGCACACACATGCCACAACCTCAGTCCTCACTTTCCACCTTACTTGAGGCAGGACCTCTTGTTAGATACTCTGTATGCCAGGCAAGCTGGCCCCGGAGTACTGGTGATGCTCCTGTCTCCTCCTATCTTGTTATAGGAACACTGGAACTACAGATGCCTGCCACTGAATTCAGTCTTACATGGGTCCTGGGGATCTGAACTCAGGACCTCATCAAGGGCTCAGCATCAAGGGCTTTACCCACTGAGCCATCTCCCAAGCCCCATTATTTAATGTGCCAATAAAGAAGTATATGTATCATGATGCTGCAAACTTGCTTTTTAAATACTTTGATGATTTGCATTTTAAACTGTTTTTGTTGCACGAATTTGGTCTGAATGCAAAAAAAAAAAAAAAAAAAAAAGATATACTTTTTGTTTGTTCATTTTCTCAAGACAGGGTATCATATAGCCCAGGCTGGCCTTGAACTTGTGATCTTCCAGCCTCATCTCCCAAATGCTGAGATTCCAGGCATAGGATATCAGGTATTGCTTATGCATCAGTGCCCTGTGCAGGCTAGGCAAGCACTCTTCCAACTGCTACACCAAAATGTATCCTTTTGTTTCTTTGTTGACACAGCAGGGTCTCTCTATGTAGCCCCTGACTGTTCTAGAACTCTAGATATAGACCAAGCTGGCCTTGAACTCCCAGAGATCTATCTGTTCTGCATCTGAAATGCTGGAATTAGAGACATGCACCATCATCTGCAGCCCTCATGCTACAGTCCCATAAATCATTCTATAGCATGGACTATCGTGTTCACCAGATGTCTGAGAAGCCCCTGGCACAGAAGGAGTTAAGGAGCCACACCCCCAAATTAGCTCCATACAGGCTTTTCCAGAAAAGCTCTGTCCTGCCAAGTTGCCCTAATGGGATCTGAAGCCCTTCTGGGCAGGGACAGCTCTGTCCTGAGCCCAGAGGAGCTCAGACATCCCATGACCCCGGATGGACTCCTGCCTGGGCACAGTCCTCGAGTAGAAGCTGAGGAGGGTGCTGAGGGGGACGCTCCTGAGTGGGTAGGGGGAGATTGCTCAGTAGAGGCCAGATCTGAAGAAGACCACAGAAACAGCATTTGAGATTGAAGGGCTCCAACATGGCCATCCCAATGTCTACAAACTACAGAGCTGGGATAAGCAGTGAACCACGTGTCTCCTGGTCTTTATACCTAATAGCCCACCAGGCAGGGGACCCACAGACTTCTAGTTTGCCTAGAACTTGGGGGTTTTTCTGATGAAAGCATTCAGTGCCCAAACCCAAGATCAGCTGCCACACGCTGCAGCCCATACAGAGCCAGATGCCACTGAAGCCACAGTTCCTGGTCATCCTGACAGCGATGGCTTGCCTGTGTTACCGTCATTCTGCACTTGGTTTGGGGTTGCTTGGCTTAAGCAAACAGAGAAAGCCCATCATGCACTGGGAAGCAGCTCCAGCATCTCTACCCAGCACCCCTTCTGGTGGCTAAATTCAGCCGACTGCCTCTCATCCCTCCAGGCTTCGATTTCTAGATCATTCTATGATTAGAATGTTCTTCTCCAGTGGCATGAAAGAGTGTAGCAAACCATCATGGCACCAAGGGGAGGGAGTGGCCATGAGTCCTCACAGTGCCAGATGAAAAAACGTATCCCTGACTTGCACAGGCTCCATTCTTGAGATGTCCCCCATGGCTTTTCCTCCCTCCCTCCCTCCAAGAAACAATAATGACAAGAGCAACCAGAAAAGAAAAAAAAAATTCTTGGCAGAAAGGGTGAGCTGAGCTCATCGGGGCTCAGCGGCACGTTGCACGAACCTCATCTTTCCTGGGACCTGCAGGCTACACACGGCTTCAGCTGTCTGTTCACCTCACAATTATCCTGGGTGAGTTCACCTTCCTAGAAAAGGGTGTGGATCTCACTAAAGTCGGGGTGCTGCTGGCTGCCCTGCCAGGGTTGATCTTGGTCAGCAGTCTTGAGGGACCCCCACCCCCACCCCGTGGCTTCAGGCACCTTCCCAATGGAAGATGCTAACTTGAGTGCTACTGTCTGTTCTACAGTACTGTTGGGAACAGGCACCGCAGATGATTAGCAGTGTGGTCTTGGTTAAGTTATTCAACATTCCTATGCCTCAGCTCTCCCTTCCATAAAGTGCAGTGGTGACAACTTAGAGGGTTGTTGTGATGTGCTAATTGCCCTGTGCCAGCATTCTTCCCACCTTGTCCTGGGCGGTGGTGAACCCTGTGCCTGGCCCACAGCAGGCCATCTTGGATCACTCCATGGAGGGCCATAAGACTTGAGGGCCCTGCAATCAGCCTCTGTCCCCGACTCCCACAGGACTGACCTCATTCAGATGATGGGGAATGGAGAAACTGCAGACATACAGACACACATACAGGAAAGCTAGGATCTGGTGGGTCATGGGCTCAGATGGAGTTACAGCATAGGAAGCTCGGTGTGCTTATTATAGATAGATGGCAGAAAGGGTGGAAAGCTATTAGCTGTTGCCAGTGAGGGTCTCTGTAGAGAGCATCCTCAGGATGCAGTCATTCCTGAGGAGGAGGTGATCAGTAACAGTATCTAAGGTCAACTGTGAACCAGGGCATGGCCTTGCCCTTCCTGTGGAGCACTGATGTCCTTAACATGGCTTATGTTCATGTCATGAATGGTCATTCACACATGGGTACGCTCGCTCCCCAAATGAGACAGGCATCATGTTTCCTTTCCCCACCCCCACTTCTCACAAAAACATCACCTATTAAAGACAGTTCCTACAGATGGAGAAGCAAGACCCACAGGAGGAACGGACTTAGCCAAGGACACGAACACGGTGCACAGAACAGCTCAGCTTTGAGTGGAGTCCCAGCCTCCCATCCAGCCCCTCCTGCTCTGACTACATCCCTTCTCATAACACCTTCCTTTTCTTTTCTACATTTTTTTTTATGTAGTGTGAATAGGGGCAGGAAGTGCGAGTTCATGCACCGCTGCATGCATGTGGCAGTCAGAGGACAAGCGTAGGTGTCGATTCTCTCCTTCTTCGATGTAGGTCCCAGTGATAGAATTCAAACCTTAGTGGCAGGCTCCTTTCCTGGCTAAGCCATCTCAACAGCCCCTCCCACAATATCATTAAGGGGTAAAGGAATGAGTTGTATTTTTGGCAACCTTCAAATGAGTAAGAAGAGACACAGAGAAAAAAGGGATGAGCAGAGCGATGGTGGCGCACGCCTTTAGTCCCAGCACTTGGAAGCAGAGGCAGGCGGATCTCTAAGTTCCAGGCCAGCCTGGTCTACAGAGTGAGTTCCAGAACACCCAGGACAGACAGAGAAACCCTGTCTCAAAAAAACAGTAACATCCAAAAAAACAATAACAATAAAACTAAACAAAACAAACAAACAAACAAAACAGAAGGAGGAGGACATGAAGAAAAAGAGGCAGCAAAGTCATGGCGGCGTCATCAATAAATTGGGAGCCCATGGTGTCCTGATGCTCTACCTACCATGTTCTCCTGAGGCTGGACCGTTGCACAGGTTACCCCCTCCTCCAGAAGTCAGTTCCCAGCCTTTCTGGCTGGCTCCTCCTTCTCATAACTTCTATTCTTTGGGAGCCTGTCTTGCTTCCTCTGTTTTGACTCTGCCCGGAAGCATAACTTCCATCTGGTTAATGCACAGGCACTAAGTGTACAGCTTGGTGAATTAATAAATGTGCATTTATTCCCTCAACCACATCCCACACAGCGGCAGGCACCTCCTTGTTCCCTGTGTGTCTCCCGCTCCTGAGGTGTGAGAGCTTTTCTCACCCTTGATTCCTTTCCAGGCCACTCTAGAACTTCACGTACAGGACGTGCTCAGCTTATTCTTCTCAGCCTGCACGTGGGATCCGCCCACACAGTGTGTACGTAGCAGCGTTTGGTTCCTCGGCTGTGTGGTGTCACATGGTATAGACACGCCAGGGTGGACTCACGCGCCCTGCTGCAGGTGGGCACGTGGCTTGTTCTTTAGATTGAAAGTGCTGGGAGCTGCTACAGACCGTCTCAAAGATGCCTTTGGTGAACTTAGGTATGTGTCCATCTTGGAGACAGCTCCGGAAGTGGATCACTGCGGTAGTGGACTCAAGCGAAGTTAATGCTAACAGACACTGGCAGACAGCATTCTAACCCCACCATTCGATCCTACACCCCTCCAGAGCGCTGATGGAAGACAGTTCCTTTCCCTGCTCCTCTAGGCTCAACCAAATCTCTCTTGCGTATCCATCGGCATAATGCCTCCCTCATCTTTTACACCTCCATGTGATCCACAGTTCCCTCGGAAAGGTGAAGCCAGCTCGAAATCCCAGCCTTGGCCATTCCTTTTTCAGATTCTTCCTAGCAGCCAGAAGTTCTGTCTGGAGGACACACGTCCTTCTCTTTGCTGTGTGCTAACTCGCTTGAAGCCCATGCTTCAACGAGGTGGTTTTCCCCTTGGGGGTTGGGGGGAGCCTCAGTTTCCCCACTGATAAAGTGGGAATTGGGGCTGAGGGTCTGTCTCCACTGATGAAGGATCTGTCACACAGCATGAGAACCCCATCACTCGCATCAAAGCCAGGCACTGCAGCACACACATGCATCCCCAGGATAGCAAAAGGGGTTTAGGGGCACACAGACCAAACTGGCAGGTTCAACGAGCTTTTGAGTCATTGAGAGACCCTGTATCAGAAGTTAAGATGAAGGAGCTAGAGAGATGATCCAGAGGTTAAGAGCACTTGCTGTTCTTACAGAGGGTCGAGATTCAGTTTCTAGCACCTACACAGAGGCCTACAACCATCTGGAACTCCAGTCCCAGGGGATCTGACACCCTCTTCTGGCCTCTGTGAGAACAGGCACACACATGGTACCCAGACATAAGCACAGGGGAAACACTCCCACAAGGAAGATAAAAGCAAAATAAAAACATTTACCAAATGATGATGATGATGCTATTATTAATATGAAGAATCAAGGAAGACATCCTACAGTGACTTCTAGACTCTAAACACACGTGTATGTACCCACATATATATGTGCTCACACCCAAAGGAACATGTACGAATACACACACAAACACACATACACACCCCACACACAACTAAAGCAATCCAAAGCAGAACAGAAGCACAACACCACCTCAGGGGTTGAGCCTGAAACTGTGTACTGTCTCTGGGAGGTGGCACCAGAGTCACAACCAGGTTACTAGGAAGCCTGCAGCCCTCTCAGGAGAGGTGACATTTCCTATCCCAGTATTAATGTCATCTGAAGACAGCACAGCCTGCAGAGATGGACGCCAGCCCGTGGAGAAGATTGACGCTGAGCCCATGTGTGTTACATGCGCTGTCTCATCTCTCCTCTGTGTGCCTTGCTCAGGTCGGTTCCAACAGCAGCCAGTCTGGCCGCCCTCTGCACCTGCCACGCATCATTCTCTCCTCAGGAGTTTAATGGGCACCCTCGTGCCCATTTTAAAGATGAAGAAACTGATGGTGAGAAAAGAGAGGCTAGGCAACCAGGAAGTAAGTCCTTCATCTGGGGACCCAGAGAGCAAAGGTCCAAATGTGGAGGCAGGTCCTGCATGAGTACTGAGAAGGGAGGCAGGGAACTCGGCTGCTCCCTGGAGGCACACCAGGAGTGGGTATCCAGGGATAGCAGGGATGGGAGACTGAACTGTCCTCACTACACTGGCCCCTCCTTCCTTCTGCTCCACAGGCTGCCTTTCTTCCCCATAGAAGGCAGCAGGATACAAGCACAGTTGACATCCCTCAGGCTCCAGGTTTACAGGTAGTTGTGCCATGCCTCAGGGACAGCCCTTAGAGGAACACAAGGCAGGCCTTAGCAGCTTTGCAGTACTAATATTGCTGCAACAACATCCCCAAGCCACAGGGACACCTCCGGGAGGTGACTGGAAAAGGGTGAATCAGAAGCCCTGTTCGTGTGTCCCAGCCCTGCCGGAGCCATGAAGAAGAGTGATGCTCTGGGTTTACCCGGGTGTCAATGACAGATAGGTCTCCTGCTGTCCTCAGCACAAACTTGGAAATCACTCAGCATCCAGAAGTTCCTGAGTCAGACTGGTGACCTCCCCAATGGCAGTTTTGTAACTGCAGACACTTCAGAGGCTAAGCTCAGTCCACACCTGCCCCCACCCACCAGCCACCACGCCTGGCTAACAAAGACATTTCTTTTTGCCAGGGGATGGTAACTAGCACAGGGACCCACAGCTGATCACGGACGGGGGAGAGAGCAAGAGACTAGAGAAAGCTTAGCCCTAAATGAGACATTTATAGTACATCCTTTCCTCCTTCCACAACTCAAAGGACCATTGCACAAGATAGAGGTGGGGAGGTTGTAAGAGAATGAAGGGATGTAAAGTGGGTAAAAAATAAATAAATTATAGGGGGAAAAAAGAGCTGAAGTTTCGAAGGAACGTGTGACCCTTCTAATAAGGAGATGGCGTTCTTCTGAACCCAGCAGGGCAGTTGCACAGATGAACCCAGAGTGGTTTAGTATGCACAGGAGCTGTGTAAGCCCACGACAGACAAAGCCCCAGCAATGGGGTGTGAGGGGGGAGTAGCCAAAGTCCTACCTCCCAAAATCCCACAAACCTTTTTGTAAAATTTTACTGTAACTCAGTAAAATGCGTGTAATGGAGCTGGAGAGATGGCTCAGAAGTTAAAGTGCTTAGCGTTCTTCCAGAGGACCCAGGATCATTTCCTAGCATCCACGCAGTGACTCACAACTGTCTGTAACTCCAGTTCCACGGCCTCCAATGCCCTTCTCTGGTCTCAGCATACATATATACATACATACTACATACATACATACATACATACACACATACATGCTACATACGCATACATACATACACACAAAATATTCATATACCTAAAATAAAAGTTTTAAACACCGGGCGGTGGTGGCACACGCCTTTAATCCCAGCACTCGGGAGGCAGAGGCAGGTGGATTTCTGAGTTCAAGGTCAGCCTGGTCTACAGAGTGAGTTCCAGGACAGCCAGGACTATACAGAGAAACCCTGTCTCGAAAAACCAAAACCAAAAAAAAAAAAAAAAGTTTTAAATGAGTGTTTAAGATGCTATCTCCTGCAGCCAAACTCTAATCCCATCATCAGGAACTTTCTTGCTGATAGGGAGCGGCTGACATCTGTCACTCTGTCACAGTCAGGGTCAAGATCTGAGATGCACTCCAGGTAAGAGATGAATCACTGGAGCCAGACAAAGGAGCCTTCCGGCTCAGACCGTATTTCTGTGTATAGACTGTCACTGCTCCCATTTTCAAATGAGGCCACCAAGGTGTCACAAGCATCTGTAAGCATCCTCTCAGTAGGGATCTAAAAATTCCCAACAGCCAGACACTTGTGTCTGAGTGACATGAGCATTCTGAAGCCACCTGGAGTCACACAGAGTTGTTCTTCTCCACCAGGCCTATGGGACCTTTTTGGGGTCTTGACTCACTCTCGCTGTGATTGTAATTACTAGTTTTTTTGATGTTGTTAAAGGATATCTGAAGCTGAAGGGCATTATGGTCTCAGTAGCTCTGTCCATCATTATAACTAGAATCTTATATAGGTGTGTGTGTATGCGCATGTGTGCACATGTGTATGTGTACATGTGTGTACATGTGTTTGTGTGTGTGCACACATGTATGTGCATGTACACATGTGTGCATATGTATACATGCATGTGTGTGCATGTGTATTTGGGGGACATGTGTGTGCATGTGTATGTGTATGTGTATGCATGTGCATGAGTGCAGGTGTGTGTGCATGTGGAGAGGTCAGCTTCCTCTCAGTTGTCACACTTCAACTTGTTTGACATAGGATCTCTCGTTTCCTGTTGGATAGGTCAGGCTAGCTGCCCCATGAGCTAGCCCACAAATTCCTTCTTCACCTCCCATCTCATGGCAGGAGTGCTGAGATCACAGAGGTGCCCAGGTAGGTTCTAGGAATCTGAACTCAGGTCTTTTTTTTTTTTTTTTCAACTTTTATTAGATATTTTCTTCATTTACATTTCAAGTGTTATCCAGAAAGTTCCCTATACCCTCCCCCCTCCCGGCCCTGCTCCCCTACCCATCCGCTCCCACTTCTTGGCTCTGGCGTTCCCCTGTATTGGGGCATATAAAGTCTGCATGAAAAAGGGGCCTCTCTTCCCACTGATGGCCAACTAGGCCATCCTCTTCTATATATGCAGCTAGAGACATGAGCTCAGGGGGTACTAGTTAGTTCATGGTTATTCTTCCACCTAGAGGGTTGAAGACCCCTTCAGCTCCTTGGGTACTTTCTCTAGCTCCTTCTTCCTTGGGAACCCTGTGTTCCATCTAATAGCTGACTGT
>LR753531.1:226480-279246 GCA_902729485.2 Mus minutoides | reverse complement strand
GAGGAAGAGGACTAGCAGAAGTGTCTCTGTTGCTGTGATAGAGGCATGACAAAATGCACCTTGAGGAGGAAAGGGTTTATTTCATGTTAGAATCCTCAGGTCACACTTCATCAGAGAGGCAAGCGTAGGCATAAAGCTTTCTCGACCTACTTTAATAAGGGTTCAACCTCCACTCTAGCCCATCACCCACCAGAGGTAGTGAAAAATGAGTTATCAGGGCAGAAGGGAAGTAAACCTGTTTAGAAATAGTTCTTTGAGGCAAGTCCAATCTTCGCTGTCAGGATAGCAGCAGTCCAGTCCTCTAGCAAAACACCAACATGAATCAACAAAGGCAGTCCAGTCCACTCAGCAGACACCACACAGGAATCAGCAAGGACAGTTTAATCCAGAGGCTCACCAACCTCAGCCCCAAGTCTACCGTGGAAGCTGCAAGAAGCCACAGGAACCTCATGAGTTCTTTGGCAAGTTTCTCTCTATGGCATCACCACAAGTGCAGCTCAGCAGTACAAGTAAGGCGAGCCAATACATGTGTGCCATAAGCGAAGAATATCATGGCGGAGCAAAGCAAACCAAAACTTGAGCTCCCATTGTCTGTGGGGTCATATTTATACTTCTTCTAAACATCAGGTGTCCTTTCACACGTCTGCTCTAGCAAACCATCCTTTCACTCATGTCTGCTTCAAGAAAACATTCTTTCACCTGCATGCCACAGGAAAACATCATTTGACATAACTGACTTTCCAAAGAAACTGGAAGTCTCCACTTCAATTAAGTTAAGGGAGGAACCTGTAGGCAGAACTGAAGCAGAAGCCATGGAAGAATGCTGTTGCTTACTGGCTCCTTCCTCATTTTCTTCTTTGCTTGCTTGCTTTTAGATTTTGGTTTTTCAAGACACCATTTCTCTATATAAGAGCATTGGCTATCCTGGGCTTACTGTATGGACCAGCTTGGCCTCGAACTCACAGAGACCTGCCTGAGTCTGCCTCTTTGCTGGGATTAAAGGGGTACACCACCATACCTGTAGTGGTCTTCTTTCTTATACCACAAAGATCCAGCTGCCTATGGATGGTACAACCCTACCCCATGAAATGGGCCATCCCACAGCAATAGTTTGTCAAGGCAATACCTCACCAACTTGATTACAAGGACATCTTATAGAGGAATTTTCTCAATTAAAATTCCCTCTTCCTGGGTAGATCTAGGTCTGTGTCAGGTTGATTAAAAATCAATCGGCACAAGGCAGATAGGAAGGACCATGGAGTGAATATAATGAGAGTGTATAATCTGCATGTGTGACAATTTCATTGTGAGGCCTGAAGAGACAAGCAAGTGGTTAAGGGCACTTACTGCTCTTGCAGAGGACCTACGTTCAATTCCCAACACCTACATGGCGGCTCACAACCATCCCTAACTCCTGTTCAGGGGATCCAACACATTCTGATCTCTGCGGGTACCAAGCACACAGGTGGTACACAAACATACATGCAGAGAAAACACACACCTAAAATAAATTAAAAATCTCACTATGAAATACATTATTCTACACAATTAATATTTGCTAATAAAATGTCTTTAAAGGCTAAGAGAGATAAATATAATAAAAGGTTTATAATAACTACATTAAGAAATAATTATAAAAATTTTATTGCCAGGAGTGGTGGTGCACGCCTTTAATCTCAGCACTTGGGAGGGAGAAGCAGGCAAATTTCTGAGTTCGAGGCCAGCCTGGTCTACAGAGTGAGTTCTAGGACAGCTAGAGCTACACGGAGAAATCCCGTCTTGAAAAAAAATTTTTTTATTGAAAAACATTAAGGTCCTAAGTAAGTTTTGTCAGTATATTCTAAAATTGGTTTACAGTCAGTAAAATAGTAAAGCCCCATTGGGTTTATGTATACACAGTGTGACAAGCTTCTTTATTTGAGATGGAGCAGTTGTGACTACAGGCATCTGCCACTGCACCTAGCTGACAACCTTATTTTAAAAGGTTTATAAATGAGGCTCAAGAGATGGCTCAATGACTAAGAACACTCGCTGCTCCTTCAGGGAACCCAAGTTTGGTCCCCAGCACCCATGTGAGGCAGTTTACAGCTGCCTATAACTGCATTCCAGAGGATCCGCTACCCTCTTCTAACGTCCTTGGGCATACATAAATAAAGGTAAAATTAAATCTCTTTAAGAATGTATAGAAATGAGCCAGCTACATTGGCTCACAGCTGTGATCCAAGTAGCTCAGGAGATTTAAGCAAGAGAGTTATGAGTTCAAGGACAGCACGAACTACTTAACTGAGTTCCAAACCAGCTTCGGTTGCAGATAGTGAGACTGTCAGAAGTCAAAAACAGCCAACCCTAAAATAATGCATATACAAGGCAAAACAATAGCTACATAAAATGAGTAAGGCATAAAAACTGGTCTACAGGGGCTGGAGAGATGGCCCAATGGTTAAGAGAATCAACTGCTCTTCCACAGGCCCTGAGTCCAATCCTCAGCACATGATAGGAACCACATGGTGTCTCACAACCATCTGTAATGGGATTTGATCCACTCTTGTGGTGTGTGTCTGAAGACAGCTACAGTGTACTCATATAAATAAAGTGAATAAATCTTTAAAAAACAAAAACAAACAAAACCCTGGTCTACGAGGTATCAGATCTTATTATATAACTGTAGTATTAAGACAATGGGGTAGGAACTTAAAATTAAATAAGATGGCTAGTACCCTTAAATACATCAATTATCTCTAAACCTTCCTTGCCTGAAAATGCCCATAGAATTGAAATCGATACATATTGTTTTCATACACATACACGCCCTTGATAAAATGTATAAATTACTTAGTCACAGCAAGAGATGAACAACATTAATAACATAAAACTATCTTAACAATCTGACGTAACAAGTTTTGTAGCTGTGTTCTCCAAGCTGCCCATCATTATCCTATTATATACTTCACCTTTGCACATAAAGAAGTACTTTACTGACTCCAGTTTGGGAGACCTGAATCACCAGCATCCCTGCTCTGTACACTGTGGCCATTGTTATGTAAAATAAATACAAGCATCCCAAGACCACAATGGCCAATCTAATATCAGCGAAGACCACCAAGTGATTAACTGGTAGGTAACCTACGCAGGCTACAAACACGGGCAGACAGGGCTAGCCAAAGAGATGCCCACCTTGCAGGCTAACCAGAGCAATCTCCATGTGAATGGTGAGCAATTTAAAGCCTATGCCTGTGTTTCTAGTTTGCTTGCTTGGCGGGGTTTTGCAGCATTGGAGACGGAACCCAGACACTCAGAGATGCTGCTCTACACTGACCTATACTGCCAGCTCTTTGTTCATTTTTGTCTTTCTGAGACAGAGTTCCACTAAGCTGCCCAGGCTGGCTTGGCCCTCACTCTGTTAATTTGTGGTTTCTCTGCCTCAGCATCCCCCAGTTCCTGGGATCACAGGTCTGTGCCACCAGACCCAGCTTGAAAACTTCAACTTGATGTTTTCACGCTGTGTATGACACCAGGGAAGATAAGACAGGAGATAAGGGAGACTACAGGTCAAAGTTGAGAGACAGATCTTGCCTGAATGAAAGGAATACTGGTGTGGCTGAAGGGACAATACAGCCACCAGGCAAGGGACAGATTAACCAATAACAGTACCAGGGGACCAACTGTTTATCGATACAGAAATCACTAAATTAGAGCCCTGCCTTACTCCACACACAAAAACCTGGAAAATGTGTGAAGAAAACCGTATAAGGCACTTGAGGTGAGGAAGAAGTCCTATACCACGGAGATACTAACCACTCAAAAAGACAGCGAGAGTCTTCAAAGGCTGCTCAGAGGCTACAATCACTCACTCTTCTCCAAGGGACCCAAGTCTGTTTTCCAGCGCATTATCTAGGGGCCCATAACTGCCTACAACTACAGTCCAGGGGGATCTGATGCCTCTGGCTTCCATACAGACACACAGAAACAGCACAGACACACACAGACACACATACAATTAGAAATAAATGTTTTTAAAGTCTTTTAAAAAGACTATTAATACAACTAGATTAAAAACAGGAGTTCAAATTCATTAACAAATACCAAAAATAAAGGGAAGACAAGATAAAAATGGAGAACACTTGCAATATATTAAATGAACAAATAATAAGACAGATAGATAGATAGATAGATAGATAGATAGATAAGAGATAAATAGACAGATATTGAGAATTATAGGAGCTGGAGAGGTAGCTCAGCGATTAAGAGCACTAATTGTTCTTCCAGAGAACACAAGTTCAATTCCCAGCACCCACATGGCAGCTCACAACTGTCTGTAACTCCAGTACCAAAGGATCTGACACCCTCAGACAGACAGAAATGCAGGCAAAACACCAATGCACATAAAATAAAAATAAATAAATAATTAAAAAAAATAATTACAAACCAGTAGAAGGCAACTATATCATTTTAAGGAAGCAAACTGTTACATGGTGAAGGAAGTAGGAACATAAAAAGTTCAAGGGGTTAGGGGGCGCTATGTGGGCGGGTAAAGCACTTGGCACACAAGTATGGAGACTACAATTGGAGACCCAGAACCCATCCAAATGTCTGCATGGCAGCCACCTTTAATTTCAGTACTTAGAAGGCAAGAACAGAGACTCCAGAGTAAACTGGCTAGCTACCCTAGCCACAACCCACTTGACTTTAGACAAATAAGTTAATCTCCCTAAACCTTTATTTTCTGTAAGGGGGAAAAATGGTTCCTTATATTTATAGAGTTGATGAAAAACCCTGCATTTATTAAATAAGACTCCAAGAATGGGAAGAAGTTTTAGAGAGAACAGAATAAACAAAAGATTTGTAGAGAGGCATCCACTAGACTCCATCTGACCAACAGAAGATTCACTTCAGGAGAGAAGTGGGGGGTGGGGGGAGAAGCAAGAAGAAATAACAACAACAAAGTCTTTCTCCTATTTTTTTTTTTTTTCTTTTTCCGAGGTTGAGCTTCACTGTGTAACAGAGCCCTGGCTGTCCTGGACTCACTTTGTAAACGAGGCTGGCCTCGAACTTACTGGCTGGCTGCCTTTGCTTCTTAAAGGTGAGTATCAGCCGGGCGTGGTGGCGCACGCCTTTAATCCCAGCACTCGGGAGGCAGAGGCAGGAGGATCTCTGAGTTCGAGGCCAGCCTGGTCTACAGAGTAAGTTCCAGGACAGCCAAGGCTACACAGAGAAACCCTGTCTCAAAAAACCAAAACCAAACCAAAACAAACCAAAACAAAACAACAACAACAACAAAAAGGTGAGCATCACCATGCCCAGCTTTCTCAGCTGTTTCTACTGAAGAAACATTCTGCACGCTGAACACTGAGAAGAAAGCGCGGGTCAAAGAGAAGGTAGAACCCACATAGATCGGTCCTCCACCCACCCACGGGGTCTTCCCCACCCCCAAGAGCCCACTTTCCATCGGCTTTAGCACTTCAAACTGAAGAGTTTAAGTCACTGGCCTGACTGTGTCCTTGAGAGAGGATGGCTTGAGAGAAAGAGCGCCCTGCGTTCCGAGGGTCCAGAGAGCGAACTCGTTAGCGTCGGTCGCGGAAAGCCTTTCCACGCCATGTGGCTTTCTCCTTTCCCCTCCAGACTCGTGATTGGTGAGCTGGGGGTGGGAGGGCGGGAGTGGGGAAATGAGCATGCGCCATCTAGCCCCGCCCTTCCTCTCTAATCACAGCTCTTAGACCGTGTGAAAGCCGGTGTTCCTAACAGCAAATTCTCTTCGGGCTTATTTACTATTCAGCAGACTTGTATTTAAAATGTATAATATGCTTTAATTAGTCACTTAATAAATTACTCATATTTAATAAAAACAAGGGGCTTGGAAAATGGCTCAGTGTTTGTTTGAATGAGTACGAAGCCCCGAATTTCATCCACATTACCCACAAGGACACTGGTGTCTTCTTAATCACAACTGATTTCTCAGACTCAGCTAACCAGCATCACTTGTCTCAATAAAACAAAGGTTTTACTTCAATGGTGCTGGCCTGTTGTTAACCACAGTTGATGCTTTAGTTGCAACTGATTAGAAACCAGCTTTTTTTTTTACATTTTTTTTTAAAGATTTATTTTATTTATTATATGTAAGTACACTGTAGCTGTCTTCAGACACTCCAGAAGAGAGCACCAGATCTCGTTATGGATGGTTGTGAGCCACCATGTGGATGCTGGGATTTGAACTTATCACCTTCGGAAGAGCAGTTGGGTGCTCTTACCCGCTGAGCCATCTCACCAGCCCAGAAACCAGCTTTTAATATAAAACACCATAGAAGCAAGCTGAGGGAGTATTTCTTCTCTCTGAAATGTCACAAGCCAGGCCTCTGCCACCTGCATTTCTTTTAGCATTCTGATCTTTGAAGCTCCCACTGAACAGCCCACTAAGCATTCAATAGCTTTTCCGGGCCAAAGTTTCAAAGTCCTTCCAAAAGCTCCATCCCCACCTTCCCCCACCCCCCCACCCCCCCAAAAAAACATGGTCTGTCACAGCAGTATCTTCTGATCCTGGTACCAATTTCCATCCTAGTTTGCTTTCCATTGCTGTGATAAAGACCTGGACAAAAAGCAACTTGGGAAAAGACCAGGTCACAACCCGTCATTGAGAAGCGCAAGACAAGAAGTCAGGCGTGCAGGGCAGGAACCTGGAGGTAGGACTGAAGCAGAAACCATGGAGAAACACCACTCAGTGGCTTGCTCTCACGGCTTGCTCATTTTGCTTTCTTAAACAACTCAGGACCTCCTGCTCAGAGGTGGCACTGCCCACAGTGGGCTGGTCCCTCCGCCATCAATCAAGAAAAGGGCCCACAAGCCTGGTTCCAAGGTCAGTCAGATGGAGGCAATTGCTCAATTGAAGTTCCCTCTTCCCAGACAACTCTAGCTTGACTCTAACTAACCAGCAACAGCAGCATTATACACAATAACTATAAAGTAAAAAAAACTAAGTTACTAAAATCTTGTTGGTGCAATATTGTATATGGTAATATATGTGTAACAACATGGTCAAACCTCATAAACATAACACTAAGGGAATGAGCCAAAACCGATAGGCTCCATTAATATATATATCAAAACAAGCAAAATTCCTATGAGTGTTGCAAAGTCAAGATCGCTTGACTATTGGGGGTGGGAGAGACGGCTTAGCAGTTAAGAGCGCTTAATGTGCTTGCACAGAACCAGGTTCAGTTCCAAGCACCCACATGGCAGACCATAACTGCCTGTAACTCTAGTCTCAAGGAGGATCTGATGCCTTCTTCTGACCTTTACAGGCACTTGCATGCACATGGTACACATAAACTCAGGCAGGTACACATACACACAAGTTAACTCATTAATGAAATATTTTTTAAGAGAGTGGCTATTTTGTTTTGTTTACAGCATAGGCTGTCCTTAAACTCAGCCTGTGTGTCGCTGTGCAAGCTTATGTTTGTGGGTGCTCACATATAAATGAATATATGTATTTATATATATATATATATATATATATATATATATATATATATATATATTTAAGATCTAGGAGTTAGAGTATGGTTCAGTCATAGAGCACTTGCCTACCATGTGTAAAGCTGGCCATGGGTTCAAACTCCTGTACTGTGAAGAAATAAGCACAAAATCTGAGAACGTCCGTTGGAATTTGAAGCAAGGGAGTTAGAAGTAATTGTGATGAAGCACTCTCCGAGACTAGAGGGAGCAGATCGTGACTGAAGAGATCTAAGGGGTCTCTGGGACAGACCTAGCTAGAGAATCTGGTGTCAAGGGAAATGAAGAAACCTGGTATCGGATGAAGTTGTAAAGGGTTCTTGTCTGCAGAGTGGGAGAGATCTGAGCACCTGTGTGCACTGGAGAAGGGGCGTAGAGAGAAGGAACCATTGGAAATACTGGACAGAAATGAAGTATGTGATAGAGGGAGACTGTAAAGGAAGTGGAGGGAAAGATCCCACATATAAGCAATACAGCTGAGAAGCAAGATACTACTTGTCTGTCTGTCTGTCTGTCTGTCTGTCTGTCTCTGTATGTGTGTGGTGTGTGGTGTGTGTATATGTGTGTGGAAGGTGGAGTGGAGGCAGAGGTTAGAAGACAATTTATGAGTTACAGGGACAGGTTCTTCCCTTTCACTCTTTAGGTTCCTAGGCTGGAACTCACTACATAGACCAGGCTGGCCTTAAACTTCTGCTGCTGCTTCCTGAATACTTGGATTTTAAGTGTGCACCATACCAGGCAAAAAATCCTTTTTTTTCCCCTCACAGTTTGTAGGACAACCGGTTCTATCTCTATCGCTTCCTTACTCTTCCTTTGTCTGCCTTTAAACATCCGTGTTCCTCAGGACTCCGAGTGTTCTGTCTCATCTGCATGGACATTTGAATGGTTTCAGTCAGCACTGACACGCTGATATGTCCAGTCTCTTTTTCCTATTCAAATGACTGGCCCTCAAGTCCAACTTGCTGGAAACTAAACGTATCCTCTTCCTCCTTCCCATAAGCCTACTGTTTCCCTCTGATCTTCCTCTTAGTGGCACTATTGTATACTCATCTACCCAAAGCAGAGGCTAGGATCCTCCTAATGAGTCTACCCACCTCCCTTCCCTTTCTACATCTGCTCAGCCACCAAGGTCTTTTCTATTTTCTATCTTATCTCTAGTCCTTCTAACTGCATCACACACTGCCCAAGCCAAGTTCGTTTTTTGCTTGCACAAATTACAAAAACCTTGAACTTCTCTTAGCAGAATTTCAGCTTCCAGCTGCTACAATATTCTTGCCAGCAAAACTAGCACAGAGAGCAGAATGTGTGCGCGTAAGACCACTTCTAAATTCTTTAAAGTGCTATTTAAGGCATGTCCTGAAAAGAACTGATACCTGACCCTTGTCCAACCTTATCACCTCCAGCCCTTAAGATCTAAGAATACTGGGCTGAGGTTATAGCTAGGTGGTACAGTGCTTGGATAGCATGCGTGCGGAGGCCATGAGTTCAATCACTTGCACTATAGTTTAAAAAAAAAGCAATGATGGAGAAGTATGGGTGGATAGACAGTTCAGCTGTTAAGAGTGTACACTGCTTGTACAGAGAATCTGAGTTCCATTCCCAAGCACCCTCCTTAGTCATCTCACAACCAACCCTCCTGCAACTGCTGCTCCAAGAGATTTTGGAGCCCTCTTCTGGCTTTCAGCATCTTTGTGGTAAGAATGCTTAAAGGTTGACTTTCGAGAAAAAATTACCCAATACCCACCATGCTGTACAATAGAGCTTCTGTGCTAATCCCAGCCACCTGAAATTCTCTACCCTGTGATAGCCCCTAATCTGTTCCTAGTAACCACCATTCCACTCTACTGATAGACCAACTATTTTACCTTCTGCACGCAGGTGAAGTTATGTAGTTCTTGCCTTTCTATGCCTGGCTTGTTTAACTTATCGACCGTCGTTCTCATCTACATTGTCAACAAGTTAGGATTTCACCCATTTAAAAGAATCATATATGTGTATGTTTGTGCACTGAGTATATGTGTATGTCTGCATGTATGTCTGGTGCCCATACTAGGCAGAGGAGAGCAAAGGATCTCCTGGAACTGGAGTTACAGATGACTGTGAGCCACTTTGTGGTTGCTGGGAATTGAACCTGGATTTTTCTGGAAGAACAGTCAGTGCTCTTGATCACTGAGCCATCTCTCCAGCCCTCAGCCATTCTTCCTGTGGCTGAATAGTTTTACACCACTGTATCTATATGAAGGTTCTCAGTGTGACAGCTTAGGCTGCACCAGAACTTGTTATGTAGACCAGGATGGACTTAAAACTCATAGCAATCCCTCTGCCTCATAAACTCATCAGTTCTTCTCTAAGATGCATTCCTCAGGCCAGTGAGATGGCACAGTGGGGGATGGTGTTTGCTGCCAAGGCTGATGACTTGAGGCCAACTCCCAGGAATCGTATTGGTCAAAGGAGAGAACCAACATCTGTAAGTTGTCCTCAAATTCACAGAGATCTTACTACCAACTGCCTCTGCTTACTGAGTGCTGGGATTAAGGATGTGTGCCACCACACCCAACTCTCCTGGAAATGTTTCTGAAACGGTTCTAATCAGTTCTTCTTTTGCTTGGTAAATTTATAATTGCTTTCTTTTTATTTTCTTTGTGAAAATACCTCTACTTTGATCCCATCTTTTCTGTAAGAACTTGCCACTAGCTTCTGAAGAACATCAGCACAGGGGAAATCAGAGCCAAAAAAGAGGAAAAGACAGCAGAAGCTCACACCCTCCAGTGGTGCTGCTCAGCCTGTCTCTCCCCTATTTGCTGGCCACACAGAAGGGACTGGAGTCATTACTGGCAGTAGTAAGGTCTGTTCCTTCCAACCCTTGTAAATCATGGAAGGACATTAGCATGATATACAGATGGTGTGGAAGGGAGGCCACTCTTGTGAATCACACAAAAGAATGAGATTTTGTCTCTGTAAAAGAGAGATTCTGTCTTCCAAAAGAGGAGTTTTAAAAAACAAACAAACAAACAAACAAACAAACCATACCTAGACATGCTTGGTGGCACATGCCTTTAATCCCAGCATTTGGGAAGCAGAGGCAGGCAGATCTGTGAATTCCAGTCCAGCCTGGTCTACAGAGGGAGTTCCAGGAAAGCCAGGGCTACAAGGAGAAACCAATCTGCCTCAAAAAAAAAAAAAGCCAAAACAAACCCAAAACAAACAAACAAACAAACAGAACATTTCTAGACAACTATAGCTAGTCTGATCTTCTATGAGAAAGTAGTGGGCCTAGAGCCATGACCTATCCCACAGTTGCTAATACTGTAAAGCCTTTCTTGACTCCCATAGCAAAGCTGCTTTCTGTCCAGAGAATCTGTCATTTTATGCTCAACAGTAGGTGCAATGCAGTTAAGTAGGCATACATTCAAATTATAGCTTTGCCACTCAGTGATTGCATATTTAACCTCTTGGAAGCTGACTGGCTGGCTTTATTTTTGCTGTGCTAGAGACTGGACATATGGCCATGTGCACATGATGCACAAATTAACTCTGCTCCCCACCCAGTAGTTCTTTTTCTTGAAAATGATGATTCCACTATTAACCCCAAAGAGTTGTTGCTAAGATTAAAGATGTCCCTACTAAGTGTCTAACAAGAAGGCACTCATGATAACTATGCTGCCTCATTATATATAAGTACGCTGTCACTGTCTTCAGACACACCAGAAGAGGGCATCAGATCTCATTACAGATGGTTGTGAACCACCATGTGGTTGCTGGGATTTGAACTCAGAACCTCTGGAAGAGGATGAACTCTTTTAATCAATCTATTATGCATGTGTCTGTGTTGTGTGTATACAGTTCACATATGTATAGGTGCACATATTTGCACTCATATGTGCATGTGGAGGCCTAAGGCTAACATTGGGAGTTACTCTCCACATTATTCACTGAGGCAGGGTCTCAAAATAGCCACCACTGTGGCTGGTCTAGCTAACCAGTTTCCATGATTCTGGGGATCTGAACTCTGGCCCTCACGCTTGTATGGTAGGCATTTTACACCCTAGGCATGCATTACAGATTCTAGAATGAACTGTCTGAGGAAACTCTAACTTTCTGTGTCCTAAGTATTTAGGTGGAAACTGAACTCATTTGTGATGTATGTTTGATACCTGACACATAAGGAGGAGAAATTGTGTTGCTGGAAAACCCAAACCAAAACCTCCCTTCTCAGAAGTAGGTTGCCTGTAGGGCTTTCTCTCCTGAGAAACTAAATTTCCTGAGAGTAAAGTTCAGGTTGGGGCAAATCTTTGCATTATTGTTATAACTCTTGATTGTGAAGACTTTTGGAAATCATGAGCTGGGTGGGCATGGTAGTTCATGTCAGTAATCTTGGCGCTCTGGTGACTGAAGAAGTGTGAGTTCACTATCAGCCTAACCTACACAGGGTGACCTTGCCCCCAAAGCAAAGAAGTCAAGAGACTGGAAACTCCCTGTTTTGGGTAAATTTGGGGACATTCTCTAGAGAATTTAGTTGTAAATAGAAGCATCTGGCCACAGTGTCTTGGTTGTCTTTGAGACACTGTCTAGCGGTTTGACTGAGAAATGTCCCCCACAGCTTCAGGCATCTGGATGACTAGCTCCAAGATGGTGGCGTTGTTTAGGGAGGCTTTGGAAAGGTGCAACCTTGTTGGAGGAAGCTCGTCACTGGAAGCAAGCCTTGCCTCATCTCCACATCTCTTTCTGCTTCATGCTTGTGGTTAAAGATGTGGGTTCTCAGCTTCCCACTGAAGCTGCCTGCTGCCATGCTTTCTACACCATTGTGAACTCTCCTTCGAGAACCATACACAAAGAAAAACAACAAAAGAATTCTCCCATAGGCCACTGCTGGTCCTGTTCTGTTTTCTCCTATCAAAGAGAAAAGCAGCTAATATAATACACAGGGTCCCACTCTAAGGCCCAGGCTAGGCTCAGAATCAAAATAACCTTCCTGTTTCAGTCTCCTAAATTTTGGGATTACCTCAATGTTTCCTTAAGATATGACTTAACCAGAGCTAACCATTAAGAACCTTCATGAATATTGTCAAAGTTTCTGTATGTGAAGTGTTCTTGGAGTCCTTCAAAAATTCCCTAAAAAACAATTCCTAAATATAGGGAGTCCCAGAAATTAAGCACACTTCTCAAATAGATGACACTGTTTAAAGTAGTCATGTATGATGCCATTACAGTGTATTCCATATTTACTACACAACTGATAAGAAAAACAACTTTTAGCACAAGAATGTCAATTTATTCCCCTCCCCACTTTTTGGACACATAAACACAAAATATCCCTACAGGCCAAAAAAAAAGAAAAAAAAGAAAAAAAAAGAAAAAAAAAAACCACCCCAAACCAAAACCAATAACAATAACAAAAGCCTCTGCAAAATTTAAACAACCATTATCTTATCTCATATAGGGATACAAACCCTTCCTTAATAGCTTAGAAAGTACCTCGTATCACTGGAGACAAAATACATTTTAAAACATTACAAGTCTAACCATACAGAAACCATACCATTAGTCAGATGAACAAACACAAACATGTTCAGCCAGTAGACACAGAAAGGATATGAATATGTCAGTAGGAAGGAATAAGAAAATGGTTGAGCAATAAAGATCTTTCCTTGGAGAGTAAAGCAGTATTAGTATGACGCCCTTAACCTCTGCTTTCTTAAAAGGGAAGCAGAGCCGCCACCTTGCTACTGAGCAAGAGACTCTCAGAGGATATCCGTGGAGGGTAACCACGGCGGGCGGGTGCGGTAGAGAAGGTGAGCCTGGTTAAAACAGTGCTTTGCCTTTTCCCATGGGAAGGAAGAGGTAGCTGAGCCAGGTGGGTAGGCTTTGACCTAGGATATGAGCTGGACCCCAGATCCTAAGGTACAGACCCATTTACAACATGCCTGCTTGTAAATCATCTTTGGAAGCAGCATATGGAACTTACAGTAAGAACGAATGTGGTTCGCCTGCCCAGAATTCTGACTGCATCAGCTCAGGATTCAACAACTAACAACAACAAAATATAATTGGTTCAACACTTGGGTCTTTCCCGTTCTTAATGTCCTATGCTCCCTAGCTCCAAATTGTCATTCTTTAGAGTTGCTACACAAAAATCTTCCACACTATATGACAGTACCTAAATAGACTGCGTTTAAAAGAACCAAACAGACTAACGCTACTACTTCTAGAGAGTGCACACCTCCCAATGATTGACACATGCATAACAATTCAGTCAGTTTTTTTTGGGGGGGGGGATACCTATTTGAATTTCCAACCCCAGTTAAATTAAAACAATGCATTCAGGTTTGCTTACAGCGGTATTACTGCAGTTCTGATTCTGCAGTGATCACCTCTTGACGCTTCGCCTCTCAGCAAGATCCCCCCCCCGCCCCCCGCCAGTAATCCCAACTCTTCCATATTTCTTTGCACTTGCCCAGAACAATGGCATCACATGCTTATTGATACCGTTTTCCTACAAAAGTCAGTCTCCTGGCTTTTCCTCCAGCTCCACACGGATTCACCCCACATACTAGGACCGACAGTGGTGTTTCAGGCATTTTGTTCATGGGCAAATCTAGAACTCAATTGCAGGAACATGGATGGGGCTTCCGGGCACACAGCTTGCTCACTGTTCCATCCTGTTGGAAGATGGCAAGAGTCTCTTCTGTGAATTGTCAACAAGTGAGCCCGAGGCACTCCAGTGCAGGTATCGTGCCTTCTGGCCAGCTGCCAGCCACCAAGAGTTCTTCACATCACAGACTCCAGGAGAGTTTTCCTTTTCCTAAGAAAAGCTTCCCTTTTCCCCCCTCCTCTTGGGTCCAGAGCGGCTGGGCTACAGAATGTTTTCTGTGCTTTCCCTGAACAGGTGTGAATAAAAGTGGCAGTCAGCCATTCATCAATGTCCAGATTTGTATTATCCAAGTGAGGTATTTGCAAAAAAAAGGAAGATCTTAGGGAACGGACATCTGCTGTCTCTTCACTCCTATGTTGTGCTTCAGTCACAGGGCTTGCTCTTTCCCACTGTCTGCAGAGATTAAGGATGTCTGCACCCATCCTCATGTGCTATAGGACTCGATGGACATTATAAACTCTCTCGGAGACCAGTCTCAGCAAACACCAGTGGCACTGCTGAGCGACTGCACACAGAAATGTAAACATGAATCTATCTACACACTGTTGAAACAACTGAAGGGAAACAGTGATTTCTACTGCTGGGATTATGAGAGGGCTCGTTTAACACATTTGAACCTTGGACCAACTAATGAGTTCAAGCAAACACCCTTTCCCATCGGATCCAGTGTTTCCCACCAATGGTTTCTACATAGAGACTGCAAAATTGATTTTAGCATGTTGTGCCTGTCTCTTCGCCAGCACCCTCCTCAGCCACGAGCAGTGTGGCTCTACAGAGAGCCTCTTACCTTTCACTCCTTGCCCTTCCAGGTTAGAGTAAAATGTGGGCTGGAACTACCTTGACTATGTAACACTTGTCCTCTACAAAGTATTAGTTACAGTAAATACAGAATACATTTTCCCTATGTTCTAACTGATACTTGCTTGACATCAGTTGCCTTTGGACAAGAAACGGAATCCTGTCTTCCTGTGAGGGAATCTAGAATCTATTACAGAGAAAGAAAAAAAAAAAGCAACTTTTTCTACAGAGTTTTAGTTGAAAAAGAGAAAGGCAAAGCCACCAAGCACATTTTGGGCTGCCTTGTAAGCAGCTGTGTGCGCAGCCCTGATTCCCAGGGAAGCTAGGATTTTACTGGCTGGTACTTTCTTTTCAAGTGCAGTACTGCTCAATATGCCTTATACACTGGCAAAGCCTGGGCAATCACAAAGCATCCTGGTTCCAGCTGCTGCTGCTGCTGCTGCTGCTGCTGCTGCTTCTTCTTCTTCTTCTTCTTCTTCTTCTTCTTCTTCTTCTTCTTCTTCTTCTTCTCTTAAAGTGACAGGACACTGACTATAAAATAGGTTTGGTTTTGTTTTTTTAAAAACAATTATTTAAAAGGACATTGAAATCTGTGTCTTTATAAACTGGTTTCAGAATATCCCAGTTATGATATGTAAGAAAGAGTTGATAAAATCATACTGAAATCTCATCTAGAAAACTACGTCAGGAGGAGAAAGGGCAGGGGCCTTACAAATGCTTATTGCCAAAGTTAACTTTCTATGAGAGAAGTTTAAAGATCGTTTAGATCTAACATACCACACAGCAGCATAAAACGGGCACTTTTGAAGACATGGAAAAATACTAAAAGCTAATTCTCTTTTTCCAAATATGGAGAACATGGGTACTTTTTATCATGGCAGTGTTATCTGTCCCTGTGACACGCATCACATCTGCTCATGTCACAGACTCACAAAAAGCCAGCCAAGTAAGGGAACTGCCTGTTCAAATCTGCAGCCAAATATAGTGCAATTGCCGGGCAGCCTGTACTCCACAGCGCAGGCCCGAAGAGATCAGTAGAGCAGTGAGGGTAACAGAGTTCTGTAAAACTGTCAAAAACTGATGCTCCTTAAAGGCATTTACAGTGGCAAAGTCAGAAATCTCCAGTAAGAGGTCTATGGACCCACCCAATTAAAAAGTTACATGGAAATGATACAGGCCGTTTGGCCTATCTCCCACTTATGCATGCCGTCAGAAAAAAGGAAATACTCCTCTTATAAGACTAGATGCGGTGAATACCACAGCTAGCAAAATATTCCATAGAAACCCTTCTTGGAAAGTCCTTTAGAAAGTCAAGGCTGATTAGCCTTTGCACGTTGAGGTAAAAATTCTGCCCAGTGCATCAGAAAACATAATCTATGAGTATCTATTTCTTTAACAAAAAAAACCCCAAATGGCTCAATTTTGTTGATGCATCAGACGGGGCTGCAGAGTACGGACTCGGTGCAACCATTCTGAGCTGCTGGTAGGGACCACCTGAAGTCACTGTGGCACTCAGAGAGGCCGTAGGCATCGGAAGCATTTTGAGGATATGTGGGATGCCGAATCGGTTGAGTTCTTTTCCAAGACTCTCAGGCAAAATACATAGTGTGCTGGGTATCGTGGTGGATCTGCACAGCCTTAGCCAAGGCCTGAGGATCCCGGCCGTTGCTCTGTCCTGACACATGACTGCCTTCTGCACTGTAATGAGAACCAAACAAGAAACCAGGCATTAGCAGGAGACAACTTGAAAGTTCATTATTTCAAATAGCACAAACAGTCTTGTATTCAAGAACATCTCGGCTCAAGCCTGGGCTACTCAAACAATTTATGTTTCCGTAGACACGTTTGTTCAACTGAAAAATTCAGTACAGCTTATTTAATGGGTGGTTGCAATAAGTAATTAATGTTAACAAAACCAAGTGCCTGAGAGCACCTATATAAGGACTTCAACACCCCTTCTCTCTGCTTGGTTTCTACTTGTTCTTCAAGCTTCAATTACAAGTCATGTCCCTCTTAGAAGCTTCTCTGACTTCAAAGTCCAGGTCAGGGTCACCTAGAATATGCTTTCACAGAATACTGCGCTTTCACACACACATGGAAGCTGAACAACACTCTACTTGATGATAACTTGGTCAAGGAAGAAATAAAGGAAGAAATTAAAGGCTTTTTAGAATTTAATGAAAATGAAGACACATCATACCAGAACGTATGGGACACAATGAAAGCAGTGGTAGGAGGAAAACTCATAGCTCTAAGTGCCTCCAAAATGAAACTGAAGAGAGCTTATACTAGCAGCTTGACAGCACACCTGAAAGCACTAGAACAAAAAGAAGCAAATATACCCAAGAGGAGTAGATGGCAGGAAAGAATCAAGCAAAATAGACACAAAAAGAACTATACAAAGAATCAACAAAACCGGTTGATTTGAGAAAATCAACAAGATAGATAAACCCTTAGTCAGACTAACCAGAGGGCACAGAGACAGTATCCAAATTAATAAAATCAGAAATGAAAAGGGAGATGAAACAATGAAATATATCTTAAAATAACTATTCTGTTTGTTGAATATCAATAGTTGAAAATATTAAAACTATGTTCTACAAACATCATGGAAATATTGTTGATAATTTTTCTCACTGTCTTGAAATTAGTATTTTCTTAATGTTTAACTTCAAAGAGTTTTTGAAATTTTTGCTATTTTGAAATTATTAAAATACACTTACTGATAAAATAATCTCTCTCCTAGAAACACTGATAATCATTTTTAAGTAAACTAATTGTTAGACAATGTACACAGATATATAATGTGTTTTAAATACTCTCTCCCTATGTCAGATGGTATCATATAAGAGCTTTTGAATATATTTCTTAATGATTCATTTTTAATATTTTATGCTCTTTTACTATGTTTAACTCCCAAAGAATATTTTGTACGTTTTGAAACAATTTAGTATTCAACATTAGATATAGGATCCTCAGTTATGGATAGTATTAAATATTCATTAATGACATTTTTAGGGTATGAAAAGATATGAATATAAAAGTTGAACAAATTTTTATGTATTATTTGATTCTCAAAATACTCAATATTATTAATATGTTTGATATATAAAGTGAATTTAATAAAAAAAATTAAGAAAAAAACAACAACAAAAAAAGCAAAACAAAACCCCAAATATAGAAATGAAATTATTAACTGGGAAATTTCTAGGTATTCTCAGGTGTGCTTCACTGGTATGAAATCTTTCCTTCTTCCTCCTTTTCTTTTGAGTAGGATCTTACTATGTAGACTTCACTGGCCTCAAGCTCACAGAGATTCCTTGCCTTTGAGGAATGTACCTCCATGCCTGGCTTTGAGGTGTGTACCTCCATGCCTGGCTTTAAAGTGTCTACCTTTATGCCTATCTTAACCTTGTTCCTGCTTGTTAACACTGTTTCTTACATTAATGAGTCTATAGGCCTAGCTGAGTGCTCATAAGTTCTAAACATACATCTTGGGGTACCTTGTACCATAGGGTCTGGCAAGCCATCCCTTTTTGGGTGCTGAAGATTTAATCTGGGGCGTCACGTGTGCTGAGTGCTGTACTCACCATGGTGCCACGCCCTTGGCCCCCAAGCTTTCTCTTTGGATGCTGATGTCACCCCAGTCACCTCTGACCTCACCCTCTGCTTCTCCACTCACAGCCCTCCAGCCCAGGAACAGCTTTTACATTTGGCAAAGACGATCTTGCTCCAATACAGTTTCCCACCTCATGCCTGCTCTTCCCTTTTAATATGCTCCAGCCAAAGAAAACTAACTGCTGTCCAAAAATGTCACTCGCTCGCTCTCCTTTATGTCTTTGTTCTCCCTGCCTGGAAAATCCTCTTTCCTTTGTCAAGCTAAGCCCTGCCCACCCAGCTATAACGTCTCTAGCAACCTTTCCTCTGATTTCCCACTGCATGGTTATCTACAATGAGTTAGACTACTTCACCTTATTACCTCCATACTGAAACATAAAATCCCCACAGGCAAGAAACGTGGCTTACTAATCTCGGCATTTTCTAGTACCTAGCACTAGGCATATAGTACCAAATAAATGTATTGCATGGATTAATGTATATTAAAGAATGCAAAGTGTAAAGCCACAGCTGGGCGCTTTCTGTAATAGTGTATATTTCAATCTCTTACAGAAATAGACTTGCAGTGGAATGTCTACTATTTAGCAACCGAATTGAGACTTGGAGAAGAGCCCATCAACTGCTACACTTCACAAATGGCCATTTGGGAAAGAAGATTAATACAAAGAGCTTGCTTAGCCATTTATTAGTAGCTCGGTAACAGGTCAAAATGTCTGAGTCTCTTGAGATCCCTATCTGGGAATGAAGATAGTCACTTCTGTTTCCTAATAAGCCCTGACTTATTCTGGCCAATTCTGGATTGTACTGGAAGCAAAATGAGCATGGTAGGACTTCTTCATGCACGAAGTGGAATGCATAGTCTGTGACTGCTTTGACTAGAGCCAGGGTGCTCTGCCCACCACCTTTTGAGGCTGCCTGGGACTTCAGCAGAACCACAGGCAGCTCCAAGTGAGACTCCGTTAGAGACACAAGTTTAAACAAGTTTGAGCACTTCTTGGACCAAAAGTCACATTAAAAGTCTCAAAGCCTCATGCAGTTTTAATTGTTCCTTGCAGGCTAAACCTTAAAAAGACATTTAAATCTTTAAAGGGGTTTTCTGTAAAGCTTGTTTTTAAACACACGCTTCTACAACTGGAAGAGATTTTTATTGAGGAACTTGCCTGTCATGATCTTTATCCACCAAATGATACCTTGCCCGGAATGCTACAAGCCGGGCATAATATGCAGGGGCAGGAATGGAGACAGAGCGTGTGCACCTCACGTAGGTGTGACAGAGCTGGTAAGTCAGTAGTTGTAGTTCATCTGCCGTGAAGCAGTTGTCATCCCACAGGACCTGGTAATGTGAAGGTCGGCTGGTTCCCTGGAGGGAGAGTTTTAGGATTAATGCATTTCTAGCAGGACTTGGCTTCCTAAGAGACAAGTGGAACTGAAATCTAATTATTAAGCTCAACAGTATTTTTGCCTCACCCCATACCTACAAGTAGATCTCTGCATAGCAGTCCTGAAACATAGCAATTCACAAAGCCGGGCACAGCATTTAATGACAAGTCTACTCAAGCTAGCTGCTGAGCTGACAGGTATTTTCCTATCAGGTCAAAGATCTGGACTAGTTTCCAAATTACCTGAATTCCTGCATGACTACAGAGGTAAAAGTCAAACTCAGATGGATGTGTGATGGTGCTGTCCACTGTAGTGCCTGCTGGGACGTTGCCACTTTTCCCCACCTGTTAAAAAGATACAATTTTTAAAAATACAATTAACCTTCTAAATAACAAGCTGGATTAAGGCCACTTCTTTCCTTTAACACATTAATTGGCAATACGTTAGTAGATTGCTGTTATGTGAAGTCTCAAAACTAGATCAATTCAAGATGTTAAGCCAGATATGGTGATTCATACCTGTAACCTCAGCATTTGGGAAGCCGAGGCAGGAGGATTGTCCTGAGTTCAAGGTTAGCTTGGGCTACAGTATGAGACCCTGCCTCTAACTTAAAAAAAAAAAAAAAGTTGAGTCCCTTTGTAGCTTTTCCTTAACCCAATCTTTTATCCTAAAAGCATATTCTCATCAAATCCCCAGAGCCTCTTTGGGGAATCCAAATAAGAACTTTATCTATAGTTTTGTGCGTCAATATTGCCACATGTTTACAGATGACATTCTGTATACCGAGAAGGGGAAAACAACATTTAAGGAATGGAAATGTGGCTCAGCTCTAGAGTGCTTGCTTCGCAGGAGCGTGAGGAAGACCCTGTTCAATCCTCAGCACTGCAGCAAAGAGACAAAGACAAACTTTTCCAGAAAAAAAAATGACCTCCATTCCTCATCTGAAAGAAAAAGAACCCCCGACAAACACAGCTTTCAGTAAAAGATAAGATGAAGGTCTTCGAACTGGTTCACCAGGTTCAACAAAACTAATGTTTATATGCTCAGTCCTATGTCTTTGTCTATGTCCATGTCCATGTCTTTATGTCTGTGTCTTTGTCTATGTCTACGTCTACATCTATGTCTTCGTCTATGTCTTTGTCTATGTCATGTCTATGTCTTTATGTCTATTTCTTTTTCTATGTGATGTCTATGTCTTCGTCTACGTCTTTGTCATGTCTATTTCTGTTTATGTCTGTCTTTGTCTATATAGAAGTTCTAGCACACGATTATCCGAAGCCTCTGATGACATGGAGACCGAGAAGATAGTTCAGAGCCAGGCCAGTACTCACGGTCTTGAACAGAGCAGAATATCTTTGTGTCCCAATGTAATCATCTATAAAGAATCAGGTCATGACCTTTTGCATTTCTAAAACCCTAAGGCTCTAGAAAGGGAATCAGGATACTCCAGAAATGCACTGAACAGCAACAAATTAAATTTTGTTTCTCTCTGCTTTACTATGAGAAAGTTTAATAGCACAGAGGCATATGTTTCCATAGGGTTTATTTGACTACTTTCTAACTACTATGCCTTCCTTCCAGCTGTGAATTACATAATAATGCATATAAGAACTTGGAATACAGAGGATTCTTCCTTCAAATTCATATCAAGCTTGGGTATCTAGCTGAAGCAGAGAAAGTATACTGAGTTACAGCAATTCCTGCTTATCTCAAGTTATGGTTTCAGTTACTTGTGGTCAGCCAATGCTCAAAATATTATTAGCACAGTGCACTGGAAAATGGAGATACTTTGAGAGAGACAATAACACATGTTGCTTTTGTTACCTCTGTATTTCTTTTTGAGCCAATATCTGTATCACTTAGGATGGCCTGCCATTTAGTAGTATGGGTGGTCTTGAACCCACAGTTCTTTAATCTCAGTCTCCTGAGTGCTAAGATTACAGGTTTGAGATACTATGTCTGATTCACATAACTTTATTGCAGTTTGTAGTTTCCTTTTATTATTATTGATCCATACTATGCCTAATTTATAGTTTAAATATCTTTTTTTTTTTTTAAGATTTATTTATTATTGTATCTAAGTACATTGTAGCTGTCTTCAGATGCACCAGAAGAGGGCGTCAGATCTTGTTATGGGTGGTTGTATTGCTGGGATTTGAACTCATCACCTTCGGAAGAGCAGTCAGGTGCTCTAACCCGCTGAGCCATCTCACCAGTCCCTAATTTATAGTTTAAATGCCACAATAGGCATGTATTTTTAGAAAAAAGTGTATGTGTGGTATGTGTGCATATTGTGTATGTTGTGTGTGTGTGATGTGGTGTGTGCTTCTTTGTTGTGTGTATATGTTGTGCATGTGTATGTGTATTATGTGTATGCATTGTACATTTATGCACGTGTGTTGTGTGTGGAGGCGTGTATATGTTGTGTGTGTATGTGTTATATGCAGTATGAGTGTGGTGTGTGTTTGTTGTGTATATATATTGCATGTGTGTTGTGTGTATGTGCATTATGTATATGTGTTCTATATTTATGTATGTGGGGTGTGGAGTGTGTGTGTGTATGTTTTGTGTGAGTATGTGTTGTGTACAGTGTGTGTGTGTATATGTGTGTTTGTGATGTGTGTGTGTGTTTCAGGCATCCACTAGGAAGTCTTATATCCCCTGTGAATAAAAGAAACAAGTACATCCTGGGTCTAGTATCTTTCCTGAAATGTGTCCTGTAGGAATATTAGTTTTTACAGTGTGCTTAAGTGTTTTTTGTCAAATTTGAGGACTTTTTGCATTAAAGCACAGTTTATAAGGCTTTTTTAGAGAGAGAAATACAGCTCAGAGGATAGCACATGCCTGCCACATGGGAGGCTGTAGCTTCAGAGTCTAGTAACACACACACACACACACACACACACTTTTCTAATGTGTAATTTCTCAAAACCACTGTTTAATCGAGAATGATATTTAAGAAGACAACAAAATAGATGCTGTTTCCAAACTTATTTAACCACAGATCGTCTTTTCAAAAAATCTCTAGGGATGTCGAGTGGTAGTGGCACACAGCTTCAATGCCAGCACTTAGGAGGCAAAGGCAGGGAGATCTTTGAGTTTGAGGCTAGCCTGGTCTACAGAGTTCCAGGATAGCAAGGGATACACAGTGAAAACCTGTCTTGAAAAACAAAACAAAAAAATCCAAAAACAAAACAACAAAAACAAACTCTAGGGTTCTATAGATAAAAACCTAAAGCTATGTCTGTACAATGCCTGGGGGATGGAACACACTGAACTCAACAATTATTGTTTGAGCACCCAAGTTAGGCTTTGCAAATGTTGAGTCTAAGAGCCAATGGCAGAATGGATGAATGAATGGACTTCCACAGCACACACACTTTGGTACAAAGTGATACAGGTAAAGGCACTAGAATTGCTGGTAGGGAGGAAGTACTCACACTGTGTTTTATAGTGGAGGAGTTGTAAAGGAAGGGGAGCCTGGTATGGTAGCACACACCAGAACTCTCAGCACTAAAGCGTGAAGGTTGCAAGTTTGAGGCCATCTTGGGTACACAGCAAATGCTGTCTCTAAATAAATGAAAAAAATAGGATAAAGTCTGAAAACACTAGATGCACCCTGAGCCCAGCATAATGGATAAACTGTAGCTCGTCCATATTGTCATGTCTGAATTCAGCAAAGGGTGACACCTCAATATCTTATACTAAATAAGAAAAGCCAAACTCAAAAGCCACATTCATATTTATACGGCACCCTGGAAGAGGCAAAATTATAATCAAGAAATAAATTCCTATCATTGTTGCTTAATCAAAAGTTAGGGTCAGAAAAGGGTTGAGTACAAAAATCTTTTCTGGTGACACCAACCTGTGAGCCTGGTCAGTCAGGAAATGGAAGTAGGAGGATCTCAAAGTTAAGGTTACAGAGTGACTTCAAGAGCAATCTAGGTAAATTAGTGAGACCTTGTTTCAAAATGAAAGATAAGGGCTGGTGAGATGGCTCAGTGGTTAAGAGCACCGACTGCTCTTCCAAAGGTCCTGAGTTCAAATACCAGCAACCTCATGGTGGCTCACAACCATCCATAACAAGATCTGATGCCCTCTTCTGGAGTGTCTGAAGACAGCTACAGTGTACTTACATATAATAAATAAATAAATCTTTCAAAAAAAAAAGGTAAAAGGGGCCTAGATGACAGCACACTTGTTATATGTGTGAGACCTTAGATTCAATGTCCAACACCATAAAAAAAAAAAGATTCAGTGTAAACAGAACTATATGCATTATACCAGCAAGATTTTGCTGACAGGACCCTGATATAGCTATCTCTTGTGAGGCTATGCCAGTGCTAAAGTGGATGCTCACAGTTATCTACTGGATGAAACACAGGGCCCCCAATGAAGGAGCTAAAGAAAGTACCCAAGGAGCTAAAGGGGTCTGCAACCTTATAAAAGGAACAACAATATGAACTAACCAGTACCCCCCAGAGCTTGTGTCTCTAGTTGCATATGTAGCAGAGAATGATCTAGTCGGCCATCAATGGGAGGAGAGGCCCTTGGTCTTGGGAAGGTTATATGCCCCAGAACAGGGGAATGCCAGAACCAGGAAGCAGGAGTGGGTGGGTTGGGGAACAGGGCGGAGGTGAAGGTATAGGGGACTTTTGGGATAGCATTTGAAATGTAAATGAAGAAAATATCTAATAAAAAAAGAACTATCTGCATTAGTCTGAATCATAAAGTCCAACTGTTATCTAAAAAGGCACTTATAGTATACAACAGAAAGGACTGGGATAGATGCACTCATTCCAGATAAAGGAAATGGAAGACACAGTGAGGACACAGTGGAAGAAGAAATGAATGTGTTGTTTGGGCTCCCCAGGGAAAACATGGAGGAGCAAAGGAAGGTGTCTTGTAAGCACCGGAGGACACTTGGAGACTTCTGAGCAGTGGAGTGAGAGCAGGATGAAGGAGCAACAGCTACAGAGAATGCCACGAGTCTCCCGCCTGGGTAGTGGAAACACTTGAGGAGAGAGAGATTTGGAGGCAGAACACGGAAGACTATTTGGCAAACTGGACACGGCAGGGACAATAAGGCAGGAGAAGAATTTAAAAATGACTCTAAGTTTTCATTTTGGCTAACATAAAATACAGTGATGCCAAGCAACAGAGTCCAAGGAGAAGTAGGAGAGGTTTTGGATGGGGATTAAGCAATGAGTGGGAGGTTTAGACGTGTTTTGCTTGACATGCTTATGGTAGACTGCATCACTGATGCCAAATATTTCTGTACCCCTCCCTGGGGAAGATTATAAAGTTCCACCCAGCTAGCACAGGAGTGGCCATGTAAATTGCTTTGATAATAAAATGTGGCCCAAAATGTGTTACTTCTGGGCAGAAGCCTTAAGAGCCAGCACTCAGCTTGTCTTTTGTCCCTTCTGCTACACTGACTGGCAAGGTTCCAGATAGAGGACAACAGAGTCACAGCTGCAGCAGGGCCACCGTGAATGTGTAATAGGAGCAGGAAATGAATCGTTGTAAGCCACAAGGATGGGTTGTTGTTATCACCACTACACAGCAGGGTCTGTGGAGACTGATAGGATATAATGCTCACAGAGCATATAAGGGAAAATATCTTGTAGATAATTCAAAGTACAAATCAGGAGTCAGACAGAGCAGTCTAAGGTAGGGATATGGATTTGGTATTGATAAATAAGTGAACCTAGAAAAGTGGATGGGATCGAACTGAGAGCAGGAAGAAGTCAGGGAAGGGTTGAAGAGATGGTTCAGGGGTAAGAGCACTTGGTCTTTCAGTGGATCCAGGTTTGATCCTCAGTATCTACACTCCTCACAAATATCTGTAACTGCACGCCCCATGGATCGGTCCCCCAAGCCCCTCTGACCCCTGCGGGTATCAGGCCTGAGTGTGTTGCACATATGTACACGAAGCAAAAACACTCATACACATACAATAAGATAAATCTAATTTTTTTTAAGTAAAGGGAATCTGAATGCAGAGGCAGGTAGGAAGCCTGGAAATTCATATTCCTAAAGCCAGAGAAGGCTGTGCTGTCTCAAGTGTGGCTAAGAGGTCATTGTGGGAATCTGACCTGGTTAGAGATGAACAAGGCACAGAGGCACAACTTCAGTTCTCTCTTCTTCAACTTCCTACCTCCTGAAAATCCCAGTCTGAAGTCTGAAATGAGGGAACAGATAGCATGTCGAGTGACTGCTCTTCTAAAAGGGAATTTATAAGAGTTTTTTTTAAAAAAAGGTAGCCATGGAGAGAGAGAGCAGTTACCAAATGTTGATTGGAGGAATTGAGGAAGAACTGAACAACTTGTAGAACACAAGAAGGCAGCCATGGCATAAGGAGAATGAAGGCCTGTGAGCTGGCTGAGTGGCTGATGACCTGTGTTCCATCTCTGGAACCTAGATATAACTTGCCCTTTGACCTACTCACACACATACATACACAGGAAATTAACTAACTAGTGCGGCAGAAAGCACTGAGTCACAGGCACAGATGGGGAGATGAGCCTGAGATGTGAGGGAGGAGAAAAAGAAGCACAGATCACACTGGAAAGTAGAGGGCAGGTAAGCAACTGACACAGCCCATGCCTTCTAGGTCCTAGCTTCCCAGACAGCAGAGGTGGGACTCCGAAGGCAGCCGTGCCCACCATGACCCTGAAGAAGGTCTTCATTATCATTAAGGCATCATGGATAGAACTTTAAAAAAAATGGGATTAAACACTTAATGGGGAATAGAATGAGAAAAAGTTCACAACGTCTAAGGTTTAAGATTTGCTCTCGTGTGTATAACATGGTTCATGACTGAATAAATGATTTGTTCAGCCAGCAACTCCCATCAGTCAGAGTTGGAGCAAAGCAAATGAGCAAGTAGATGTATTCTGGAGTTGGAGGCAAGCAGGAGAACTGGAGATATTGGTCAGGGTATAAAGTAAACTACAGAACTGGAACATTGATCCTGAATGATGGCAAAGAACAGAGCGATAGGATAGAAAAATAATTCAGGGTCTGGCAACAGCTCAGAGGTAAACTGCTTCCAAATCTATTTGAGGCCCTGTGTTCTATTCCCAGCACTGAGGGTAGGGGTAAAATACTCCAGGTCCTGGATTTCCTCTCCACTCCACAGTAAGTGCATGGACAGCAAGTTTACATCGGGACAGAGAGGAAATCATGGCAATACAAGATGGGTGGCAGGATATTTCCTGCTTCAATTTCAGGCAAGCATTCAGATGATCTATACTAGCAGAGTCTAAGAATTCAGAGTCAGAGCTAGAGCAGCTGGCGGACAAAAATTTACTGTAAACTGGCTGGGAATGATGGGGAAAAGAACGCCTGTCTCCTGCAACTCAGAAACCAAAACCAAACACCTTGTTCCTGGAAAAGAGACAACTTTTGTCCTGGAAAACAATGGGAGGAGCCAGCAAGCTTAATGACCAAGCAACAGAACAGGTCTGATCTTCCTAGGCCTGGGGGAGAGCGGGACTGCACAAATGAAATAGTATCATAGAAAGTATCCAGAAAGCAGCCATCTAATAGTGTACTCTTGGATACCCACTTTAAACATAAATATTAAATCATAAGTCAAATAAATGGAAATGTTTTTTTATCAAGGGCTGGTAATTATATCCCAATTCAACACTCATTTATTAATTTAACCTTTATCATACCTCTTGAAATAGATTTTATTCCTCTTTTGTTGTGTTTTGTTTTCTTAGACAGGGCCTCATGCGGCCTAAGCAAGCCTTGGATGTGCTATGTCACTGAAGATATTCAGTTCTGAGGAACTGAATGCCGGGCTTTGTGTGTGCTAGCTACATCTCCTGCACTTGCTCTTTCTCTGAAGACAAGATAACTCAGGCTAGCCTGCCACTCGTGATCTTCTTCCTTTATCCTCCCAACTACTGGAACTACCCCTGTATAACCACCATGCCTAGATGTTGTTCACTATTACATTTCACAAGTAAAAATACAAATGCTCTTCGCTTTATGAAGGGATTATGTCCAATAAGGTCATTGTAAATGAAGATTTCACCTAACCTATCTAATCTTCTGAATATCATAGCTTAGCAATATAGCACACTGTAGACTGCCTACTGTTTACTCATGTGACAGTGGCAACATTATAAGAGATCACTATTAATAAAGCACATTTACTACAGAATGCAGACTGCTTTCACAGTAACATAAAACTGACAATTCCAAAGTCTGGGGCTGGAGAGATGGCTCAGCATTTAAGAGCATGTGCTTCATAATCCTGAGGGCTGCTGTCCCAGTAAATGCCTCTAATGCTAGGTCTAAAGTGAGACCAAGGCAGGAAGAATACTGGAGCTCTCTGGCTTCCAGCCTAGCCAAGAAAATGCAAGCCCCAGGTTCACGGATGACCCTGCCTCAACTGAATAAGCAGAGAATGGTAGAGGGGGACACCTAATGCCTGCTTTTGGTCTCTGTAGGCATGTACAGATGCATGCACCTACACATATTCACATGCACACACACACATGCAAATAGGTAAGTAAATACACACACACATATATACATGCATGCATACATATACACACATATACATATGTGCATGCATGCATACATAAATGAAAAATCTTAAGTTGAATTATCATAAATTTTCATTGTGGCTTTGGGAATTAAAGTCTCTTGCCTGTGATTAATAAGTATGACATCCTCATTCTTCCAAGTAGATACCCCAGGAATTCCCTAAACTGATATCAAGTCTCTGAGGTGGTTCTGCTTTATACCCTAGAACTATCGCTCGTGCATCAGCAGTAACAAGCGGCAAAAGCCACATGTGAAGTTCTGGGTTTGAGCTCCAGCCTGTCGACTGATATACTATAAGCAGCCACCTGCAGCTCCTGACACCATGACTTCCTAGTCATGATAGACTCAACCCTCAAACTGAGAGCCAAAGTCAAGTTCTTGTCCAGGGTTTTGTGACAGTGATAACAAAAGTAACTAGTCTACAATTCTCCAATGCCCTCTCCAAAACTCTAGAAACCAGCATTTCGGTCACACGAGAAAAGTGTTCATGCTTAATACTTGTGCTATCTAGAACTGGTCATCTAAATTCAACTGTGGTTATAATATGTATTAAATTATTATTAGACACAGGAGTTTTAGGGGATACTCTAAACATCTCCTCAAAGCCACATTTACTTGCCACACAGTCAGATGAGGAAGCTCACAGCACGTCTCCTTACCCTTTCCATTTTATCTGCACAGAAGAGTCGTGTGTGGTGCCTCTTTTGTACCACAATGTAAGTTATTCCCGGCCGATAGTCTTCCTCCAAGCTTATACAAGCCTTTCGAATTGCTATTAGCTCCGGCCAAGCTACCTAGGAGACAGAAGGGAAATTTTATTTCATGGAGAACTTGCCTAGAATTCCTCAGGTCTTGGGTCTCCAGTGGCAGGAAGGAGAGTGCTCTGTCAGAGTGCTGGTAGGATGGCACTGGGCTGATGGGAGCACCTGCTTCATCTGTCCCTCGGATACCCCTCCGCGGTAGTAGATGATGCGTGTGGGCTTGAAGCGCGTGGACTTATAGAACTGAATCAGCAGCTCCCGAGCCATGCTTGTCAGGTCCTGCACGACCTCCTGGCTATAGAGGAGCTCCTGGGCGATCTCCTGTCGAGATGTCTGTACCCGGACCGTGGCACAGTACCGGCTGGGATGGCCATCCATGCTGCCCACCACGGCTGCAATAGAAGGCTTCTTCCCATCCCCAGCAGGCGGATGAGTGACATCTGCTCCCAGGAAGATGACAGGCTGCTGGAACACTGAGGGCCTGTCCGAATTTAAGAAGACAGTGGCACTCAATTAGTCTAGAAAAATATATCAGCAGAGATAACTGCAGGAATAAGTTTAGAAATGAGGACCCTCTGCCCATTAGGAAAGAACACTAACCTTCCAAAACCAACTCTCTTTAAGTTGTGAAATTTAGAGAAGGGGATCAAATCCATTCTTAGCTGTTTCATATAGACTTATGCTATATTTATTTATATTATATATGCTTAAATTTTATACGTAATATTTATCACTTAAACCATACATTTTATTTATTTTTATTTGCATATATACCTACACAAATATAATCTCTACAAGAGTAGGAATTTTGGAGCCGGGCAGTGGTGGCACACACACCTTTAATCCCAGTGCTTGGGAGGCAGAGGCAGGTAGATTTCTGAGTTCGAAGCCAGCCTGGTCTACAGAGTGAGTTCCAGGATAGCCAGGACTACACAGAGAAACCCTGTCTCTAACAAACAAACAAACAGTAGGAATTTGGGGGCTGGAGAGATGGCTGTTCTTCCAGAGATCCCGAGTTCAATTCCCAGCAACTACATGGTGGCTCAAAACCATCTGTAGTGGGATCTGATGCCCTCTTCTGGTATGCAGGGGCATATGCAGATAGAGCACTCATATACATAAAATAAGTAAATAACTCTTAAAAAAGAAAAGAGTAGATATTTTGTTATATTTTGGTCATTACTAGTACCTAGAATGTTGTTTAGCTCTTACTTGGCATTTGATAAATATTTGTTGAAAATACAAATTTATTCAGTGTCCCAGTTCTTTTATCTAAAGACAAATATGAGAACTGTATGGAAGGTTTCAGCTTCACCTTCTGTCTAATACAGCAGTGGCCAAAACTTTTCACATCTAAGAGCTCATATAAAAATGGTATTTTGGAGTTGAAAAGCAGATGTTATTATCTTCAGAGACAAGGAACTGAGGACCAGATAGCTTAAAATTTCACATAGGCAACAATCCCCAAATCTCTCAATCCTTGCCAGTACTGTGTTGTTGACCCCAGCACCATCTTGCCTTAGTGTTTGGTTACTCCCAAACTAATCTGAGAAGTCGAAACTTAAACAAAAGCCTATCACTTGGCGTGGAGAGAACTCAGTCTCATCAGGCCTCTCTGAGGCAGGCCAGGAGGGTTGGCTCAGTGATGGAGGGTGGATGCAGCGGCTGACACCCAGCAGCAGCACACAAAGTGTTCCTTAAACGGCACTACTTAGAGCTGGACATGGTCATAGGCACTCCAGCCTTCCAGAAGCAGAGGCAGGAGGATTACTACAAGTTTGAGGCTAGCCTGAAGTCAATGTAGTGAATTTCAGACCAGCTCGGGCTTTATATGAGACCCTGTCTCCAAAAACCCAAAAAATTAAATAACAACAATAACAAATTAAATAACAAAAATAAATTTGCTTATCAGAGTATGATACAAAGCACAGCACAGATAACATAGCTGCAATACCTATATGCTATCAAAGACTTATAACCAGAACTACATAAAACTGTGACTACAAATCAATGAAATTATCTCATAACGCAATATAAAAATGGGCAAAGAAGCCATGTAGTAGGTATCTGTAGTTCCAGCTGCTCAGGAGGTTAAAAATGCTTTAGCCAGAAGTTCAGGATCAGCCCAGGTCCTCCTTACCTCCCTTCCCTTCCTCCCCTTATCTTTCCTTTCCTTGTGGTACTGGAGACCAGTATGTGCTTGTGAAATGCTAGGCAAGTGCTTATTAAGGCCTCAGCCTTACAAAATCTGTTGCTTTATCCCCATCCACATTCAGATGTAGCTATAGTAGCACAAGCCTGTAATCTCATCTTCTTGTGAAACAAGATCACTTAAGCACCATCTCAATATGTAGCCCTAGCTATCCTGGACCTCACTAGGCTGGCCTTGAATTTATACAGATTTTGCCTAGCTCTACCTTCCAACTCCTCTGATTAAAAGTGTGCACTGCCAAGCCTGGCAAGACTTGTTTTCTAATTGCATGTATGTGCCTATATAAATTTATGTGCACTACATGTATAGATGTCCTCAGAGGTTTCATGTTTCCTGGAACTAGTATTACAGACAGTTGTGAGCTGCCTGATGTGGGTGCCTGGAACTGAACTTGGATCCTTTGCAAGAACAGTAAGAGATCTTAACTGCTGATCCATCTCTCCAACCAACCCCTTCACTTTAAGACAAACCTGGACAGTACAGATTCTGTCTCAAATAAATTAATAAACAAGAAAACTAGTAATAAATCAGAAGGTCATCTTCAGTTAATTATCTCTAGACCATTTTAGGCTACATGAAACTCTGAGATCCTATCCTAAAACAAACAAAAAAAATAACCAGACAGACAAACAAAAGAACTGAACTAGCTCCTTACAAAAGATGCTCAACGTTAACCTTAAACATGCTTATCATCATCAATCAGGGAAAAGCAAATTAGCGGGGCAGTGGTGGTGCACGCCTTTGATCCCAGCACTTGGGAGGCAGAGGCAGGTGGATTTCTGAGTTCGAGGTCAGCCTGGTCTACAGAGTGAGTTCCAGGACAGCCAGGGCTACACAGAGAAACTCTGTCTTGAAAAACAAACAAACAAACAAACAAAAACAAACAAAAGCAAATTAAAATCATGGTAAGATACTATTGCTTTTCATAAAAATGGCTACAATGAAAAGCACTGATACTGCCAAGGATTGATAATGGTATGGAATGAGTGGAACTCTCAGTGGAAATGTAAATCGGGATAGGCAGGTTGGAAAATGCCTTACTGCACCTGCTAAGGATAAATCTTTGTATTCTCTATAACTCATTCTCTGTAATCCAGCAATTCCACACCTGGAGTCCCACACAAGAGAAACAATGCTTCTATCTATCAACACTGTAGAACTGCACAATGAATATATAATATTGATCAAAGAACAGGCAAAATTATGTGAATTTTACCTAATTAATAAAGTAATCCATAACAATGAAAATTATTGAAATGCAGCAACGTTAAGTGAATTGCACAAACATAATGTTAAGGAAGGGAAGATAAGCCTGACGGAATGCTCCGCTCCTCTTGTCCCAGCTCTCAGAGGCAGAGGCAGGCAGATCTCTGTGAATTTGAGGCCAGCCTGGTCTACAGAGTGAGTTCCAGGACAGCCAGAGCTACACTGTTTTGGGAAAAAAGAAAAAAAAAAAAGGAAAATAGAGAAGAAAAAAGAAGACAAACTAAACAGAGCATACTGCCCCAGTGACTCTGCTTACAGGAAGGTGACTGGTAAACAAATCTATATGACAGGTCTGAGGGATAGTTTCTTTTGGAGTTACCTGTTTATATGTAACTCAAGGTTTCATGTAATAAGCAAGCGCTAGACCAGTGAGCTACAGTCCTGGCCCTAGGAGTTGGCTCTGGAGTGAGTGACAAGAGAGCGCTTGAGAGAGCCTGGAAAGGCTCCAAGTCTTACTGGTATTGGGAACATGTGTTTACATACATTACATAAGAAATAGCCATTGAGATGCATGTTTGAGATGTTTTGTTTCTTTGCTTTGCACTGGTGGGAATGAGACCCAGGGCCTTACACACATTAGGCAAGTGTTCTCCCACTCAGCCACATCTCAGACCTGGATTTTATTTTATTTTTTGTTTTGAGACAGGGTCTTACTGTGTAGCTTTGGCTAGCCAAGTGCTCACTCTGTAGGTATGGCTGGCCTGGAACTCAATAGCCTGCCTCAGACACCTGAGTGCTGGGATTAAAATATGAACTATCACCTGGCAAATAAATTCTTGGGGGTTTTGATTTTATTTTAATTTTGTTTTGTTTTGGCTTTTTTTGAGACAAGGCCTTGCTATATACCCTAGTCTGGCATGAAATTCACAATCCTATGATCCTCCTACCTTATTTTCCCCCAAGTAATGGTGCTGGTAGCATCACATCTGGCTGGGAAGTGTGCTGTCTTAAGTGACATACATTAGATTTGTAGGAAGGAGAAGCCCTGATTTTACCTTTGGTGAGGCACCAGCACATTGTTAATCCCTCCAAGCTTTGCGTTTATCTTCAGGCAGAGGTTGGAAAGGGTCTGGGGCGAGGTCTTCACAACATTCTTGACCTGGACACACTGTGTGGCCATACCTAGAAGGGTATCTCCAACACGTTTCACCTCCGCTATAAAAACAAGTCAATAAATTAGCTCCCTTTAAAATGCTTGGTCACTTATGCTTAGTTACTGTTGAGTGAAGGGCAAAGCCCTGAACATTTAACGTTTACAGTCTGCACACTGGGCTCTGTGCGAGGGTCAGGTGCCAGCACTTTTCCTGCTAAACCCTCAGAGCAGCCTCTCCTTTTCTCCTGGCTGCAGCTCTGAAAGCCAGCCCACTTCCTTTATCCTTCTGGTGCTGCCTGCCTCCACTTGCTAGGTCCCTTGAGGGTTTCTTATCCCTCAGAACTGGTCTGGTGAAGGAATTAATCTCCCGGCTCCACCCTCCTCAGAGCACACACCACCCTCTCAGTTTTACTTTGTTCCCCTAAACATTAGAGATTAATAAAAGGTGACAAAAGACACAGATAGAGAGGATTGGAGGCGTGTGACGAAGCTTAAGGGCTGGTGTGACCTTACAGTCTGACTCAGATGGTCACCCAGAGAAGAGCCTGTCACTCATCTCATAGCAGATACAAACTTACCATATCTTCCTCTAGAGGCAGCAGGCCCCTCACCCCCAACTCCAGTCTACTGCCCCATTCTGATACTCCTAAGTGCTTTTCGCTAGAATGTTCTGTGCCTTCCAGCTCCCTGGGCAATAGATGGCCCACACAGCATTTCCCACCAGGTTGGGTAAGGCTAGTTGTATCCAGATGTAGAGAGAAAAACATGGTGGCCAGGAACCTTCTAAACGGTGTCTGCTCTACCAAGTTGGGTCTCAGAGTGAGAAGGGTGTGGTTACATGGAGCAGAGGCCATTGACTATTGAGAATGGACAGAAAAGAAGACCAAGAAAGGAATCTTGGCCTGGATGAGGCTCAGTTGATAAAGTGCTTCCCTACCATGTATGAAGCCATGGGCTCAATCCCCAGTACCACATACATCAGTTGTAGATTACATTCCTAGAATCCCAGAACTTGGGAGGCAGAAATAGGAGGATTCAATGTTCAAGGCCATTCTCTATTACATGAGTTCAAGGCCAGCCTATATAAAATCTTGTCTCAACAGAAAAAGGGAGAAGGGCTGGGGGAGAAGAGAGGAAGGAATAGAAGAGCATATCATCATGCCCCAACCCCATCATTTTTCATTGTTGCAGGGAGCTTTCGAAGCAAAGTACTCTACCACTGAGCTATCCACCTGTACACACACCTGAGTCTCAGGGGCTTAGACCACTAACAATGCACAGCTGGGACTGTGCAATCACCTAGCTTATTCTGTCAAACCTAGGACTTGAAATCATCTCTCATTCAACATTAAGTGTTTATACTCTTATACTAAAGGCACATGCTTTTAATCCCAGCACTTGGGAGGCAGTGGATCTCTGTGAGTTTGATGCCAGCCTGGTCTATGGGGTGAATTCCAGGACAGGCAGAGCTACACAGAAAAACACTGTCTCAAAAAAAAAAAAAAAAAAAAACACAAGTGTTCATACCATATACTGGTGTCTTCCCAGGCAAAATCACCACTATTAGCTGCAGGCCCACATATGTCATTTTCAGATGTTTAAACATGGGCTCCACGCTGTCTGCACCTTGAGCATACTTGCAGAAACATGGCTGACCCTGGATGGGCATCCCTGCATCCTTGGAGATTTTACGAAGTTGGTCAGTGAAACTCCTGTTAAGATAAAACCATTGGTACACAGCGCTTTCATTTTCACACAAGTCTTTACACAGTTGCCAAAAACAGATTGGCAGTTGTACCACTGCAATTAAAACAGAACAATCGGTATTAGTGAGCTAACAGATATCAGTCTGAATTTTTATTACTATTTTTTTTGTGGTACTGGAAATGAAACCCAGAGCCTTAAGTATGCTAAGCAAACATTCTACCACTGAGCTATACCTTCAAACCCCATTTTTAATTTCTAAAAAAATACAGTTCAGCTGAGCTTTATGGACTATAATAGAATTTATATTTAAAATATTTTTAAAATAATCAAATCAGTAATTCAGAGCTTTAAAAAAAAAAAAAAAGAGGGTCCCAGTTTTGGGTAACGCATATTTTGATAAGGCTGGTGAAGGCAGAGTAGGTGAGCTTGTGTTCAACTCAGAACATGTAATCATTATTTCATATTCAAGTCTGGATGTTTAGAATTAGAAACAAACTTGTGAAGTTTAAATTTTGGATTTAAGAAATTACTTAAATCTGTGCATAAGTCAGGTTCTCACTATTTAGTCTTAGCCGGCCTGAAATTTGCTCTGTAGACTAAGTTGGCCTTAAACTTGCAGAGTCCCCTCTGCCTCTGCCTCCCTAGTGCTGGGATTAAAGGTGTGCACCACCAGACTTATTATCAAAGTAACCGCTTTTGTACATTTGCCAATGTCTTTCTTCTAGGGTTCCTTTGTTTCACCCCAGTTCTGTTTCTCGGTTTTCTTTACCCTTCTCGTGGGCTTCCTTACACAGACGGTGTATCTGTAAGAGGTGACACAACTCTGAGGCAGTTTTCCTGCAGCAAAACAAGCTCATCTAGTGAGTTATAATTGCCAGAAATATGCTAGTTCTCATTTTTACCGGAAAAGGTGCGATGCCCGTGGAAAGGTTCTCCTAAGAATAGGAGAGTTTTCCAAATAGCATTGCTCCTACTCTGTCTATTTCACAGCTTCTGGCGCATCTCGTCACCAGTTCCTACTTGAAATATGCAGAAGCTGAGTCAGACTCTCAAAGAATTCTCAGTTTACAATACAGTGCAGGGCCTTTTCTGTAGAGCCGGAAGACATAACTGTGGGCATCAGGGGTCGGTGCCAGTGTACCCAGCACAGACACAGAAAGATGGCATTTCATATCTAGAAGGAGTATTACTGAGCTGAAAATGGGATACTCACTTTAGCAAATCTTCCCTACATTGTTTCTGAGGCGCAAAACAAGCCACTGCCCATACTTTAATTTCAATGCCAGCATAAAACTGTTTTCCTCGCATGTCCCAGACACCCTGGCTGGGTGTGGCTACTGTTTTATTCTTTAAAAAACAGAAAACAAAAAAAAGAAACAAAAGAAAAGAGAAAAGATATTACAATCTAAGACCATTTTTATGTTGAAGGGGGAACAAACAAAACTTTATCTGGTACAGTAGGAGTCAGAAGCAACAGAGAGCACTGACTACAGGTAAATTCAAAGGTGCATCTATTTTTGATTGGTGTGGAAGCGGCTTACCCTGCCTCCGTACTGCAGCATTGGAGCCGGAAGCACCCTGCCTGAGAGCTCCGTCATCTCGTTGTGCACAACAATCCCGAATTCCTTCAGGTATGGGTCAGGTCCACCCACCATGCTGTTGCTCTTCACCTAAGGAATGGAAAGCCTGCATCTATAAAAGCAAACAGGAACTGTGTCCCCTCCGGAGCTGTTTATTCTGTTCTGGGTTTTGGTTTGGTTTGGTTTGGTTTGGTTTGGTTTGGTTTGGTTTGGTTTGGTTTGGTTTTTCTCCAGCTCACAGATGGCTAATCTTGAAGACACGCCTTACTGACCAGTCTACTGATTTCCTCCTGTCTGTCAGGAGCAGATCTTGCTGTGGCTTTGATCATGGTGGATGTCTGATTGTCTGTGAGCTTCTTTATACATCTCTGTCCTGCCACTATATTACAGACCTGCAAAGAGACAAAGAGAAGCTAGGTTTCATAGAAATGGGCTTCTATACATGAAGTCTTTGTCTATTTCCAGGAACAAATGGTTATATAATAAATTTATATGCACAAGATTCTTCAAAAAGACTAAACTCTGCCACAAGTTTATAACATCTTGTTTGTTTGTTTTTTTTTTTTTAAAGACAGGTTTTCTCTGTGTAACCCTCTCTATCCTGGATCTCACTTTATATACCAGGCTGGCCTCAAACTCACAGAGATCCAGCAGCTTCTGCCTCCTGAGTGCTGGGATTAATTAAAGGCATGCAACCAGACCCGCCCAGTCTGAATGCTTCTTTTTTAAAAGAAAAATTAATTCAAGAGATTAGCAAAAGAAATGTCATTTGGCTTACCTCAAGTGGCAGGTAGGTATGCTTTTGCTCTTGTCCCACTTGAAGGCAGGGAAGATGGGGGTATTTCAGCTGTAGGTTATACTTCTGCTTAAAATACTGAGCTACTGTACATTCCATAGCTTGACCATTTTCTAGCTGCAAAGGAAAGCTAGAATAAAGAATGTCAACTTAAAACTTTTACTTCTTTAACAAGTAAACAAAACCTACTAACGTTTTCTATGTTGGTTAGTCACTTAAGAAACAAGGGCCAAGGGAGGGCTGAGGCTGTGGCTCAGATGGTAGAAAGCTTGCTTAACATGCACAGAGCCGTGTGTTTGGTCAGCAGCACTTAATTAAACACAGTGGTACATGCCTATAGTTCAGCCCTTAGGAGATGTAGGCAGAAGAATCAAGAGTTCAATGTCATCCTCACTTACATAGTAAGTTTTAGGCCAGCCTGGACTCCATAGGACTCTCAAAAAGGGATTGGGGGAGGCAGCAAGATAGCTCATTAGGTGAAGGTTCTTGCTACCAAGACTAACAAGTGTGTGTGTGTGTGTGTGTGTGTGTGTGTGTGTGTGTGTGTGAGAGAGAGAGAGAGAGAGAGAGAGAGAGAGAGAGAGAGAGGAGGGAGGGAAAGAGAGAAGGGGGAAGAGAGAAAGAGAATGCAAACAAACAAATAATGAAAGAAAGGACAAGGATCAGGCCTAGGGGCCAAGCACAGCGGCAGGGTGTATGTGCAGAATGAATGCATAAAGCCTTCTGTTCAATCCCCAGCACCACCACCAAAAAATAGGCTGAGTACTTTCAGTGAAGTCATTTTAGTATTATACCAGAACAATTCCAATGAAATTTCAATTTTTGTTGAAGCTGAGGAAAAAAAAAAAAAACAAACTTTTAATTCAAAATTTATTTATTTTTTTCCACAAAAGATCTAGGACTGGTGGCTCACACCTGAAACCCTAAGCACTCAAGAGACTGAGGCAAGAGAACCACTTCATGTTTGAGGCCAGGCTGGAATATTTACATCCACTGTGTGCACGCTGGTTGCCTCAGAGGTCAGCAGAGGCCCACAGATCCCTTGGAACTTGAGTTATGGACAGCTGTGAGCTGCCCTGTGGGTGCTAGGAATTGTACCCTGATTTTCCACAAGAATAACAACTTCTTCTAACCACTGGGCCCTCTCTACAACCTATCTTGCTGGCTACTGAGATGTATACTTGGAGTCATCCACATAATTTTATTTGCTCAAGATAAACTTTTTCTATATGAATGACTATATTTAATTGAGGCTACATTTTTAGATCTCTAAGATTTGAGATTCCTAGCCAAGGCAAATTATGTAGTTTGGATGCAACAAGACTAAATACACAGATAGATTAAGAGGTATAAAATAAGCCGGGCATGGTGGCGCATGCCTTTAATCTCAGCACTGGGGAGGCAGAGGCAGGTGGATTTCTGAGATTGAGGCTACCCTGGTCTACAGAGTGAGTTCCAGGACAGCCAGGGCTATACAGAGAAACCCTGTCTAGAAAAAAACCAAAACCAAAAACCAACAAACAAGAGGTATAAAATAAAATAAAATCCCTCACTTTACAAGCCCTGGATGATATGGTAGAAAGAGAGCAGCAACTCCTAAAAGTTGTCCTCTGACTTCCACATATATGCTATGACATACTGGTGTGTGTGTGTGTGTGTGTGTGTGTGTGTATGCTCGCGCACGCTCGTACACAGTATAGTAATTGTAACCGTATAGTAATTGATTACAATTATTGGATTCCTTTTTAAAAGTCTTAGTTATGTTTGTATGTACATGTATGTAGCATATGTGTGCATGTGTGTGTGTGCTTATGAAGGCCAGGGGTCAACATGCAGCATCCTCGATTACTTTGCTTTTTGAGACAGAGTGTCTTGCTGCACCGAAAGAGCACCCAGTGACTAGGCTGGCTGAGGAGCAAGCTCAGGGATCTTCCCACTTCTGTCCCTCTTGTGCTAGAATGTTCCCCACCATGCCTAGGTTTTCTGTGGGTAATGGGGATCCAAACTCAGGGGCTCATGCTATAGAGTAGGTGCTGTATAGATTGGTCATCTTTCCAGGCCCTGATGATTACATTCTTAAATAGAAGTTGGCCTATGTTTAGTATAGGTAAAAGGTATACTAAATCACAAATCCCTAAAATATCTTCTAAAGCTTTGATGGTAAGTCAAGATTCCTGTGATCCTGAAAAACATCTTCTCCAATGATGTTCAATAGCTTCCTCTGTTATCAAACTGATATCAAATTTTACTGTTAATTTGGGTTTCCTTTCTTTATCTTTTCCTTTCATTTTGTGATTTTTTTTAAAATTTTTTAAGACAGGGTATCTTGAGATAGTTCAGGCTGGACTCAAACTCACAGCAATCCTCCTGCCTCGGTCTCATCTAATAGATTACAGGACTAAACTGTCATGTATGGCTCCCATATTATTTTACATGTGATCCACATACGTTTGATGACTGGCTGGCCGTCTTGTCACATTACAAACTCGATATTTTCGTTTCATCTGTCCACAGTGTGTCACCTCAACCTTAAGACCTGAAGAGGAGGGGGGGGAGAAAGAGAGAGAGAGGGAGAGAGAGGGAGAGAGAGGGAGAGGAGAGAGAGAGGGAGGGAGAGAGAGAGAGAGAGGGAGGGAGAGAGAGGGGGAGAGAGAGAGGGAGAGACAGAGAGAGAGAGGGAGAGAGAGAGGGGAGAGGGAGAGAGAGGGAGAGAGAGAGAGAGAGAGGGAGGGAGGGAGAGAGAGGGGGAGAGAGAGAGGGAGAGAGAGAGAGGGAGGGAGGGAGAGAGAGAGAGAACCTAAAATATCCATTTTAATTAAAATCATAGTTAAGAAACTAGATTCAAATATTGTCTTTAAAAAGTCAAGAAGTGGCAGGGCATGGTGGGACACATCTTTAATCCCAGCACTCAGGAGGTTAGAGGCCAGCCTGATCTATAGAGTGAGCTCTACAACAGCCAGAGATATGAAGTGAGACTCTGTTTTGTTTTTGTTTTTGTTTTTTGTTTTTTTTTTTTAAAAAGTCAACAAGTGCATTACTCTGGAAAGAATTCTCATGCAGATAATAGAGATTTCTCCACATACACAAATAGTTAAGAACTTAATACAGAATAAGAGTTACAAGAATATGGCAACAATTTAATCATAAAGAGGCAAAAAGTCTAAGCTAAGTCAGATAAATTAGGTCCCAGGTGATCTAAGATGTTCAACCATTTTTTTTTTGAGACAGGGTCTCTCTACATAGCTCAGATTAGCCTTGATCTTGTGATCTTCCAGCCACAGTCTCCTGATTGCTGAGATTCTAGACAAGCAAGCAATACCAGGTCTGGCTACATAACTGACCTAATTCATTCATTAAGTTTATAAGTATTAATATGTTCTGATGTGTATTTTCAAGTCTAAGTGTACACTGACTAACACAGCTAAAGAACTTATCCAAAGTCCCACTGCTAGGACTAAGTAGGCTAGGAAGAGAACCCAGGTCTGTGTGGTTCAGGCCCAGATGACATGTACTGTATTACACTCAAGTCACGGTGACATTCTCATGAATACCTACCCCTAATTTCTTTGGTAAACTTGACACGCTGGGAGTCTGTTAGAGGTTTCGTCTGCTCATTGATGTTCTGAATGTCTAAAACCTCACACATGAACTCAATGATAGGTTGAGCCCGGTAGAAAGCAGTTGCAGATACTAACAAACAGAGAAAGGATACTTAAGCATCAAGGCAAAGTGAAGGACCCAAACTAAACGAACAAAAAGCAGAGTTAGCAGATGGAGTTCCAACCCACCATCGATATTGAGCATCATATTCCACATGGCAGGTCTCACAGACTGATGAAAGCCGAACCAGACCTCTCTGCCCCCTCCCAGAGGGTGGTAATAACCTTCAGGAGGTGAGAAAAAGGACCGGCCTACTGGAGTGTACCTGAAGAGACAAAGGTTTGACTACTTCATGCAAAACATTTTGACGTCAGTTTGAGAACTGAAATCGAGTTGGAATGGTGATTTATGTTGGAACTCTTGTATGGCTAAGAACAATCTGTCGAAAGGGCTGACATTTGTGGGAGGGGAGCCAAAGTAAGGTACTGACCTCATAGAGGGGAGATGCCTTGTAATCACATCAAGAGCTTGTACCGAGTCGTCTGGGACTTCATTCAGGTGTCCAGCTAAAGCTTCTAAAAGCAGCTGAAGGCTCACAACTGACACCCACTGCACAGACACTTTGAAAGTTTGGTCTTTACCCTCACCTGGGAGGGTCACCTCCATATCAACCTAGGGAAAATACATATATACAAACAGGTTTGTAATGGTTGTAGGAAAGACCCCAAGAATATTCCATATGGCATATGCATAATGGATATTTATCTTAACACTTTTTATTATTGCAGACCATTGGAAATTCAATTTTCAATAAGTAAATAAGTAATTTAATAGAAAATATTATACAATAATTAAAAATAAGAGGGCAGAGGGATGGAATAGGTAAATGCTATACCACCAAGCCTAATGACCTGAGTTTGATCCTGGGCACCACATGGTAGAAGGAGAGAAACAACTCCCACAAGTTGTCCTCCACCTTGCGTATGTACACCATGGCAGGCATGAACCCACCATATATACATATACATATATACATACATACATACATACATACTACATACTACATACTTAGATGAGATACTCAGAGTGGACAGAGCCACAATGACTCTGCTTAGATGAGATACTCAGAGTGAACAGAGCCACAATGACTCTGCTTAGATGAGATACTCAGAGTGGACAGAGCCACAGAAACAGAAGGGAGAATGGTGGGCTCCAAGGCAGGTGGCAGGGAGGGATGGGAACTACTGCTTAGTGGGGAGAGTGGGTCTATTTAAGATAACAGAAAAATGTTTGAGTAGATGGTAGTTACAAGTATACAACAATGTGAATGCTCTTAAAAACAGAGTGGCTGGGGCTAGAGAGATGGCTCAGCGGTTAAGAGCACTGACTGCTCTTCCAGAGGTCTTGAGTTCAATTTCCAGCAACCACATGGTGGCTCACAACCATCTGTAATGGGATCTGATGCCTTCTTCTGGTGTATCTGAAGACAGTGTTGGATCTCCCAGAACTGGAATTACAAATGGTTATGAACCACCACATGGGTGCTTAGAATTGAATTCAGGTCCTCTGAAAGAACAACAACGGTTCTTAACCACTTACCCATCTCTCCAACACTACCTTTTTAAATTTAAAAGTACTTTTTGAAAGTCAATTTTTAGAATATTTTCTTCCTTATCTATTTTTGTGTATGAGTGTAGGTTCCCATGGAAGCCAGAAGAGAGAGATGGACTTTCCTGGAGCTGAAGTTTCAGGCAGTTGTGCTGCCTGATGTCAGTCCTGGGAACCAACCTTAGTCCTTGGAAACAGCAGCAAGAGCTCTTAACTGCTGAGCAATCCTTCAGTACCTTCTCCAAATGCTTATTACATCTGTTTATTTATTTATTCCTTTATTGTATGGTACTGTTTGTTTGTATATGCTCTGCCCAGGGAGTAGCACTATTAGATGGTGTTTGCCCCTATTGGAATAGGTGTGTCACTATGGGAATGGGCTTTAAGACCCTCATCCTAGATGCCTGGAAGCCAGTATTCTCCTAGTAGCCTTCAGATGAAGATGTAGAACTCTTAGCTTTTCCTGTACCATGCCTGCCTGAACACTGCCATGCTCCTGCCCTGATGATAATGGACTGAATCTCTGAACTTGTAAGCCATCCCCAATTAAATGTTGTCCTTATAATAGGTGCCTTGGTCGTGGTGTCTGTTCACAGCAGTAAAACCCTAACTAAGACAATGTGTATATACATGTACATGTTTGTAGGTGAGTATGTAGTATGGCACATGTGTGGACATCAGAGGACAACCTGTGGAAGTCAGTTCTCTCCTCCTACCATATAGGTTCCCAGGGATAGAATCCAGATTTCTTGGCTTGGATTACACTACACCCACCAAGCCACTTCAGAATCTCTAATTTTTAAAATATTACAGGCTTACAATACCCTATAACTCCAGCTCCAGAAGATTTGATGTCCTCTTCTGGTCTCTGTCAGAACCATATGTACATGTCTACAAACTCACACACAGTCATTTGCATAAATATAATTAAAAGATATAATTTTTCACTGTTTGTTTTGTTTTCTTTTGTCTTGTTTTGACTCAGAGCCTCACTATATAACCCTGGCTGGTCTGAAATTTCCTAGGTAGACCACACTGGCTTGGAACTTGCAGAGATACTCCTGCTTCTGTCTCCTAAATGCTGAGATTAAAGATGTGTACCACCTTACTTGGCACTTTTTTTTTTAACTATTAAAATCAATGTTAAAGAGTGTGCTGTGGTACTGTTTTCCTAAGTGAAGCTACGAAAACCCGTTTGTTATATTTAGGCAGTACTCTGTTAAAGTTCACTGTAAGTGGGGAAAATGTAGAATATATGTGAAGTCAGTGTAACTGCAGGGCTCCTTTTGTCTGTGCTTACCAGGGAAGACACAATGACTGTGGGAAGTGTAACCAGTCTAGCATCACTGTTCCAAGAACTGAGGTGAAGGAGGCTGTGAGGGGCTCAGTGGTTGAGCAGTCACCACCATGTGTGCAGCCCCACAGCAAGAAGAGGAAGAGCAGCAGGAAGAGGAGGAAGCTTGCCAAATGCTCTGCGAGAAAACGTGCCGCCACACGGAGAAAGAAGCCACATGGGGACAGAGAGAACCAACTCACAAGTGTTTGTGGCATGAGCACGCCTCAGAAGCACTGACGGTGTCCCCGAAGGAAAGCCTCTACCATCTGCAGCTGCCACTGAGTGACCTGGAGTGCCCCCTGCTGGCACTTACCCGATCGCGTCCGATTGGCAGTGGGTGTGCCGTGTACATGTTTCTTTTGCCATCGTAGCCAGGCTGCCGATCTCCAAATATCTGCATCTTGAAGTGCCGCACCATAGTGTCTACCACCTCCCTTAACAGTAATGGACACAGTGGCAGTTAGCTTTGAGAAATGATCAACAGAAAGTGGCTCCACGCTTTCATCTAAACTCTGTGTGGTGCCACTAGAAAAAAGCCAAAAGTCACAAAGATGACTCAAGTAATGAAGAAAAAAAAAGCCTTAAGGAAGGTAACAACAAATGGACACAAATGAGCACATAGAACACACCTGCAATCCCAACACTGGCACGGTGGAGACAGGAAGATCAAGAGTTCGAAATCATCCTTGGCTAGATACTGAGCTTGAGACAAGCTTGGACTACATGAGACCCAGTCTCAAAAAAAAAAAAAGGAAAAGTGGACCAATGAGATGGCTCAGCAGATAAAGCTAACCCCAGAACCTATAGGTAAAGGAAAAAAAACAATTCTCTCCAGTCATTCTCTGACCTCCACACATATGCCACAATACACACACACACAAGAATATAAAGAAAGTAACTATAGCTTCATAAGAATAATATATTTGAGGCATCTAAGCTTTGTGTGGATGTTTACTACTTGTAGTGGCTATCCCTGATTGACAACTTGACTATATTTGGAATGAACTACAATCCAGAATTGGAAGGCTCACCAGTGACCCTAACCTGGAGGCTGGGAGATAGAAGTTTCTGATCTGGATCTTGGTATGGAGATCTTGAAGCATAGTGGCTATGGATTCCAAAAGATTAAGACAGGGAGATCTCCCTGGCACACACCTTTAATCTGGGCTACACCTTCTGCTGGAGATCATATATGGACATTAGAAGAAGGGAGACTAGCTCTCACTCCTTCGCCTGCCTGCCGTGTGGGACTGAGTAACTGCTAGATCCTTGGACTTCCATTCACAGCTACTACTGAACCATTGTTGGGAATTGGACTGCAGACTCTAAGTCATCAATAAATTCCTTTACTATATAGACTATCCATAAGTTCTGTGACTCTAGAGAACCCTAACTAATACACTACTAAATGATGTTTCTTATAAAATCAGAATCCTTATCAAGAACATTGGTCTTGGGGCTGGAGAGACGACTCAGTGGTTAAGAGCACTGACTGCTCTTCCAGAGGTCCTGAGTTCAAAATCCCAGCACCCACATGGCGACACATAAGAGATCTCTGGTACAGAAGAGCACAGAACAATACCTGCTGCACTGTAAATGCCCTCCCCTGTTTGTGTCGAGCCAGGTGTGGAGGCCTTCACCTACCACCCCAGTCCTCAGGGCTCTTTGGAGTCTTGCTCTCTGTAACCATGTTCACATCCTACATGGATCTCATTCAGGAGTGTGCTTTACCAACAACATACTCATGACTCTCAAATGTCTACTTTCAGTACACATCTCCCCTAAATCTAATTTCACATATTCTGTAATCTAATAGACACCATGACCTTAGCATGTCTAGCATATCTTGGGGCTAAAGAGGTAACTCAGCAGTGGAGAGTAGTTAAGATTCGATTCCCAGTTAGGCAGCTCACAACTGCCTGTAACTCCAGCTCCAAGGGGATCTGACATCCTCTTCTGGTCTCCATGGGCCGGGACACACACACACACACAAATAAATATTTAAAACACATGTCCTCACTCAGAAAGCTAAACCTGGAAGATCTGAATTAAAAAACATTGTAAATCAATGCTTGTCTGGGTTGCATATCAAGACCCTGTCTCAAAAGATGATTGATCTCTACACCCAGGCTGAATAATCATGGGCTTATACAACACTAAACTATACCAGAAAGCCAAGTTATTGCAGTATAATTTTAAAAAGGATAAAGCAAAAACAAAAAACCTCCCTAAACATCACCAAATAGCTCTGTTGGCAGCAAAAGCATTGTGAGCAAAGCAAGAGTCTTCGTGTCAGAGGCTGCTGGAGGAAGACGACGTGGAGGCAGAGACAGGGAAGTGAGTGTGTGAGTGTGTGTGTGTGTGTGTGTGTGTGTGTGTGTGTGTGTGTGTGCTTTTGCTACAGGGCATCTTCATATTGGTAACCTGACCATACCCACCAACCAGGTCACTTCATCAGACCCTCTTGACTAATGCTAGAAATAAGCAGGGATTCTCCTGGAGCTTTCTTCAATACTTTTTTTCAAGACAATCCTTACATCATTATGCTATCATGTACAAAGCGATAACATCTAAACCTCCAGATAACTCTACTTCCCATACACTAACAGTTTCATCTACTGTCATAAACTTCTGGTACCTTTAATTGATGATGACCAATATTCACTTTATCAAAGAGCATGTATTTATTGATAGATCAATGCTATATCCATCAGAGTTGCCAGAACAACCAAAGAAGATCACATCATACACTTACTAGTAGGGTAAAACAGTGCCTACCTGTTGAGAGACTTCAGAAGACAATATGATACTTAATAAACTGTCTGAACTATATGTACTTAAAAGTCTACTCTTTCTGATTCTTACCTGTTGACTCTACGAGGCCGTTTTTCTGGTTTAATATCCACATCATAGTGATACACATCTATTTTAGGGATCTGAACCTGAAAATGATTGGCTAACAGGCGAATTGGTTTCCCAACGGTTCCAAGGCCTGGACGCCGAGGTGGCTGGAAGAGGCTGGCTGGAGGTCCTAAAGAGATTGAAAGACATATGTTGTGCTATTTGGTAATGAGGAGAATAGTGACAGTTAAAATTATTGAGATCTTACTTATCACTGAACATGTTCTGATATATATAAAAAAATCTTGGATCTAAGGCTTAGGCTCAAAGGCTAAAAGTGCTGGCTGCTTTCCCAGAGGACTCAGGTATTGTTCCCAGAATGACAGCTTACAGCTGTGTGTAACTCCAGTTCTAGGGGATCCAATGCCTCTCTTCAGACCTTCATGAGCACCAGATATACCTGGGATACATACCTGCAGGCAAACCACTCACACACATAATTTTTTAAATAAATATGACACATTTTAAAATTTTTATGCATATTGGTGTTTTGGCTGCAATGTGAGGTATCAGATCCCTGAAACTGGAGATACAGACAGTTGTGAATTGCCATGTAGGTGCTAGGAACTGAACACATGTCATCTGGCAAAATTATATACATTAAAAAATATCATGTAGCCAGGCATGGTAGCATGGTTGTACACACCTGGGATGCTAAGGGAAGATACTTAAGAGCTTAAAGACATAACCCTGTCTCAAAAAAATAGCAATAGGGGCTGGTAAAATGGCTCGGTAACAGAAGACTTTACTGCCAAGTTTGACAACCTTATTTTAATACCCAGGACTGACAGCATCATAGGAGAGAGCTGACTCTAATGTATGTGTACGCGTGCGCGCGCGCACACACACACACACACACACACACACACTGAATGCATTAAAATAATAAGGGGATTGGAGAGATATCTTAGCCCTTAAGAGCACTGTCTGTTCTTCTAGAGGACTTGGATTTGATTCCCAGAACTCACATGACAGCTCACAACTATCTGTAACTCCAATGAGAGGTGAGCTGATGCCCTCTTCTGGCTGCTGTGGGCACCAGACATGCACATGATGCACAGACATACATGGAGGCAAGAGGCTCATACAGACAAAATATGATTAGTAAAATTTAAAAAAAAACTATAATACAAAATAAAACCAGGAGCCAGGTAAGATGGTACTTTTTTTTTTTTATTTCTGGCACCTCATAGGCAGAAATAGGCCAGCCAGAGCTACAAAGTAAGACTCTGTCTCAAAATAAATAAATAAATAAATAAATAAATAAATAAATAAATAAAACAAAAATAGAAAGAGGACAATATCAGGTATTCTCATCTATCGTCTCCACCTTATATTTTTTTAGGTTTATTTATTTTATTTTTTATGTGTATGAGTGTTTTGCTTGCATGTATATATGTGTACCACATGCCTGCCTAGTGCCGTGGACACCAGGAGAGGGCATCAGACCCCTTGGAACCACCATGTGGGTACTAGAAACCAAGCCTGGGTCCTCTACAAAAGCAACAAGTGCTCTAAATCACAGAGCCGTCTCTTCAGGTCCCTCCACTTTACTTTCTGAGACAATATCTCCCACTGAACTGACCATGTGCTTTTTACATAGGTGCTGGGGATCCAAACTCAGGTTCTCATACTTGCACTGCCATCTTCCCAGGCCCACAAAATATAGTAACATATGTTATACAATGAACAATCAAAACTCATCCTTTACTAGACTATTTTACCACAGCTCTTTCTCTCCTGTCCCCTTCCTCTTTCCCTTTCTTCCTTCTCCCTCCAGATCCCTATTCCCCTCTCTCAAAACTGAACCTCTATTAACCTTCTTTGGGAAAGGATTTTGTAGACACAGCCTGCAGGTATCTAACCAATCTCCCTCTAATGAGAATATCAAGTGGACACTGGCCTAAAAAATAAGCACCTTCTCTATTATGAATAGGCACTGAGCAAAGTAGGTTGTGCTTACAATGGAAAGTTACAAGTTCTCTTACTAAAGTGACATTTTACTGACTGAGAAGCCACTAAAAAGGGAAAGCTTTGAAATAATTATCTGCTTTGGTCCAACATCACTTAAGGACACCACAGCAAATATCTTAATGGAATTTGTATTGACAAATCGCCATATACCAATAGTTAAAGTATTGAAAATCTCTTCACATATTCAATTTATTGTTTATTTCTTCCTAAAGTCAAAACTTCAGAATGTAGTTCAGATGCAAATTTCTAAGAAAGATCTATCCCCTGTATACACAAGACCCTTAGGGTAGGGTAGGACTTAGCTCAAAGTGTGTCTGCATGGTGAAAGCAGTGAACTGATCACACACATACACACACACACACACACACACACACATCAAACATAATTTTTGTTTGTTTGTTTGTTTGTTTGCTTGTTTGTTTTTCCAAGACAAGGTTCCTCTGTGTATCCCTGGCTGTCCTGGAACTCACTCTGTAGACCAGGCTGGCCTCGAACTCAGAAATCCACCTGCTTCTGCCTCCCGAGTGCTGGGATTAAAGGCGTGCACCACCACACCCGGCCCAAACATAATTTTTAAAAGGATCAAGTTGCTAAATTCTCCTGTCTTCTGTACTAGACTTACAAATTCTTAGAAGAACTAGAATTTCAGTTCTGGTTCCCACAACACCTAAATCATCACCCAGCAAGCTGTATGAATTCCATACATGTGGAAGAGCAACCTTAAAGCCAGGTAGAAGCAAATCAGAAACCTCAACCCTAATATGCAAAATGTGACAATTGTTCTTCAACAATGCAAAAGCACATGGCATATGAAAAGCATCACTGTGATGCACAAGGGTGTGATAAGGCAATTACCAATCAACCCAATTAAACCATACAGATAAATCAGCCTTGCACAAAATACATATAAGCAATCATTGTAACATAGAATTACAAAGAATCCAGCTTTAAAGGAGAAATTGGAAGCAGAAGCTTGGATCAAATGAGTTCCCTAGGAAACAGATTTGTAACAGTCACTGCATCAAGGTCTCCCATTTCTTCCCCAGATTTCACAGGTCTTTGATTATCTATACTCCTCTAAAGTACTTAATGGCAAAGGGATTGAAATAAAAGAGGTTAAGTATAAGGTTGGGAGTATAGCTCATTGGTAAAGGATACAAGATATAGATAGATACAAGATAACACCCTAGGCTGATCCTTAGCATCAAAAAAGTGTGGGCTGCAGAGATGGCTCAGCAGTTAAGAGCATTGACTGCTCTTCCAGAGGCCCTGAGTTCAATCCCCAGCAACCACATGGTGGCTCACAGACATCTGTAATAGGACCCAATTCTGGTCTGTCTGAAGACAGCTACAATGTACTCATATAAATAAATAAATAAATAAATAAATAAATAAATAAATAAATCTTTTTTTTTTAAAGTAGAGTAAAATATTTTATGTCTCTTTTTCTTGACACAAGAAAGTCAGATGAGTGACCACTTCTCTAAATAAGCTTAGATTTTATTTAGAAATGATATGTTAGCTGGACAGTGGTGGTGCACGCCTTTAATCCCAGGGAGGCATAAGCAGGCAGATTTCTGAGTTCAAGGCCAGCCTGGTCTACAGACAGCCAGGATTATACAGAGAAACCCTGTCTCGAAAAAAAAAATTATATTCTAAAATTTTTACTTCAAAAGCCAATTTCTTTGAGTTAGGCAAACTATCTACTTAATAAGCCAAGCATAGTAGCTGAGCCTCAGGAACCAAAGAATCCGGATTTGAGTTTGGTTCTGTTTGTTACCACTTCCTAACTGTATAGCATCAGGCTATGTCCTAGCTTCTCTATAGCGCAGCTTCCTCTTCTATAAAACAGGGGTAAGTGGTAATAACAGCATCTATCTCACAATGCTATAGTGAGGATTCCAGGACATGATGTCCACAAAAGGCTTAACAGTGCTTTGTAACAGTTATGCATTCAATAAGTGTTAGCTATTATAACAGCTGCATAAAGGTCAGAGTTAATGGTCACAGATATTCCGGTTTTATATTGGGGGCATCTGTAGGACTTTGGACAGTCAAAAATTACATTTTCTGAAAACAAGATGTTTATGATTTAACTCAGAATGAATGAGATCAGCCTTGAATAAAGAAGGTGTTAGTGTAAATATATGATGCCCCACACTTTGGCCCTCATTTTCCCAAAGAGCTATGAGTCTCAATGAAGTCATTTATACTCCTCGAATCTCATTTCTTCATTTGTAAAATGAAAATAGATATATGCTTTGTCCACTCCCCAAAGGATCAAATGGGTTAATAGGATTTGCTCATTTGTTCGGTTAGCTGGTTTGTTAAATGGTTGGCTGGTGAGGTTTATTGTTGTTGCTGTTTGTTTTGGCAGGTTCCTCCTCAGTGACCTAGGCTTTGGACTCACAGGAATCCCTCATCTGCAGCCTTCCAAGTGCTGAGATCAAGTTATAAGCCACCCAGTACAGCTCAAATGAGCTCATAATTATTACACTATTTTCTTAGAAAGAATTATTTTTTTATGTGTGTGTATATTTTTCTTGCATGTGTGTCCATGTTCCACATACATGCCCACAGAGGCCAAAAAAGGGTGTTGGATCCCCTAGGACTGGAATTACAGGCAGTTGTGAGGTACTATGTGGGTGCTAGGAATCCAACCCAGGTTCTCTGGAAGAACAGCCAGTACTCATAACCAATGAGTCATTTCTCCAGCCCATATAAAAGTATTTCACAAGTTACAAAGTACTACAAAGGGCTGGAGGGCTGCCGCTCAGTGGTAGGACATTAGCCTATTATTTGTGGATCCCAAGCACTGCAAAAACAAATATAAACAAACAAGCCAACAACTACGAAAATCATGCAAAAATTAAGGTTCTAATCACTATAACCAAAATGAATGATGAAGGTCATCTAATTTTAAGTTACTGAGAGACGATGAGCCTGGGCCATGACAGAGAAGTGAGCAGTATTAAGAGGCCTCCCAGGGGTTGCTGAAGTGCAGAGGACCCAACACACTAGAGCTAGGCACCCTCTGATGGAAACAAATGCTTCTTACGTTCTAAAAACAGCCTAGAAGCAACATCCCACCAAACCCATGGGCTCCCTCTGCTCCCAGTCCATGCTCAACAAGCAACTGGTAGTACTCCTTAGTAACTGGGTTTCTAAGGTAGTTGGATACCAAGAGTCTGCTATAGGGCACACAGAAAAACATTACTCAACAAAGAAGATCTATGTAAAATTTTGGCTTAATCATTGATGCCTTTTAAATAGGGTGAATTGAATATTCATTTTCTACAAATCCAGTATTTCTAAGTAAACTTTCCAAGTCCTCTAACCTGCAAAAACTAAAATCAAACCAAAGAGGGTGGGCAGCTGGTTTCCTGGGCAGCTCCTTACATCTCCATAT